>OX457032.1:34677332-34806523 GCA_949752745.1 Protula sp. h YS-2021 | reverse complement strand
AACAACATGTTCAACAACATGTTCAACAACATGTTCAACAACATGTTGAACATGTTCAACATGTTGTTCAACAAGTTGTATATAAGGCTACGTTTAAAGGCTTTTTCATCATTTGAAAAGTGCATGTTGAACCGAAAGGATGTATAAATGCAACATTTGTTTGAAATCTTACAATTGGCCACAAAGTCTTAAAAGGCACTTAAAGAATGCTCACACTTCAGAAGAAGAAGAATTGGAGATAGATGTGGAAAACCCTGTAAAACCACCTATCACTGAAACTTTAGATGAGTCTTCTATGGAAAGTCAAAGCGTCAACATGACTGAAAAGAATGCACATGCTTGTACAGAATGTGGTGCATTATACAACAGTCAAGAAGCTTTGTTCAAACATATGGAACATTGTGTTGAGGGTGATGATGACGGCAGCTCTGAAAGTGAGTCAGAAACAGACTCTGAAAGTGAGTCAGAAACAGACTCTGTTTGGTATGATATGGTTCAAGAAGTCTACGATGAATATGATACCAAATTTCAAGAAAAGGTTTCAGAATATGAAGAACAAGGGCTTGAAGATGCGCGTGAAATAGCAAGTGATGACTTTCGACCCATTTATAAGCGTCGACTTAAACAACTGTTTATGAGACTATTCAAATATACCCAACGTCTACAACAAAACGAACATTATGAAACCATTTTAGAAGACTTTAATTACTTTGTTGATGAAAAACATTACGAGTATTCAAAGGCACTAAAGGCGGCTATAAGAAGAAACGATGCATTCTTTGAAGAGCTTCTAGATGAGGAGGAGGAGGAAGATGAAAGCAGCGACGAAGAAAGTGATATGGATGCCAGTGAACAGAGTGAAGCAGATGAAGAAAAATAGACTTATTTGATTAAACATTATAATAAAGACTTTGTAAATCAATAAATGTTATAATATTGTTATAGATTTAAGCTGTGTGTATTTAAGTGTATTAATAAAACTATTCAACATATGTCTTGTTTTTTTTTCTGAACTGACTGTTATTGTTCCATCAATTGCTTGAACTACAACATGTTGAACAACAACTTGTTAAACAGCATTTTGAACAACATGTTAAACAACATGTTGAACATGTTCAACAACATGTTGAACATGTTCAACTTGTTCAACAACATGTTGAACATGTTCAACTTGTTCAACAACATGTTGAACATGTTCAACTTGTTCAACAACATGTTGAACATGTTGAACATGTTTAACATGTTTAACTTGTTCAACAACATGTTGAACAACAGCTTGTTGAACAATTGTTGTACAATTGTTAAAAAACTTGTTGAACAATAGCTTGACGTAATATGTTCCTAAAAAATAATTCAAAGACATGTTTGAATGGTGGGCGCGCGCCATTCCAACAACCCATCTATGCAAACTACTGTAAACTGAATCCAACGGTGAAATTTTCATGCAAATCCGTCAACTATAGCGAAAGTTATCACAATTTTTCACTTTTTACAAAATTAAAATGGTGGTAAATATGCACACAGCCAGCTAGCCTATAACCACTTAATGTTAAAACTAGATATAAAACTGAATTAAACAGTGAAAGTTTCATGTAAATCGGTCAATCATAACAAAAGTTATTCCACTTTTAACTTGTCATTTTTAAGGTGAATTCATGATGCATACAGCTAGCTACGCAACCAGTCCATGACTATGTGAAAACTATATGTAAAACTGAATCAAACAGTGAAATTTTCAGACAAATCGGTTAAGTATAACACTTAGGGTCACACTGCAACTCCAAGCAGCTAGACACTGCTGCCTCAGAAAAACAATAAAGCCAGACACCGCTGTCTACGTTGTTTATGACGAAGTCTGATTACGCAGTCTGATTACGCTGGCTATAGATGACGCAGTCTGATTACACTGATGACGAAATGCTGCTGCTGATGATTGCAGATTGTAGGACGCCATTTTTTCTCTAAGTAAATACTGCATTTCAAACAAAAAAAAAACAAAAAAAACAAAAAAAAAACAAACAAATAATGGAGTATAAAGAGTAACATAAGCAAAACATTTTATCATGGTGTTGGTATGTATGCATGAGAGTGTGGAGGGAAAAAGTTACCATTAGAAGGTTCAAATACCTATGTGGCTTATGAAATGAAACGCTCAGTCGTGGTGTGTGTGTGTGTGTGTGTGTGGAGAGAGAGTGTGGGGGGAAAAGTTGCCATCAGAAGGTTGAAATACCTATGCGGCTTATGAAATGCTCAGTCGTGGTGTGTGTGTGTGTGTGTGTGTGTGTGTGTGTGTGTGGAGAGAGAGTGTGGGGGAAAAAGTTTGTTTACTAAGTTTGTTTACAAAGTTTCAATGAGTTTCAATTATGCAAATAACCAAAGTTTGTTTACAAATTTTGTTTACAAAGTTTGTCTATAAAGTTTGTTTACAAATTGTGTTTACAAAGTTTGTTTACAAAGTTTCAATGAGTTTCAATTATGCAAATAACCAAAGTTTGTTTACAAATTTTGTTTACAAATTTTCTTTATAAAGTTTGTTTACAAATTGTGCTTACAAAGTTTGTTTACAAAGTTTGTTTACAAAGTTTTAATGAGTTTTAATTATGCAAATAACCAAAGTTTGTTACAAATTTTGTTTACAAATTTTGTTTACAAAGTTTGTTTACAAAGTTTGTTTACAAATTGTGTTTACAAAAATTTGTTTACAAAGTTTGTTTGCAAAGTTTCAATGAGTTTCAATTATGTAAATAACCAAAGTTTGTTTACAAATTTTGTTTACAAAGTTTGTTTACAAAGTTTGTTTACAAAGTTTGTCTACAAAGTTTCAATGAGTTTCAATTATGTAAATAACCTAAGTTTGTTTACAAATTTTGTTTACAAAGTTTGTTTACAAAGTTTGTTTACAAAGTTTGTTTACAAAGTTTGTTTACAAATTTTGTTTATAAAGTTTGTTTACAAATTTTGTTTACACAGTTTGTTTACACAGTTTGTTTACAAAGTTCACTTTTGTTTACAAAGTTTCAATTCGTTACCATGACCACGCCTATGACGTCACTTCCGGTCCAGACAGTATGATAGACAGAAAGTGGGCGGGGCTTCATTGTCTTCATTGATTTCATTGGCTTTTCATTGGTCACGTGACTGATGACGTCATTATCACCATGGTTACGCCTTGGTTACGCCTATGACGTCACTTCCGGTCCAGACAGTATGACGGCACTTCCAGACAGTATGATCTCATTATGACCTCATTATGACGTCATGGATGGCCGCGCCTATCCTTACGCTTATCATGAAGTCACTTCCGGTCCAGACAGCACTTCCGCTCCAGACAACACTTCCGCTCCAGACAGCACTTCCGGTCCAGACGCTATGACGTTACTTCCAGACATGATGACGTCACTTCCAGACAGTATGACGTCACAAAGTGTGGTAGAACTGTCATTTCCTATCTACTTTGGACGGTATAGTGTGTGTTTGAAAACTTTCTGTTTCCCCATTATTATCATAAGTTATATATTATCAATCTTAACAAAAATTTGTATAAACTAGAATTTATTTCAACATAAATTGTGAAAACACCTAAAATTTAAAGGCATAGCATTCAGCATTATATGTAAATTTTAGTTTGTTTGTTTGTTTTTTTTTTTAATTTCTTTCATGATAGGGCCGAATGAAAAAGAGCCTCTGTGGTTCAGTCGGGACAGAATTATCCACAAGAAAATGGGTATCCGCACAAGCTTCACGAAATACACCACCAAGTTATCCGACGCCACGGAACAGACGCAAAGCAAGGCCAGGCGCGTGACCTTGACCGACAACGAAGGTCACGCCCTCGATAGCATAGGCTACCACCCGTTACTGGTGGGAGATTTCAGTACACGGGAGTTGTTCAACGAGCGATTGGCGTGGGAAGAAAACAAACCAATGAACGCCCATTTTTTCCGTCACCTCATGCCTTGTACCAAATTTATCATCTTAATGCGTGATCCAGTAGAAAGACTGTACAGTGATTACGTGTATTTCTTAAAAAGGGAACCGGAATATATTTCAATGACGCATTTTCACAAACGTGTACAAGAATCTATAAAATGGTGGAAAGAATGCACTTCCCGGTTTCCAATTCCTAAATGTCTTTTCGGGTCCCCTAAAGAAATGACCCCAGTCCATACGGGTTTATGTTTCGACTGCTGGCAAGCTAAACACATATGCCCTAATATCAGAATAGGGCTTTACTATTATATTTTGCAAGAATGGTTGAAGATTTTCCCTCGGGAGAGTTTCCTGTTCCTGCGAATGGAAGATTACACGGGCAATGAACTGGATGTCCTAAATGAGCAAGTGTTTCCGTTCTTGGGACTCCCAGCCTTAGGGGAAAAAACTAGCAATATTGTGGAAAAAATGAAGATACAGTTTCCCGCCAAAAACGAGGACGTGCGCGGGAAATTCCACGTGACTCCAATGCTAAACCAAACAAGAGATTTATTAACTGAATTTTACAGAGACACAAATTTAAAATTAGCGAAACTTTTAAATGATGACAGATACCTATGGAATTCATAGTTACTTTTCTTAGTACGGGTTTTTATATTTCTCAACCTGCATGTTCGAATACAGGGTTTATTTTTTTTATTTTTATATATTCTTTGCATGTTAATGGTTTGAATTGTTGATAAGACTGTAGTTGAATTCATTTTAAAGTGAAAGAGTAAATGATTTGCACGTAATAGGTTTTTCTTTCGTTATTGTGTCGGGACTTGGTCCTAGATTTTTTTCTTTTCAGTCACTGGGCAGTCCTCATTACCCAGATAGCAGTCCCACATGGGGACTATGCATAATATATGTGGTCATTCCCACGTACCCACGCATAAATAATGTGTGTTTTGTTGGGGAATTCCCACGTAGTTACGTGGGATTTGGGAGAGTTTGAGACTCTTTTCGATGTGTATTATGCGCATGTGATCCCATGCATTTTATACGCATATATTTCCATGCATTTTATATGTGGGAATTCCCACGCATATTAAGCATGGAATACATCGAATACACAGACATGAACCTTTATAACTATAGTGCAGTTATAAAGTACTCCTTAAACGAATTTTAAGCATAAAAATTTTAGTGAAATTGGTATTCCCATGCATTTTAGAAGTGGGCAATTCTACGTATATTATGCAGTGGAATGCCCACGGTGGGCATTACGCGGGAAAAACCATGCTGTTTACGCGTGTATCTACCCGTACATTTTATACGTGGGAAAGCCTATGTATATTATATGTAGAGTTTATACGGAAATCACACCGTGGGAATGTCCACGTATATTACACATGTTTTCTATGTGACCATGCCAACGTCCCACATTCCCACGTAAATCCCACCTAAAACCAACGCGCTTTATACGTGGGGCGAAAAATTATGCTAACTGAGTATTAGCCTTCTGCTCTCGTGCAATACACACAATAACCCAACTTTATACGTAACTAAATTGACAGCTAATATTATAAACGATAATACATCCAACCATAAATATACGTAAACCTTTATATATTTTTCTTAAGATTTGCACAAACTAGACACATCACAGATTTGCACATTTTGAATTTTTTAAATCTATTTGCAGTTGTTTTTAATTTCTTTAGATAGTCGTGTAATTTATCAAGGATAACCACCACCATAAAAAAATCGTGATTCCAGAATATGTTCAGCTGTTCCACATTAAAAAGCAAAACAGAAAACATTATTTAGTGTTATTTATTACATATTTATTTACATCATTGTTTATTTTCAGTGATAACAGAATTTAGTATGTATTATATATATCATTTCGGAGGTTGAAACCACAGTTATACTGTATTTTATTGTTCTTATGACAAGGAATTCTATGATTCTATTTTCAACTCACTTTGTTTCACGAGATTTCTATAACTTTTCCACGTTCTTCTTTGGACAGTTACTAACACTCTATTCTTCAAAATAAGAACACATCAAGCAAATAAGAATTCAAACATTTTTTATTGGAGGCGAAATAAGGCAGTGTCGACAAAGTGAGTCTATTCCGGAATAGACTCATGAGACTCGGTCTACATGAAATATACAGAGAATGACAGAATAGACCAACTTTTACTGTGGTGCTGTGTTTCTGAATTCTTATATATATATACATATTATTTTAATAATGGGGTGTTTTCACTCTATGTTTCCCACTCTATATTTGCTGGTTAATCCATATAGCAACGCAGTAACAGAGAAGGGTTTATGGTAAGAACGAGTCAGACAACTGTATTTTCGCTATGATCATAAAATTTAGAGCGGCGTTTTTCTAGCCAAATACGAATCTCCCCGGAGTTACAAAACAAGTCTGAGTCACAGTTGCTAATATTATGTATTATTTTCAATTGTAGCTCAGTTAATCTGTGTCATTTAGTGGATAACCTTGATAAAGGAAGGCTGTCGTATAATATGTCTTAAAAATGTTGTCCTCTACACCCTATTTTTTTGCTAACTTGATGGAGGTGTTGCTGTGAGGTGAATGGATCCCCTCAGGTTTTACATTGGAAATGTTTATTGTTTCACCACTCTTCAGGTCAAAAAGCAGGCTGTTGAAATTCAAAATGCGTCAATCAAACACATCAATCGGGTGGTGGGCTGTCCAATTTTACACGCACCAATCAAATGTGTCAATCAAATGTATCAATCGGATGGTGGGCCGTCCTACTTTACACACACCAATCAAATGTGTCAATCAAATGTATCAATTGGATGGTGGGCCGTCCTACTTAACATGCACCAATCAAATGTGTCAATCAAATGTATCAATCGGATGGTGGGCCATCCTACTTTACACACACCAATCAAATGTGTCAATCAAATGTATCAATCGGGTGGTGGGCCGTCCTGCTTTACACGCACCAATCAAATGTGTCAATCAAATGTATCAATCGGATGGTGGGCCGTCCTACTTTACACACACCAATCAAATGTGTCAATCAAATGCATCAATCGGATGGTGGGCCGTCCTACTTAACATGCACCAATCAAATGTGTCAATCAAATGTATCAATCGGGTGGTGGGCCGTCCTGCTTTACACGCACAAATCAAATGTGTCAATCAAATGCATCAATCGGATGGTGGGCCGTCCTACTTTACATGCATCAATCAAATGCGTTAGTCAGATTGATCTTATTTAACAAACTTATAGCTCCAACATATTTTAAACATGTTAATTGATTTTATTCAATATCTGTTTGGAAAGTGATTAAACTTTGGTCAGTGTCCACTATCGCCACACAGATCCCTTATATATGGCGTTTCGGTACCATTCTCTTTCGAATATGCTACTGCTACCCACGATGGTTAGCTTATTATTCCACAGTGTGTGTTCGGAGTTTCTAGAGACAAACAGTTCATCTGCATAATCTAGTGTGTTTCTGTCAAATGTCTTCGGCATAATGGTAAAAACTTGGTACTGTAGTGACAGCAGAGCAAAAATGAAATCCCATCCAATTGTTTTAAGATATCCGGTATCCGATATCCGTCCATCCAATGCCAGTGTGCAGTCGCCATATCTTTGCAAGTTTCCAGCCTTTCTTTTGACATACAACATAAATTGCCCTCAAACCCCTACATTAAAGTCATAAATAAGTTCTGTATGCTTAACCTTAGGCTGTCTTGAGTTACCACGAAAATATATTCAATTTTGTTGAATGTGATGCCGGACTGCAGATTCGCCAAAGCATGAAAAAGCTAAGAGAGTCCAAATTTTTTCCTCTCAGAATTTTACTCCAAATGCTTTAGTCTGTTTTAGATGCAAAGAAAACAGTCGCCATTTGTTTTTTGGGCTATTAAAATACCATCTGCAACTTGTTTAATTTTGTGGATTCTGTTATTGATTCCTAAACCATGATTTCCGCTGTTTTCTCGTGTCGTTGATGTCATGATATTTACAAACAATATGTAAATAAAACTAGAAAATTTATTCCAACAGCTACTTATATGATTATAGCATCATTTAATCCACTGTCTCCAAGATTGACTTTTTAGCTTGACGAAGAGGAATTCCCATTGTATTCATTCAAAGGTTTTCTCAAAGTCTAGTTCAAGGAGAATTCCGGGAATATTGATTTCAATATAGACTTTAATAATACCTTTTACAGCGATCTTTTAAAACCCGATTAATCAGATTGAATAATATACGTAACTAACCTTGCTCAAAGGCTGACTAAGCTTAGTATTTTACAGTCTATATTTAGAGGTAAACAAAGTCACCAATTCTTTATTCTTGCACGATTTTCCCTTTTTTTCTAACAAAGTAATTATTTTTCTACCCAATAGACAACGAAGTGATATAGTAATATGTAAAATATTCAGTATAAATGTAAAATCTATTTACTGCATAACTCTTATTCGCAAGCCCTTACCAGTTTGAGATACCGTGTATTAATTACTAAGAACCTAGAAACTGTCAGGGAATGTTTTTTTAAACTGGGTACTCCGCACTTATGGGTCGTTTTAAATCATGGACACATATGGTCACCAACTTTTGTAGGAGATTGCCCCTCACCGAAGTTTTTCCTTTACACATCCATAGTAATAAACACCAATTCCGACCTTTGAAAGCCTTAAAACCTATTTTCAATTCACTCGTCGGATCCTATTTGATACAAGATCTGTCGACGAGTTGATCATAATTCCTTTTCAAATTAGATGTTTATTTGAGGTTGAAATAGCAGCCGAAATGATAATTGCGACTCTCCTTTTGGTTACAAGAAGTGGTGCTACGATTTTAGAGCCGGCTTAAAATAATAGTTGTGACAAACACAACACTGATTTACACTTTTTGGCTCCACTTGAGAAAAATCAAATTTTACACCTGAAACACGTGGCTCTAATACATGTGTAAACCACGTGGTAAATAAATATGTAATTTTAAGTGACACTTGTATACATAGTTTCAGTGATCAATATATTTACAAAGTACTAATAACGTTTAATTCTGCGATACACAGTACTCTTTATATCGTCAAACATGCATATGTGACATCATGACGAAAGGCGGTCTCTCCCAAGTTTTTCAGGTAAGAAACCCTATATTGATTTACTTCGAGTGCACATAAGGTATTATTGACCATTAAGGAATTGTTGATCTTAGTCAACACGAACTATTGCGAACAGTAGTAAAATGTTGAGTTTTAGAGTGTTTATCTTTAGGTAGGTGTTGTCATAAGTGGCCAATAATATGTTCGTGTTCACTTGAATTAATCAATATCTACTATTTGCTTTTCATTGAAATTCGATTATTGATGTAATTAAGAAATAAGAATTTGAATGTGGTGAAAATTTTAAAACTGCCAATTAAAAAAAAACACAAGAAATAAATATTTCATTGTCTGTGAGAATTTAAATGCCCTGTTTTGCTTTAAAACTATTTTGACATATTTAGGTAAATGCTACGATGTAACTCGTTGATTCCGAATTAAATAATTTTTTCAATGTCAACCGATTTTTTCAAAATGAAGGTTTTACTGATCAAAATGAAGGTATTACTGAACAATACTTCATATTGATTAAATATTTGCTAAGTGTGTTGTATTGAAGTTTTGATTATTGATGTAATTAAGAAACAGATAAAAATAAAACATGTCGATAATGATCAAACTTTGTGTGTTGAAAACAAGAAATAAAGATTCCGCTCTATGACTCCGCTGCATGATTCCGCTGTGTGATCCCGCTGCATGATTCCGCTCTTTGATCCCATTGCGTGATTTAGCTCTGTGATCCCACTGCATGATTCCGCTCTGTGATCCCGCTGCGTTATTCCGCTGTGTGATTATGGTCGATTCAGTGCCACAGTCAATAAAAGTTGTTTTTTTTTGTCGGTGCGAAATAACTGTGTATGACTGTCGTGTTATATTTTCGTTCTCACCCTCCACCGACGAAAAAATAAAACGTGCTCACATAAAGAGCTGACAAAAATCTTCATTGTAAAACATTCCTGCTGCGTCGAAAGATCTCATTAGTTAAGCGTTATCAAGAATAGTTATATAAGTAAATGGTCAGTAAATTTTGCGTCCTCTCACCGCATGCAAAACTGCGTCTGCCACATTCACACGAACGTCATAGGGGAACGCCGATGCGCCTTTGACGAAAACCTTTCTGTTTTGCGTAACGAAAGTTGCTATGCAACGCACAGGTGGCGTCACAATACACAGAAATAGATAACGCATCGCTTCTTAGTCTGTCCACGCATGCCCAAATCCAATATAAAACACTCATGTTCTTTTCCTGTAGCAAACCATTTATGTAAAATGTGGCTAGCAATCTCTTCCTGTACAATGAACCAGGCCTTAGCACACCTCTTAGCAAAATACGTGGGCCGACCAACAAGGAGAGGAAACAAGGGACATTTTTACTATATATATTTTACTATATACAGTCGGACCCATTTATAACGAGATCGGTTATAACGAAATATCGGTTATAACGAAGGAATTTCCAAGTCCCGGAAAAAAATACTTATATATATGATTTAAATTCCCTCTATAACGAAGTATTTTTATAACGAAGTCATATTTTCATGTAATAATGGACTCATACAGAGTATACAATAATAGAGTGAATGCTATAATGTACTCAAAAATAAACTACAACCCATTTTTGCAGCGCAGCTTTTGCCTGGCCTTACTTCAAACGCAAGTATATATCCGCACCCCATTGTCTTAGCCCATACACTGTTTGTTTGCTTAAGAGATTCGAATGCCCTCTTTAAATCATTGCAACCTCTCCAGGCCTGGCCTGTACTGACCATAACAGCGTCTTGTCTTTTAAGTCAACAATACTCAGTAGCAAGTTCTGTTGTGTGTTCAGTTTGCTCAGTCTTTTTTGCAACTTTCAACTATGAATACGGCAAAAAAAGCAGCAAAAAGGAAATTATTCTCCTTGGATGTAAAATAGACTCAGACTTGCATTACCAAGTTTTTTGCTAAAATGTAACTCAAACGTCAAGTTGTTGTAAATACCTACACACGTACATGTACAGTATGCGTCGGTATGTACTTTGGTCACAAGTAAACTCCAAAGTTTATATTTCTTATACCTTTGACTTTTTCGAGAAACCCGGATATAACGAAACCATGCTATAACGAATAAAATCCTACAGTCCCAGCCACTTCGTTATACCGAGGTCCGACTGTATATATATATATATATATATATATATATATATATATATATATATATATATATATATATATATATATATATACAGATATATATATATATATCTATATATATATAGATATATATATATATATATATATATAGATATACAGAACGTAGGATCAAATGGCACACTTTTTCCCTGAGGTAAAATAAAGGGCCACAAGAAGGAAAAGTAATAAATGCCACATTCAATAAGACGATTTCACCTTTTATGTATTTACAAAAGCTTGCTGTACTTAGATGTAACGAGTAGCTTATAGGCTTCAAGATACTTTGCAATTTAATCCACGAAATACTTTTTCTCTGTTTATGCAATCTCCGCAATCGTTCACTGCAGTTTGTTATAGTGTATGGACCTCCCCCGAACCAAAAGAACGGCTTCACTAAGAAGTTGTTTTTTGGATACTTTTAGGGACTTTATATCTGGTATCGCATCCTATCATAGTGATAATCTAACAACTGGTGATTTAAATATTCATCTGAACGAAAGTGGCCTTTTGGTCAGTTAATTTAAAAACCTTATTTTATCTCTGGGGCTTGAGCAAATCATATCTGGAAACGGTCATTGTCTGGACGTTGTTATTACCCGTATAAACGATGGAGTCGCGTCCGACTCGATCGTCCATAACCTTCAAGTCAACGATATTGGTTTGTCGGGCCACTACCTCATCTCGTTCAAAAATAGTTCTACAAAACTTCTTCCTACTCAAAAGACTGTCACAATAAGAAAACAAGATTGTGTTGACCTCACGGCGATAAAACAAGACATAAGCAACATCGAATTAAATAACACCTCCGTTGGCTCTAGTTTTGACAGCTACAACGCTATTATAAAATCGATTCTCGATCAGCACGCCTCTGTCAAATCTAAAACACTCGCTTTTCGACCAAAAACTGCATGGTAGAGTCCCAAGCCAAAGTCGTCAATCGCTGTCTCGAAAGAAAATATCGTAAATGTAACAAAGAATCTGTCAGAATCGCCTACCTTGACCAGTGCAAGTGCTTTCATTGTCAAAACCAATCTTTATGCTGAACAATGTCTGGTGAAATATCTCTCGAAAAACTTCCATCACCTTTGCACGCTTCTTTGTTGATGAAATTGCAGACATAAGCAGCACAAACTTTGACAATATAATGTCTGATTTTTCGTGCATATCTGATCAACCACCAACCTCTAATTATGTGAGTTTTAGCCTAGCCTCTGAAGGTGAAATTTTAAAGTTACTAACAACCGCTTCCCACTCTAGCTCTGAGCTAGAACCGATTCCAACTTGCATTTTAAAGACAAGTCTACAGTTAAGAAATTCAGGATTGATCTGAGCTGCCTTATGTTAGCGCAACAGTTACTGAGTACATGGGCTACATGGGAGGATACAGTTATCAAGCATGACCCCCAGGTCACAGACACAGGTTTGGAAGGAATCATTTCATCACTATAGCTGGTCAATTGTTGCTCCATTTTGTGTATTTGGTGTTTTGTGACCGAATTCATGAATTCTGTTTTATCGTCGTTCAATTTAAGTCTGTTTTAGTCGCCCATTAAGAAATTTTAGCGATGCATTCTTCCTATAGTTTGTAGAGAACTGTATGGCTGGAAAATTCAGGTTTAACTCTTTACAGAATTGAGTGTCGTATGAAACACAGTTAGGAGAAATCGAACAAGTAGCTTTGGTGGTCATGTTCGGAACCATGATGAATTATTGGGGTGAGGGAAAAAAGGATTCTGCACCGTTGATATGTGTGGAGCTGTTTTAGAAATCTCATGGGATATGTTGTCGAAGGCTGCAATTAGTTCAAAGAGGGTGAGTTAGTTATATCAGCCATGTTTGTCAGTATGCCGTTTGTGTCTCTTAACAGCACAGTCTAGGCAGCGTCACCACGACAATATGCCAATTGGAAAACTTCATTGAGGCTGTGCAGTGATCTGGTCAGCTACCATGCTCGCTATCAACTTAGAGATTTAAGTTAAGTTCAAAATTGGGCGGAAGTTTTTGAAATTATTGCTTTCAGTTTTTGACCCTGGTGTAACTAAGCTTGTTTCAATTTTTTGCAAGTATCTTTCTGGCAGAAATCTGTTAACAATAGTAAAATTTATCAATACAGTTTTTGAGCATAGAAGCTGGGATCGGAGCAAGTTCCAGCTCCTATGCTCCTGGGAACAGCAACTGTGCACTTGTTTATCTCTTCCGTGACAACAATTTAATAGACGAAGATCGCGATTCCGGGATTTGTTCAAGTTTGGGTAGATTTAACGTTTAATGTCTTTGTAGCTGTTCACATCCATTGCTAATCTTCCTAATTTTGGCGTTAAAAAGTTGAAATATTTGCACGTTGAAGGATATCTTTCGCATCAGGGTATGTATTTAAAGCTTACTTATTTCCGTTTGTTCAACCAACCTGAATAGGGCTAAGGATTTTTCTCGTGTTCCACATTCGAGGTATTATAATTTAGGGTCCTCTACAGTCAAGGCATTATAATTGAGAGGCCTTTCGTGCTCCACAGTTAAGGTATTATAATTAAGGCGTCTTTTGTGCTCCACAATCAAGGTATTATAATTTAGGGATCATTTTCGTGCCCCACAATGGAGTGCTATAATTTAGAACTTGTTCTTACAGATGAGTATTTTCTGTTGTATTACGTTGTGATTTGAGCTTCGACAAAGAACATGGAGCTCGGTCTTTTAGCCGTACAAGCTAGTTTAACACTTGACAAGCCTTTGGCTTGCAAGAGTTATATGAATTTGTGCGAGCAAAATTCGTCCTTTTTTTTCTTCTTGACACTTTTTCCGATTTTTTGTGTCTTCTTCTCCTCTGACACTATGGGCCCTACGACCATGAAACTTGGGACTTATGAAGAGCTTGATCTGAACATGTATATGTCACTTTTTATTTTCGTCTTTGATTTCGTTTTCTTTGTTAAAACGCCATGTGAAAAGAGTGTATTTTTGCAAGTAAATGCGTAGCATTTAACCCACATCATACACAGTTTCACAGTGAGCTTTGTGCGAGCTCTCACTGCGTAAATAGCTGACACGGCGTATGCTAGATCAGTCAATAAAACCTTAAAGGCCCAACTGTAAACGCTGCTTTTAGCCATGGCAACAGAAAACAAACACTACGCGGCTTATAAAGACATATTCAAGCTGAGTTGTTTGCAATATATTATTCAAGAAATAACCCATTGAAGGAAGTATTTTTGCGTTTTAATTTTTGTCAAGTGTTTAACATTTCGCTAGCGAAGTGAGGTTCTAGTTTTCGTGTTTTGTTTTATTTTCTCGGAGTGAATTTTGTTGTCGGACCACCATTGGAGGGTTTTATTTTTTGCACATTTTGGTTTGTTAGGGGTGTATTTCTTTAAGAAAGTTCTTAAATATGAGTCATAGTGGTTTACCAAAACGTCGAAATCTAAATTCGTATTTAACAGTTTTAAGATAATATTTAAAATCCGGGAGATCAATATTTTTATCCATGTCTTTTTTATCCTTTGTCCCACCGTCTTCTATATAGTAGACGGATTGCTAATCAAGTATTCAAGTGCTAAGTGATTAGTAACAAATTCTTGTGCAATTATATTTATAGGAGATATGGGTCATTAACCCTAGTAATAACCAGATCGAGGCTGTTGCCTGATATATGTGACGCTACGGTGACATGTTAAGCGAGTTAAACATTGTCTAAGAACTCTTGAAATTTCGCAGCTGAAGGACAATGTTGGTGTCAACTTCTGTGTTAAAATTACCGCATAGTAATAACCTGTCCTTAATCAAAGAATGTTCTTCTAAACTAAAAAAATTAGTGAATTCTAACTAAAATCCGTGTTAAGGCGTGCCTGGTGGACAAGCGGCTATAGCTAAAATGCACTCTGTCTCGCGTTTTTTGGATGGCACAGATGTCCTTGCCTGTAAAGACTGTTTTTTTTACTGATTGCACTGTGGAGTAGTTCGTGCGGGGTCGATTATGGTGGTGGTGTTTAACTGATTTCGGCCCGACGGCTTCTTGTTTTAAGTATTCCATAATGAGAAATTATTTGCAATGAAATCAGCTGGCAATATATTGGGCAGGCCCCTAAATTTGTTTCCAATTGTGAACAGTCCGGCATAGGTTATTATTCTGGGCTCCACACCATGGAAACACATTGTGACACAACCAAATACTGTGACACAACCAAACATTGTGACACAACCAAACACTGACACAACCAAACATTGTGACACAACACAACATTGTGACACAACCAAGCGTTGTGACACAACAAAACATTATGACACAACCAAACATAAACATTAGCAGTTCAGTAAATGTCACATTTCAGTAGACATAAGTGAATTTTCTATTTGAGAGAGTGTATTGACATCTTGTTTATTCCTATATACTTTTGTATCTCTGTCTAAAGTGTCTGTCAACGAAATGTCATAAAAATGACCACGAAGTTCACCTTTTAAAAATGACACTTTTTTCACATAAAAGCTGTTTAAATTAGTCAAACTTCGAGACTTTTAATTATATAAAATCACATCGGTACGACAACAACATCTCCGCAAAAGTGTCGATAAGATAAGATTTCCACAATTAACGGCATATAAAGCACAAGCAGCCTCAAATCGCCAATTGTGAAAGTAAAACGGCACCTGATATGCCGTTTACACTAAACTCCTTGGACCCCTGAATATCGTCTTTGTTTCGATTTCCTATCTCCAGGTCTTTATTAAGCAAAGTATGATATCTGGTATATTTCGTATACATATATCACAGATTTAATTCGAATTTTTATGGCTCTTAACATCCAGTATGTTTACTTTAACTGGGGTTAAAATGGCAAACGCCAAATGAAATGAACCGGGATATAAGGCTCAGAAATGTGTATTGAACGAAGAAACGGGTCTGTGCCGCGCCTGTGTATAAACACGTCATGCCCACACAAAGCGCAGAATTAAGATGCCATATGCCCTGTGTTAAAAAGAGATAAGATCCCTTGCAATGGAGAACCCCAGCACTCCCTCCACCCCCCACCCCCTCAACCCCCCCCAACCCCCCTATATAAAACTCTAGTTCACTGTACCCCACACAAGGCGCAGAGTCAAGATGCCATATGCCTGTGTTAAAAAGAGATAAGATCCCTTGCAATGGAGAACCCCAGCACTCCCTCCACCCCCCCACCCCCTCAACCCCCCCCCCCAACCCCCCTATATAAAACTCTAGTTCACTGTACCCCACACAAGGCGCAGAGTCAAGATGCCATATGCCTGTGTTAAAAAGAGATAAGATCCCTTGCAATGGAGAACCCCAGCACTCCCTCCACCCCCCACCCCCTCAACCCCCCCCCCCAACCCCCCTATATAAAACTCTAGTTCACTGTACCCCACACAAGGCGCAGAGTCAAGATGCCATATGCCTGTGTTAAAAAGAGATAAGATCCCTTGCAATGGAGAACCCCAGCACTCCCTCCACCCCCCACCCCCTCAACCCCCCCCCCAACCCCCCTATATAAAACTCTAGTTCACTGTACCCCACACAAGGCGCAGAATTAAGATGCCATATGCCCTGTGTTAGGAACAGATAAGATCCAGGGCAATGTTACAGCCCAGGCAAGAAATGATGACGTAAATAACCCCAGAATCCCCCAACTCCCCATCACCCCCTCCAAAACATTCCACTTAGGTATAAACTGGGTTATAGCGCTTTTATGTGGCATCTTCTACATTTCTGAATTTCTTGAAATAAAAAGAAAATAGTCATTTTTGGTACGTTTTATTCATCTGAGTTGAGTGCGAGAATTTAACAAAAGAATATAGTTTTGTAGAAACAAATAAATACAATAAAACAAACCACTAAGGATTAAACAGTACTCTCGGTAACAAACAGAACTCTCAGCACTAAACAGTACTCTCAGTACCAAACAGTACGCTCAGTACTAAACAGTAGCCTCAGTACTAAACAGTACTCTCAGTACCAAACAGCACACTCAGTACCAAACAGTATTCTCAGTACTAAACAGTATCCTCAGTACCAAACAGTACTCTCAGCATTAAACAGTACTATCAGTACTAAACAGTGCCCTCCAGTATCACAGAACTATTTTTAGACCCTTTGACCTCCCCCATGTTCACAAATGCATATCACTGCTAAAAGCGACAATTAAATATTACAATGACCTCAAATGGCCTCTGAAAGACACCAAATCTAGTCGCCTGAGAGGTCATCTGCCCACCTTCAATCCATTTTAGCAAAATTTTTCCACAGGTCTTCGCTTAATCATGGTCAAGAGGAATCTGACACTGAGTTTAACCTGGAAATTCGAGGTGCATATGAATGGTCATATCGAGAGGTTACCCCTATAAGCTCATATCGAGAGGTTAACCAGATAAATTTACATCTGTTTTTTTAAGGTTTAATCGATGTCTCTTCTTGTGACCAACTTTACTTGTAACATTTTTGTTTGTTTTTTTTTGTTTACTTGTAACATTTTTTTGTTTGTTTTTTGTTTACTTTTGTTTTCTATCGATGCTTTATATTGCCAAACATGAACTATCCGGTGTAACAAAATATAGCTCATAAAAACAAACAAACAAACAGATTTTATCAATTTAGATGCAACAAAACACAACATTTAAACAATTAAAATGCAAATTAACTTTGCAAAGAAGCCATTATTCAACACACATTACTTCCCAGTCAACACTATTTCTCAGTACTTGCAAGGTACTTTTCAGTACTGATTACTCTCAAGTACACGGTACTTCTTAATACCCATTACTCTCAAATACACGGTACTTGTCCGCACTCATTACTCTGTAGTACACGGTATTTCCCAGTACACATTACTCTCAAGTACACGGTACTTGTCAGAATTCATTTTTTTCAAGTGCAGGGTACTTCTCAGTACTCATTACTCTCAAGTACAGGGTACTTATAAAGTTTTCATTAACTTAAATACTGTAACCAAAACATTTAAACAATTAACATAGATGTTAACTGAGCCAGTACGTAAGACACAGTACTTCGCAGTACTCCGCCCTTCCGTGTACCTAGTACTTCCAATCATCCAGAATGTCGGAGCTACACGGCCATTCCAAGGACCCGCTCCTTTTCAGTGCTCAGTACTTCCTAGGACACCGTTCTTTCTATTTTACTTATGGTACTTTCCAGTATACTATACTTACCAGTACAGGGTACTTAGTACTGTGTGAATATACCTGAGCATCCATGGGTTTTATTATCACGATCACAGATCTTAAATTCAATGAAATATTCAGTGACTCCTAACTATTAAAACAATCACAGTAAGTATAACTTCCATTAAATACTGTATTTAAAACAAAGTACTTTTTTCAGTCGTTGCGAAGTGAATGAGGTACTCGCCGCACCTCACGCCGTGCATCTCGAGTCTATTATGCCTCTAAGTTTCTCCCCATTACAAACACAGCACACACTGTAAGAACTGCAATATGAAAACAAGAACAAGAATAATTATGTTTGTTTTTTTTTTGTCTGGTGTTAAATGTCCCGTTCAGCGACTATGATAGATATATTATTATTGCTAAAGGAACAAGTGGGGCAAAAAATAAGGAAGAATGACTAAAAGAGCTAGAAAGAAAGAGATTTCGCGCCTCTTACGACATGCACGGAACTGAATATCCAGTTCTTTACTTATGATAATTATTATTACTCTTATTATTAACACTTGACAAGCCTTTGGCTTGCAAGAGTTATATGAATTTGTGCGAGCAAAATTCGTCCTTTTTTTTTTTCTTCTTAACACTTTTTCCGATTTTTTGTGTCTTCTTCTCCTCTGACACTATGGGCCCTACGACCATGAAACTTGGGACTTATGAAGAGCTTGATCTGAACATGTGCATGTCACTTTTTATTTTCGTCTTTGATTTCGTTTTCTTTGTTAAAACGCCATGTGAAAAGAGTGCATTTTTGGCAAGTAAATGCGTAGCATTTAACCCACACCACACACAGTTGCACAGTGAGCTTTGTGCGAGCTCTCACTGCGTAAATAGCTAACACGGCGTATGCTAGATCAGTCAATAAAACCTTAAGTCAACAGAAACCAAACACTACTCGGCTTATAGGACATATTCAAGCTGTGTTGTTTGCAATATATTATTTAAGAAATAACCCATTGAAGGAAGTATTTTTAAAAGTTTTAATTTTTGTCAGGTGTTTAACATTTCGCTAGCGAAGTGAGGTTCTAGTTATCATTATTACTTTAAGGCGACTTCTGTATTATGGCAAAAAGGCTACACTGTAAATCTAAAATTTACTAACTGTAGAAGTTTACTTATAATAATAATAATAATAATAATAATAATTATTATTATTATTATTATTTTTATTATTATTCAAGTACAGTCGCCTGGATAGGAGAGTGATCTTACATTTCTAACATACCGGCTGCGAATGTGTGTCACGGCGACGTCAGCGGTGACGTCACCACATATGTCGTGGTACGATGACGTCAGCACATATGGCGTGTTGCGATGACGTCAGCACAAATGGCGTGGTGCGATGACGTCTTTACAAATGGTGTGATGCGATGACGTCAGCAAAAATGGGAAGGTACGATGACGTTAGCAGAAATGGCGTGGTGCAATGACGTCAGTACATATGGCGTGCCATGGCATCAGCACAAACGGCGTGGTGCGGTGACGTCAGCACGTATTCCCGCCCTTATTCGCTGAGCCGCTTTAAGGTTAAGGATTTTGTCGTGTTTTCGTTCTGTCTTGGGCATACTGAAGTCACCGCCACTACATGACGTATACATGACGTCAGCATTGCCTAGTGACGTATACTTACATCATCGTAGCCAAATGTTGTGGAGCCCGTTTCGTGACCTTGGTGACCCACCCGATCTCTCGCCCGGAATGCTTCTGAAATTCCAACCTTGAAACTGAACCCTTAGTGAGTAAAGAAAGGAGGGGGGGGGGGGGGGGGGTGGAGGGGGAGAGGGTAAGTTGGATGTATAGCGGGGGGGGGGGCGGGTACCGTGAAAGGCTTTGTGGTGTGTATGGATGAGGGGGGGGGGCGTGAGTGGGGAATGGTGGAAAGCTTAGTGGGGTGTATGGGGATTGGGTACGATGGATGGCTTTGTGGTGTGTATGGGGGAGTGGGGTACGATGGAGGGCTTAGTGGTGTATGGGAGTGTGCGGTACGGTGGAGGGCTTAGTGGTGTGTATGGAGTGGGATACGGTGGAGGACTTAGTGGTGTGTATGGAGCTGGGATACGGTGGAGGACTTAGTGGTGTGTATGGGGGTGGGGTACGGTGGAGGGCTTTTGGTGTGTATCGCGGAGTGGGGTACGATGGATGACTTTGTGGTGTGTATGGGGGTGGGGTTAGATGGAGGGCTTAGTGGTGTGTATGACGGTGGGGTAAGATGGGTGGCTTTGTGGTGTGTATGGGGGAGTGGGGTACGATGGGGGCCTTAGTGGTGTGCATGGGGGAGGGGTACGATGGAGGGCTTAGTTTTGTGTATGGGAGGCGTCACAGCACAACGCACCGGTATAAGCCCGCAGACGCACAGACAGAGCGACAAAGTCCTCAAATGAGATGAGCACACGGCCGTCCTCCATGGCGCGCGAGTACCGCTTCAGTACCGTCGTCATGGCTGCCTGTGACAGCTTGTAACCTAGCAACAAAAACGCAATACACACGCATCAATACACACAGTCCTGTCGCCCAAGCCACAACCGTCAAAAGTACCGCATCAGTAAGGTCTTATGACAGCTTGTAACCTAGCAACAGAAACGTCACACACACGGAGCAATACACAGTCCTCTCGCCCAAGCCACAATCGTCAAAAATATCGCCTCAGCACCGTCGTCATAGCTGCCTGCGACAGCTTGTAACCTGGCAACATCATAAACACGTTAATACATACACTGTCCAACTTCCAACGATTTTTTGGTGGTGACCTCTTACCTCTTACTGGGATTTCAACATTCACTGGGATAATAATGACTGCTCCCGTGCGAGGCGGTTTATGGATCTCCTTAAAGTGTTTGATTTAATTCAACATGTTCAAAAATTCTACTCATATTAAGGGTCACATCCTGGATTTTATCGTCAGTAAGCACTCGGATAATTTAGTCGAAAATTGTCACGTAGGGGTTACAATCACGGATCACAAAGTAGTTCAATGATTTCTCACATTTTCAAAAGAAGTTCCAGTTAAAGGACCATATCGTATAGAAAGGTCAATTTCATAAATTTGGAAGATTTTAAAGACAGTCTAAAAGAAACTGAAATTTTGAAAAATTTTGCTCAATAGATCTGGACACTTTGGTTCAGTATTACAATAACTTGTCTGAAGTTCTTGACAAAAAAAGCACCGGTTATTACAAGATCAACTCGAGCCAAACGGAGGGAACCCTGGTTCACAAATTAGATATTAGACGAGAGGAGAAAACTCCGGAAAAAGGAAAGATTATGGGAGAAATCGAAATCAATCTCCGATAAGAACTTATTTTTGGGCAGCAAATTCAAATTTCAACAAAATCAGGAGTGAAATCTGAACACCTAGAAAACACAGTTAAAGAAAGCATTGGCGATTCAAAAAATATTTAGATCTGTAAATAATATAATGAATGGAACAAAAAACAATCAGCTGCCAGAACATACATCGCCAGAATCCTTAGCCAATGTCTTTACTGATACAAATTTCCAAATACTCACGAGAAGGCATTTGATTTCGACGTACAAGAATTGGATTCAAAGTTTTCACAATTCAGACTTTTGGAAATAAAGGAAATAAAAAAACTAATTTTGCAATTTACGCCAAAATTCTGTGAATTAGATGCCCTACCAACGCCATTGATAAAGGCTTGTTCGTCGGAATTAGCTCGTGTGATTGCACAAGTAGTCAACTTGTCCATTGCCCAAGGACATGTGCCCCGGTGTCTTAAAAAGGCAATAGTCAAGCCACCGCACAAAAAAACCTTCTCTTTCACATATCATCAATAACTATCGTCCGGGTCTCAAATCTGTCCTATATCAGTAAATTATTGGAAAAAGTCGTGAATATTAAGCTCAAAGAACATTCCTCTAGAAAGTGTCTGTCTGAAAAATTCCAGTCGGCTTAAAAGGACCACCACAGTACAGAAACTGCCATGATTCGCATATTCAATGATTTACTCTAAAGCCTAGACAGCAACCAAGCTGTGATAGTTACGCAGCTAGACCTCTCAACCGCTTTCGATACGGTGGATCACGAACTTCTACTCGAGCGTCTGCATAGGTCACATGGTATCTCGGATATTGCCTTCGAATGGCCACGATCATATTTGAGGGATCGGTTATTTCAGGTGTCCGTTGAAGGTGTGTACTCGAAAATCCAAGAGCTGGAAATATCTGTCCCACAAGGGAGCTTGCTCGGTCGAAGGCTCTATAATGATTACACTTTTCCCATAGGTCACCTTATTCGAGTTGCACTAGGCTTTCTCTATCACGGATATGCTGATGAAGCCAAGCAACATGAATTCGGATTTTCATAGTGAAGTTTGTCACATGGCGCAATGTGTTTCTAGGGTCAATGACTGGATGAACCAAAATAAATTACAACTTAATCCGAAAAAAAACGCAATTTCTGATTTTTGCTAGTCGGAAAAATCCCACCAGAATACCAGTTGAGCACATCGAAATTGATTGAACAGAGGTTAAGCGCTCCCCTACAGCAAAGCTCCTGGGTGTTCTATAGATAATGAAGTAAGCTCTGCAGATCACATAACCAACGTTTGCAAAAATATGCTATATTCCCATTTCTTTGATAAGAAAAGTTAGAAATATCTTACGTTTGACAGCGTAAAATCTATAACACATGGTCTAGTTTTCTCTAGACTGGACTACTGCAACAGTGTTCTTATCGGTCCACCCAAGTCCCAAATATCCAGATTACAGCTTGTCCAAAATATGGCAGCCCGTGTCATAAGTGGTAGAAGTAAGTTCGACCATATATGAGACACTATCAAAGAACTCCACTGCCCCCCCCCCCCCCATTCAGCAGTGGATCGAATATAAAATTCAATCGATATGCTATAATTCCGTACATGGCTCATCACCGGAGTACTTAAGCGAGGTCCCTATCGTCCAATGAGAAGTCTCCGTTCCGAGGACAAACTCCTTTTAGTTGAAAAAAAACGTGCCAGGACAAAATGTGGCGAAAGATCATTTCAGAATGCGGAGTCAATTTTATGGAATACGTTGCCTTTCAACATTAGAGCGTCGAAATCATTTTCTAGCTTTAAGAAGTCACTAAAGACGCATTTACTCAATACTGCGTATCACCAGTAATTGTGTCTCATTATCGGTTTTTAGTATATTCATATTATATTTTAGTTTATACTTTAGAATTGTAAAGCGCTTAGGTACTGTAGGTGTATAAAATGACTCCTATACACTACAATACAATGAACGGTTCATGAGACAAGTTTCAGTGCAGACCCACCGATTTCCACAACTTACGGCAAAACACACTTGACCAGTTCGTTTTTTATAATTTCACACATTTTTGTTTTCAGAAGGCATCTTCAAAGCTCATGACCTTACCATATGATCAAGAATGCATCTACCGAGGCCAAGACCTTACCATATTTTCCCACAATGCACCTGCCGAGATCATGACCTTACCATATTTTTCCAGAATAGAACTGCCGAGGTCATGACCTTACCATATTTTTCCAGAATAGAACTGCCGAGGTCATGACCTTACCATATTTTTCCAGAATAGAACTGCCGAGGTCATGACCTTATCATATTTTTTCCAGAAAGCACCTGCCAAGATGATGACCTTACCATATTTTTCCAGAATAGAACTGCCGAGGTCATGACCTTACCATATTTTTCCAGAATAGAACTGCCGAGGTCATGACCTTACCATATTTTTCCAGAATAGAACTGCCGAGGTCATGACCTTACCATATTTTTCCAGAAGGCACCTACCGAGGTTTATGACCTTACCATATTTTTCCAGAATACATCTGCCCAGTTCGTGAGCTTCCATATAGCCACTCCGGTTTTGGTCGTACGTTTGAAAAGTTCTCTGCCAAAACGTAAGGCACTGCAGTAGCTCCTTAAATTCCGGGTACTGCATTATACCGTCTTTACTTCTCTGGTTAATACAGTGAAGGAAAAACTTCCAGTTTATTGCAAATATTCTTGCCGATTTGAATGATAATTTTATCTGCATTCAGAACACAAAAACACGCGGTTTATAAATTGAAGTAGCGTTAATGGACTGAAACTTTCAACATTATTTTCCTGAGTTAGTGTTATATATTTTATGTACACACAGGACAGAGTACAGACAAGCATGGGACTCGTCACGTGGGCAGGCACACACACAGGCCAGAGAATGGACAGGTATGGGAGCCATTAGTGCGTAGTCACTCGCACAGGACAGAGAATGGACAGCCATGGGACCCGTCACGTGGGCAGGCACACACACAGGCCAGAGAATGGACAGGTATGGGAGCCATTAGTGCGTAGTCACTCGCACAGGACAGAGAATGGACAGCCATGGGACCCGTCACGTGGGCAGGCACACACACAGGACAGAGAATGGGCAAGCATGGGCACGTCACGTGGGCAGGCACACACACAGGACAGAGTACAAACAAGCATGGGACTCGTCACGTGGGCAGGCACACACACAGGAAAGAGAATGAACAGCCATGGGGCACGTCACGTGGGCAGGCACACACACAGGACAGAGTACAAACAAGCATGGGACTCGTCACGTGGGCAGGCACACACACAGAACAGAGAATAGACAAGCATGGGTCCCGTCATGTGGGCAGGCACACACACAGGAAAGAGAATGGACAGCCATGGGACACGTCACGTGGGCAGGCACACAAACAGGGCAGAGTACAGACAAGCATGGGACTCGTCACGTGGGCAGGCACACACACAGGACAGAGTACAGACAAGCATGGGACTCGTCACGTGGGCAGGCACACACACAGGACAGAGAATGGACAAGCATGGGTCCGTCACGTGGGCAGGCACACACACAGGACAGAGAATGGACAAGCATGGGTCCGTCACGTGGGCAGGCACACACACAGGACAGAGAATGGACAAGCATGGGTCCCGTCACGTGGTCAGGCACTTGCTTAAGGATACATCCAACATCGCCA
The DNA here is from genome assembly GCA_949752745.1 of Protula sp. h YS-2021. NCBI lineage: Eukaryota > Metazoa > Annelida > Polychaeta > Sabellida > Serpulidae > Protula > Protula sp. h YS-2021. Next base: position 34,781,168 of record OX457032.1, on the reverse strand, counting down.
GCATGATTCTGATAATAAAAAAAATTATGGCATTACTTTTCTTCTTCTTATTTATTTATTTATTATGCTGCGTACCGGAGTGTTTTTTTTATATCAAAGTCAACAACGAAAACTTCGAAAACCCCAAACCCAAAATAATCAAATATTATTTGACATGGCTTTACTTAAAAAGATCAAAAGAAATATTTATATTAGTGAATAAGTGACATTTTTACACTCACTTGCACAATTCCGGGCCGAAATGAACTGAAAACAAATGAAGAAAAAATACGCAAACACCATATTAAAAATAAATAAAAATTTAGTTCATAACAACTTAGGATTTTAATTTGCCAATTAAACTAGAAGCTCATTCCGCTAGCGAAATGTTAAACACTTGACAAAAATTAAAACGCAAAAATACTTCCTTCAGTGGGTTATTTCTTGAATAATATATTGCAAACAACACAGCTTGAATACGTCTTATAAGCCGAGTAGTGTTTGGATGTTGTTGACCTAAGGTTTTATCGACTGACCAGGCAGTGTTATCTATTTGCGCAGTGAGAGCTCGCACAAAGCTCAGCAACTGTGTTCTGTGTTGTGCATTAAATGCTACGCATTTACTTGCAAAAAATACACTCTTTTCACATGGCGTTTTAACAAAGAAAACGAAATCAAAGACGAAAATAAAAAGTGACATGCACATGTTCAGATCAAGCTCTTCATAAGTCCCAAGTTTGATGGTCGTAGGGCCCATAGTGCCAGAGAAGAAGACACAAAAAATCGGAAAAGCTGTCAAGAAAAAAAAAAAAGGACGAATTTTGCTCGCACAAATTCATGTAACTCTTGTAAGCCAAAGGCTTGTCAAGTGTTAAATATGATCGATACCAAACATAACTGAATAAATTTAGAGAAAAAAAAATTGCTATCAAATATTGTTCAATTACGTACTTCTCAATGAGTACTTTTTTCTTAATGAGTACATAATTTCAAAAGAGTACCTTAGCTCTCAACGAGTCTTATAGTTCCCATGAACTTACTTCTGAATGCATTTTGGATACCGGGTGTGGAGTTCATAATTTTCACAAGCTCCTCTGCTTGGATACCGTTCAACCTCTACAAAAATAAAAATATAAATACTTCCGAAAAAAAAACAGGATTAGTGTTTAGTGTTAAACTAACGAACTATAGAATTATTAAAACTGACATTTTGCAGAAATCGCTGCTCTTTCCTGTAACCAGAAAGGTTTCTTGCGGTACATTTGTCAACCTATTAAGGATTTTAAATTGCAATTGCTCCATAAGAGTACACCCCCTCCCTCCCTGCCTCTCCCACACCCTCGTCAAGCTTTAATGAACACTGTGGGTGGTCTCACCTTGCTACAGTAAGATCACACCCTCTCCTTCCCCCTCGTCCAGCCTTGATGTACACTGTGGGTGGTCTCACCTGGGTATGCTAAGATCAATCCTCCCTCCCCCTCTCCCCCATCGTCCAGACTTGATGAATACTATGGGGGGTCTCACCAGGGTATAGTGAGATCACACCCCCTCCCTCCCACCTACCCCTCGTCCAGCCTTGATAAACACTGTGGGTGGTCTCACCTGGCTACAGCTAGGTCACACCCCCTCTACCCCTCCTCCCTCGTCCAGTCTTGATGAACACAAAGCGAGATCTCACCTGGCTATAGTGCTGATTGAACATGTATTGCAGCTCCTGCTCCGAGTTGAAACCAATGGCCTACAATACAAAGTCCCTTCCCCTATGAATTATACAGCACATAACACTTGTTGGCAAAACTCACTTCTGCTTGAAAATGTTTCAAAACTACGTTAATTGAAACAGACCGTGAATGGAAAGCCTGTCCAAAATATGACGTCATTGTACGCCGTGTACAATAATCTCTTTTGCTTAACTTGGAAGTAAAAAGTTCCTTTCTGATTGGTCGAGAGCTGTTTGACTCACTGTTACGCCATGTGATTCACAGAAGTATTAACTGGAGTCTAAATATTTTTTATTACAGAACAAGCGGTGGCTCAGTGAGAAGTTTTATCAAACGTGCCCATGCTTGAATAACAGCAATTTTCTGTTTACAGCCTAAATTTCCTGTCCGAAGAAATGCTAACTATGAATACCGTACAGTATTTATCTTTTCCAAGTAATTGAGCAGACACGAAAGGAACAATGGTTATGTGACGTCATACAGAAAGTGGAAACGCCCGAATAGAGCAAAACCTGTGCTGCGTTGATGCTGAAGACATTTTGCTGGAACTGTCCGCCAAAGCCGCCATAATGCTGGCTGGGGGCAGCGGGTGGCTGACCCGGCATCACACAGCCTGTAACAACGCCGGACTAGTACTCATCATTAACAGCAGATTCACTTACTGTCTTTTTTTAGGTACAAACCAGTACGATTTTGGCGTAAACAACTGTAAAGAATAAACGCAACAACGAACATATTTCCTTTCCTCACAAAAAAAAAAAAAAAAAAAAAAAAAAAAAAAAACACGCTGTCGTCGATAGCATAGCCCAAACCGGAGACGGCCATGAGTAGATTTAAAAATAATTCGATACAGTACAAACAGACAGACCAACAGACGAACACAGCCCAATCCATAAGCCTCTTAAAACCCCGGTCGGGGACCAATGTTTTTGCCAACACAAAACCGGATATGTCGCTTCCCCGCCACAATCAGTCACCTCACAGACCCAGTACTTCAGTGACCATCTACACCATAGGGTCTTTCTCTCTGCTAGATTTGATCAAAATCGAAATGGCCGTCTCTGAGATACCGTGTGCACATAGTCAAAAAGTTAAAAATACACCAAAGTGAAAATAAAAAAATCGTCCAAAATACAATTTTTGATCAAAATCAATTTTTGTGATGATGTGCACTATTTGATCTTTCTAATTTCACGCTTGGTGAAGATCCGATCAACTGTTTTAGTGATATCGCGTAAACGAAGTCCAAAACAGCTAAAAACAAATCAAAGTGAAAATATCAAAAGTTCGTCAAAAATTCTATTTTTGACAGCAGCACTAAAAAATAACCATTTCGTGATGATTGTCACCGTATGGTCGTTCTTTCTTTTTGAAAGGTTTGATGAAGACCTGATGAACTGTTTTAGATATATTGCGTAAACAAAGTCTAAAACAATAAAAAAAAACCTAAGTGAAAATTTTAAAAAATTCGTCCAAAATTCAATTTTTGACAAAAATCTAAATAATTCCTCACTGCAGATCTGTACTACATGGTCTTTCTTCCTGCAAGGTATGGTAAACAGTTGATGAGCTGTTTGTGAGATATCGGGTAAACAAAGTCTAAAAACAGCACTTAAAGCACACAAATTTTTAAAACTCGCCAAAAATTCAATTGTTATCGGGCGGCCAAAAAAATTTGCACCAAGCTACGGTCATTAGAGTAAGTTTTGCAATATATAAAACCAAACCCCTTACGCACCTAAGAGGAATGAGTGGTAACGGACGGACAGATAGACGGACAGACAGACGGGCAGAGCCCAATCCATGAGCTCCCTCCGGATCATAAAGCCCCGGTTGGGGGCTAAAAAAAAAGAAAGAAAGCACACAGCAAAGTTCCATGAGAAAATTCGCACCAAAGAACGAAATTTAGACAATGTCAAAATGCAGATTCAAACATATGTCCCTTTCATCGAACTACATTGCTACCAAGTTTGAATGTAACCCGAAAAAAGTCCAATTCAAGATATAGATGTTGAATTGCTTTTTAATTTACTTTACTCCATGCCCGAATAGACTGACCAGTGCAAACTAGAGCAAATAACAAAAATAAGAATAGAAGAACCGTTCTTAAAATCCTGCGGTCGGGATGGAGGGAGAGAGATGGGTTTGAAGGAGGATTATTTCAAGTAAGCGTTTTCTAGACTTTCTGATCTATTGTCGAGTATTCCATTTCATGATGGACTGTTATTTTATATAAGATTGATGTCTGAACACTGGTTTGAAGTGGTCATCACTGGTAACGACCAGAAATAGTCCTAAGGATCGAATTCTGGTGGAATGTTCTTTCTTCTTCTTTTTTTTTTTTTTAAATTTTTATTTGTTTTTTTATTCTGTTTCCGGAACGAAATATTACGTTAGCTGTTTAACAAGGGATCAGACAACCAACCCACTTTCAATGTGAATTAATTGAAATAATATAGTTTTTAAGTTAGGCAGTGAAAACTTACAAAATCATATGGGCAAATTTCAACACATTCCCCGTTACATAATTTATTCAAGTTTCAATTCATATTGTGTTTTAATAAATTATGTGACACATACTAAAAGTTTTAAGGTTTGCTTTTAATTGAATACAACAAATAAACCAACATTTTAAAGCCTTCTTCCGACAAATCACATTACAAGTGTGCCTCATAAAACAGACATCAAAAATAACTAATGCAAAGGAAAGAAAGACCCAACCTTGTTGTGCATACTGCTGATGTTGTTGCATACCGTGGGGAGGCATTGCCGTTCCTGTTTGATAGTACGCCATTGTTTATGCTGCCTGCTTCCTGTATATACATACCCCAAGCCAAGACTATCAGCAAAACATCTTCGTTTTCACCACAGCCATATTAGGCTGGAATTACGTACCAACTCCCACCAAGTTCCCGACCAAATATCACGCTGTTGTAATGAGATATTTATTCAGCCGTTTAACGTTTAAATTAAGCATTTTCTTCAGTTTTGCTTCATCCTAATCTCTTCATTGCCATTTTCACTTCAGTTCGTATCCATGTTCATTGCAACCAGGTGTCACAGTATCAGGTCAATGTAACAGAATCTCATTTAGTAAGTCGTTTCGTGATTTAGTCAACAACTTTAATGTGATCAACGAACTTTATTGTACTTGCAAACCGTTTTACAGTTACACGGACAAAATTATTTGTACCGATAAAAAATTACACCAAATCACAAATGTTGATCGAACATTCAAACGAATTTTGTGAAAATGACAAATTTCAGGATATATATTGCTTGTTTACAGGATGGGTTTCTTGAAATATAATTTTCCATTTTTGATCGTTGACCAGTTTTGTTGTTCTAATTTACGTAAGTGCTAAAATGTGCTGCGTATGTGGGCCAAAGTACATGTTTGGTATTTACGTAACATTTTCTCGAATGTTCTAAACTTGTCTGGTTGTTTACTGTTTATTTAAAATGTACTAGAAGATACTCGAAAGTTCTGGAACGAAATCCGACTTTAGTATAAATAGCGCTCCAGCTGAATTTATAGGGATTGACGATTTTGGAGCGTCAAGGAGTCTTACAACGTGGAAAAGCAAATGACGGATAAATTGACCGATTAGGGATTAATCGAGTCTTAGAATTTATCGGATATATTATAAGTTGATAATATATCGTTCATTTGTGAAATCTGGATAAATTTTATCAGTTACGGATAAGACTCGAAATACTATGAAACTGTAAATAGTGAATATAACAAAATTTTGAAGCAGTTTTGAAGTGCGTTTTTACCAGTCTACAAACAACGCTGTACCAAGGGTGCAGAACTCATACTGAGGGAACAGATGGGTGTCCTCAGGGAACAGATGGGTGTCCTCAGGGAACAGATGGGTGTCCTCAGGGAACAGATGGGTGTCCTCAGGGAACAGATGGGTGTCCTCAGGGAACAGATGGGTGTCCTCAGGGAACAGATGGGTGTCCTCAGGGAACAGATGGGTGTCCTCAGGGAACAGATGGGTGTCCTCAGGGAACAGATGGGTGTCCTCAGGGAACAGATGGGTGTCCTCAGGGAACAGATGGGTGTCCTCAGGGAACAGATGGGTGTCCTCAGGGAACAGATGGGTGTCCTCAGGGAACAGATGGGTGTCCTCAGGGAACAGATGGGTGTCCTCAGGGAACAGATGGGTGTCCTCAGGGAACAGATGGGTGTCCTCAGGGAACAGATGGGTGTCCTCAGGGAACAGATGGGTGTCCTCAGGGAACAGATGGGTGTCCCTCACAAGGGCTGCTTCTTGGCAGAGTTTTCTTCCGCTATGTCAAAGATAACGCGAGAGCCGACCTGATTTTGTAACAAGATTAGCTATCACTAAATAAGCCATTTGTCTTTATTTAGTCCCCCGTCGCTGCGTAGCGCGGAACTATAGTATTCGGGTCTGTCCATCCATCCGTCTGTCTGGCGACATTTGGAAGCATAAATTTGTGCATGTGATATCTGAGCCTCTATTAAACCCTGGCTTTTGATTTTTGCTACAGTGAAAATATATATATTGAAGTTGTGCTACGTTTCATTATTTTTCGAGTCGACCAAAAAATGACGAAATGGCGACTTGTTGAAAATAGGCAATGTTTTAGTATTTCTGTTGCCTAAAGTGCGAATTTGTGCACGCGAAATCTCAGCCGCTGTTCAACCCGGGCTTTTGATTGTTGCTACAGAAAAAATATATATATTGAAGTTGCGCGACGTGGCATTATTTTTTGTTTCGACCATAGTTCGTGGTGGGGGACATTCATCAGTTTCACTGATAACTTGTTTTTTTCTTGAAAAGAGATGACCGGAAGACTCATTTGGGCTAATTTTGAATTCCGTGGTGGTAAATAATCCTGTGCAGTCGTTTGGTGAGGCAATTTGAGCGAAGGTCAATCCCTCGCTTTCCACCCCTGGCCAGATTCGAACCAGGGACCATAGGATTACATGACCAACGCTCTACCGACTGAGCTAACCCCCTTCCCATTTGTCTTTGTTTGTTTGTTTTTTTTTTTTGGAGGGGAGAGAGGGGGAGGGGTTGGGGAAACTGACAAAACTTATAACAGACTTTCACAACACTTTGGTTTTGTTTTCATAAAGTTTTGCCATATCATATTTTCAGAATGAAACGCAAATGCATAACATGATTTTTTAACGTTTGTTTCTGCATCTGCAATAAAGAGCTCATAATTTTTTATTTAAATTTTTGGTCACGTAACTCCTGCCACAACCATAAAATAAAAAATAGACAGCTAAGTGCGGACGATTGTCATGTTTGTGTGCGATTTGCATTTATTGCAATTTAAGTACAAGTAAATTTATTTTTATTTTTTTTTAATATTCTGTTTAGTCCGGCTGTCAAATATGCATTTGTTCCAGATTTTTAATATCGCATTTCCTGTCTCCTCTTAACAGGCCATCTATGTGCACTCTCTCAAAAAGGGCTTAACCGCACCAAATGCATATTTTCAGGAACTGATTGTAAAACCTTATTTATTCGCCATTTCGCAATGATCAACAGACTAGTTTATGTACAGCTCAGAACGAGGCTCGAATGTCTAAACCAAAATTTCAGGGTCTTCTACTTTCATTCGGCAACAAAAAATAAGACGTGTAAAACAGCAGAAACGTAACAGTATTTTGCAAACCTGAACTATTTGTTTATCTTTTCCATACCGGAACATTTTTTTACGAAATATTATCTTACAAAACAACTTCACTTAAGTTGTCTATAATGCATATTTATAGAACTGCTTGAAATAAACGGGAACTAAAATGGAATAATGCATTTTTCATTTATAATAGATCAAAATCCCTGCGAAAGAAACCTTTCTATAGATTGATTACGAAGTAAATGGCAGTATTGAGGGTTTTCCAGGGTTCTGATTTAAAAAAATAAAGGTTTTGTAAAAAGTTTTTGGACCTATCTAAATTAGGACTATTCGGGATTTCTCGACCATCAAATTTAATAATACTTAAATATGTGACCCATAAGTATATATCTACCAACAAAACTCATAAATCACACATTTAAAGTGGTTATAATTTTAGAAAAAAAAACCGGATAACATTTTATTACGATTTCTGAATCAAAATACCTCAACAGAGCCCACAGCCCTATGCGAATTAGTTCTTGTAAGAATCCTATATTATCACCCACAAAATTTGTCAATGTTCTCTTAATATAAATAAAATACAATAATTTTAAGTGAAAATAACTTTTGAAAATTCACTTGTTTATTTGTGGTACAAAATATATATTTGCGCAAAAGTGTTTGAAGGTATTGAAACTGGAATGCCCCTTCTCTTAAGTAAAAACTTCAAGAAGAAGGCATTTGACCTGTGTTCCTTTTTCTGCCACTAGATGGCGAATGAATCATTGCAAAATCGGGAATACTTGATTTTTTTCATGTAGTTAATGTTTTTAGTAGTCTTCGGGACAACTTGTAAAATATATTCTAAAATCATTACCGGAGTATGTCATTGGGTCTGCGCACAAAGTGCAAACAAGATGTCAAAATCATGTTGACGTTTTATTCTTTCTTTAAGAAACGAGAATTTTACTACCCTTTCTTTTTCAAAGGCATTCCAGAAAATTATTCTCAAACTGTAACTTATACTTGCAGCGGGTTATAAAAAACAGGTTAAACAGACGTGTATGGGAGTCGCAATGGGGGACTTGAATAAGGGAACCGCTCTTTGGAGCTATACAAATGTTAAAGAGCGATAAACGGGATTAATATACGACCGAGTTGGTTGGGTGATTAGCATAACTTGAAAATCTTGGTCAGACTGTCAAAATGACCATTTTACTTTTGACTGGTATCTCACGCAGCCATGTCCTATGTAAATTAAATTTCGTTTTCGGTATATGTGAGTACTCGTACTCGTAGCAGACACGAGTAGGAAAAAAATAAAGGGATGACTCAAAAATCGATTTCAACCAAGTCAGTAAAACGACACAGATAATCCGGTCTTGTGACTCCTAGTTGGATACACCTCTAGGATTTGCAGTAATTGCCAAAAGTATTTTATTGCTAACTTTATAATAAATGCCAAATTAACTTCAGGTACTGTACCGTTTTCTTGTTTTTGTTTACATTCGTTACCGAACCAGAAGTAATGGCTAATAATATCACAGCAGGGCCATGCACGAACCAAAATTTAAGAAATGTGCACGATCCAAACAGGACTACAGCAGCGCATCACAGGAACTATCAATGAAACATGAAACATCCTGCATTGAAATCATAAATATGCCGTAAACAACATAGAAAGAATGCAATACCAAGAGAAAAACCTGTGAAAGTGAAAGATCCTACCTACTTGAAATTTGTATTCATATCAATAAAGCATTCTGAACTCCAGTAGAATGAAAATAAACAAACAAATAAATAGATCAATAAATAAATAAGTAAATAAATAAATAAATAAATAAATAATAATAACAATAATAATAATAATAATAATAATAATAATAATAATAATAATAATAATAATAATAATAATAATAATAATAATAATAATAATAATAATAACAATAACAATAATAATGTTCAACAGTATGTTCAACATGTTCAACATGTTGAACAACATGTTGAACACGTTGAACATGTTGAACATGTTGTTGAACATGATGAACATGTTGTACAACATGTTGAACAACATTTTGAACATGTTCAACAACATGTTGAACAACTTGTAAAACAATTTGTTGAACAATTGCTAAACAATGCCATGACGTAATATGTTCCAAAAAATAGTTCGAGCACATGTTTGAATGGGGGGGCTTGCCATTCGAACACATATTTAAATGGGTGTGCTCCACAAAGTGCATACAGCCACCTGTGCAAATAGTCCTGTAACCACTGTAAAACTAGAAATAAAACTGGATCAAACGGTAAAATTTTCATTCAAATCGGTTGAACATGCTGAAGGTTATCTACTTTTTTGAAAAGTTATTGAAATATACATTATGCTTACAGCCACATGCGCAAACAGCCTGTGACTGCTTTATGTCAAAACTAAACATAAAACTGAATCAAACGGTAAAATTTTCATTCAAATCGGTGAACCGTAACGAAAGTTATCTCACTTTTTAACTTTTTTAAAAAGTTTCAATTATGCCTATAACCACCTGTGCAAATAGTCTATATGACGTCATTATGACGTCACTTCCTGTTTTCGAACTTTCGTTTCTGCACTACTACTACTACTATTACTAATAATAATAATAATAATAATAATAATAATAATAATAATAATAATAATAATAATAACAATAACAATAACAATTACAATAATAACAATAATAATAATAATATGCATGAACTCAGTATAGCATTGAGTAAAATGAAAATAAAAGATGACAAATCACCAGTCATCCAAACAAATAACACCTCTGAAATGAAATCGGTTCATTCATTAACAAAGCAATATAAGATAATTGACTTCATTGTTGTTATAGGAACAGAAAAATTCTAGTAGGTTAGATTTAGATACCCTAAAATTAAATTCTTATGACTTTTTTGTCAATCCCGTGATAAAACAAAAATTGTAGGGCCAGAAAAAAAGTAGTCTTGCTTTTAATCCCAACCTTTAAAATTCTCGGAAGTGTCGGCTTGTAGTCTACGAAGCTTCACTATGGGACACTAGAATTGGTGGTGAGAATTGAACAGCAGATGTTAACGAGCTTTGTGCCGGAAAGGCAGAAGTGAAAGAAATTGAATTCGATGCAATCTTTTAATTCAGCAGGGTCTCAAAGCGAACTGTAAATTCCATAACAAAGTGGGGTTTTACCACGTACTGCATATTATTAACAACGTCATATGCTCAAAAATAAGTACCGACGGGCTGATACGAGCTTATGTGCCTCCCTTTTTTCTCTCAAAAGACGACATTTAACACTACTAGAAGAATGCTGCTATTATAATGTGTGCCGACTTGTCACAGTGCCGAGTGATACCATCTGGTATCACAATTTGCTTAAATGTACCTGAGCCCTTAGTTGCAATGTGCGTCTTGCCTAAAAAGGCTGTAATGGTTTCAGGGCCATTAATTCCCACAAAGCATTAACTTGACTGATAGGCTTTTGTAATGCATGTATTCTCCCGCGGCGCTTTCCCGACGCCAGCAAAACAAGGAAAAACTCACTTCAATGTATGTAGTTTGTCGGCAATAATAGAGTGATGGAAGGGTGGAGAAGTGGGATATTTCAAAGCCATTGGGAAATCCTAAGAAACTAATATGCTCCGTCGCACAGGGGACTTTCCAGTTGAAAGGACCTGAGCAAATCATAGCCCGAAGCCTGTAGGATGAACGTGAGATCTGAGCGGTATGCCATAATCGGTCTACCTGAAACCTTCCTAACCTCAAAAAGGTAAAGCAAGAAATCGGCCACTTCCACCGACGTGGCTGCCACAGGACTGATGCCTCTATCGACACATTATGGTAGTAGCCAATGCGACAAATAAACATTATTCGTGGAATCTTTGTGAACCGTCTCTGTTATCTGAACTGCTCTCAGGTAAATACCCTTCTTTTTCCGAACGGAAAAGTTTGTTTCTCTAAAAAGGGATGGCCGGAAGACTCATTTGTGCTAATTTTGAATTCCGTGGTTGTGAATAATCCTGTGCTGTCGTTTAGCTGAGGCAGTTTGAGCGAAGGTCAATCCCCCGCTTTCTATCCCTGGCCAGATTCGAACCAGGGACCAAAGGATTACAGGACCAACGCTCTACCGACTGAGCTAACCGTCACCCACTTAAAGGAAAAGCTACGCACCGCACATTGAGCTAAAGCAACTGAGTATTTGAGTGAAAACAATCCCAATGAGATTGACGCAGACTGCCATACTTCAGGGGAATTAGAAAACGCTTGATAAATGGTAATCGCATCAACAGATGTCTCTCATGAGAACTTTCATCATTAGTTAGGCATACAAGAGCATACAACAGAACCTTCTTGGTGAGTCGACGCATCGGTGAAGGCGTGCCGACGTACTTGGACAAACAAGAGACCCCCGTTTGATTTTCCGCGAAAAACTGAACAACGTGACCCTTGAGAAACGCAGAGAGGAACTGACAAGCAATCAATAATTTCTTCATTTCCAAAACGATGATATGCAATGTACCGTCGTGAGCAGACTACTGCCCCTTCTAAGTCTGCCCTTGGAAAAAGAAACCTTAACCGTTGCAAGACGTATCTGTGTGAACCTGCCTCGATGGGGATGGAAGAGAGAAAGGCACACCCTTCAGGAAACTGGCCTGATGCGACCACCAGCCGAGATCCTTAAGTGCTAGTTGGGAGAGTCGTAGCAGCTTATTCTGGAATAAGACCACCCAGTAAATGGAACAAACCCGGGAACTAACCCTAAACATACAGCGTAGCCCAGGGAAAGGACCACTTTGTAAATGGAACAAGCTCGGAAACTAACCTTATCCCTAAACACACAGCGTAAGCACGGGATAGGAAAACCGGACAAATGGAACAACTCCTGGAACCAACCTTAGACATACAACGTAACTCTAGAATAGCACTACCAATGCAATAGAACCATCAAGAAACCGCCTTATCCCGCGCCCCACCTGAAAACATTCATCCGCCTTAACACCGCGCAAAAAATTTTCGCGGGAAATGTCCATTACTCTCAACTCATAACTTACACTCAGCTCTGCCCCTAAATCCTCATTCTAAACGTTTTTGAAAACTCACATTCTGTTATAATGACTTTGATCGGTTATAAGATGGGTTCTTTGCCAGGCGGAAAAGTTTTGTTCGAGTTTCGGGAAAAATTATTTGTACAGAGAAGTAATTATACTTGCCATTATCAATAAATACCCCTAATTGTAAAATTGCAATAACTAAATTTGTCTTACGTAGGACGGCTTTTATGTATAATTGTAATTTGCTTCTAAAAGAAGCCCAGAGTGAATCAGTAATCTTTCTCTCCTAATTTCATTTTACAATAAATGCAATGATACAGTGTAATTGATTGCAAACAAATCAATTAAAGTACAATTAGATGTCTCATCTGTATTTAATAAAATGCCTTTGAATACCCAATATGAACAATTAAATTTCATTTTCAGAAAAGAACTTTTATGTTTTACGTCATAAGATTCAAATTGTAGTTCCTCCTTGAAACGCATCATTGCCTATCGTGTTTAAACCTCGGCCAGGCCTCGCCTTATCCTCTCCCCCGCCCCACGTGAAAACATTCATCTGCCTTAATGCCGCGTAAAAGATGTTTGCGGACAATGTCCATTAATCTCAACTCATAACTGACACTCAACTCTGCCCCTAAAACCCTCATTCTTGAAAACTCAGGACTAATGCAATCCAGACAAATAGCAATTTGGACATTCAAACGATTACACAGCATCATTTTAGATACACTTGATGATTACCCTTTTAACATGATACCCGGATGTTCAGGATATGAAACAAACACAAGAACCATTGGATGATTTAACTGTTTTATTTGAACTGAACTAACAAAGTAATCGAAGTACAGCATTTATTTGTGAACAAGAGGCAATTGAAAACACTTGACATTTAACACGATTAATTTAATCTGGATAATCTAGGCAGAATAAAGAGCAAAGTTCAAATGAATCATGTTTATAGAGATAAAGAGTGCAAAATCTAAAATGCGCCACACAGATTGTTTCAAAATAGAATGAATGAATAACACAATGGAAAAGTGACCATAGTTATTTGTGATTATTCTTTCATCTCACACCTTGTTAGTGTATTTTTTAGAGAAGTATATAAGGGCTCTCATGCACATTAAACATCACATTGTGGTAAAAAAATTTATTGATGTCGAGACTTTGTAAATAAAAAAATCACAGAAGTGATTTGCTTATAATGAATAAAATAGTAAAAATAATAAAAATAAGTAAGTAAATAAAAGTAGGACATATGTTAGAAAGTTTCAGATCTTAATCTTGAGCACATGGCTCAAAGTATAAGCAAATAAGTTAAGATTTCTTATTTATATATGTGATTTTGTAGAGATATTGCATGTTTGAAGGAAGTGCTTGTTTTGCCAAGTTCTAACAAGGGCACAAAAGTATGATAATGTCGCTGTTTCTGTAAAGCAAAAAATGTGACACAGAAAATGTGAAACAGAAAATAATAGATATTTTAATGATTCATATCGTAATATATTTTTAGTCATTTTCATTTGTATGCTTTATTTGCTGTTTGTTTTTGCGAGTGAAGAGAGAAGGGGTTGGGGATGAGACGAGTGTCAAAATTGGCTAGAAAAGATACCAAAAAATATCTTTGAATAATCTTAGATGCCATTAATTTGTAAAAAAGAAAACAAGCACATCAGAGGTGAACAGATTAAAAAGAAATGCATGTGACATCTTTTCATATTTTGTCTCTGTGAAACATCGTAATATAACGCCCAAAGATGTCTTTGTTATTTGAATAGGCCGATATATCTAGTGAGGATTCTGGCTTTGTTCTTTCATTTCTCGCTTTGTTAAAGCAAAGGAATTATAGATTTCCACTGCTAGTTATATAAATAATTAGTTACACAAATGATAAATTGCAATAGATATTCTCAGGAGTTTACTATGAAATGTGCATAGAGCTTTCTTTTTCCTGTATTAAAATGATATCATCAGTGTACGAAAAGGAAATACGTACTCAAAAACAGCTTGTTATGGAGATGATAATCTATATTATATCGGGTAATAAGTATGTAAATATAACTAGAAATGCAAAGTTTAAAATCATATTGCTTTAAAGCATTAAATTACTTAAGAACTAACTTTTAATAGAAAAGCTCGCTTTAAGACTTTAAAAGTGTTGCCATAATTAACACAAAAATGTACTCATATTTTTATAAATATATCAATTTATACACAATTTACTGAACAAAATTAACTTAGAAAACAACCCCTAGAAATATAATTTAAAAGAAGCACTCCTAATTGCTGTGTAATCTCTTTTAATAAAGATTCGATAGTTTTCTTCCTTGACAATTTTGCTGCTTTTTCAGTCTTATTCATTTTAATAGCTACAGATTTGAGGTCACTTCAGTCTCCACTGGACTAAATCCCAATGCGGATAAATCATTCTGAGTATCCAGTGTGTGTTTAGGAGTTCTTTTTGTTTTTGTGTTGACCTCTTTATTACGTATGCTGCTGTTAGCCCGGCGTGCACCAGCACATCCGTGGCATAACAGTATTAGTGATACAGTTATGAACAGTACTCCAAGAGAACTACAGCACCGAATATAGACAAGTAGCTGAGGTTAGAACGCACTCCTGCCCAGAATAGAACAGATGCAGCGACAATGAAGGCACTTCCAATCACAAGTGAACACACATATTACTTTGAAACTCTTCCAGTGAGTCGTGGTGTTCTTTTGCTTCTTTTTCGCTGACAAAAAAACATTGTAAAACATTGCAAATCAGTTTTCGAAACTAGATTAAGCTAATATTGTATGAGCATCTATTATAAACAGATTCCTGTGTTTAAAATCACGAAATATTGGTTGAATAATAATATAATTTTCGAAACTAGATCAAGCTAATATTGTATGAGCATCTATTATAAACAGATTCCTGTGTTTAAAAATAACGAAATATTGGTTGAATAATAATATAATTTTCGAAACTAGATCAAGCTAATATTGTATTAGCATCTATTATAAACAGACTCTTGTGTTTAAAAATAACGAAATATTGGTTGAATAATAATATAATTTTCGAAACTAGATCAAGCTTATATTGTATTAGCATCTATTATAAACATACTCTTGTGTTTAAAAATAAAGAAATATTGGTTGAATAATGACAAGCTGTCAACACTGCTGCGTTCAAGTCAAGTGCTTCTTCTGCTCTGGGAACTTACCAGTGGTCATCAAGTCTCACAAAGGTGATATCCATACGTGTGCCCTGGTTGACTGTGGAAGTAACACCACTCTTATGAAGCGAGATTTAGTCGACAGACTCTGTATTGAAGGCACCACGACGCTGTTCGTAAATTCATATCAAGAACAGTTATTGGTTGAAATTCAAGTCACCGACAAGGCGGGAAGAAATATATCAACATAGAGGCGTTGACCGTTCTAGACATTACTCTACATGAAAATGCGATGCAAACAAGCGAAGCTTCTAAATGGCCTCACCTAAGGGATATTGACGTATATATACCAAGCCATTCAAAGATCGAACTCGTCACTGGAACTGACTGTCCAGACATGCTTTGGAGCCTTGAAGAGCGCCGGGAAGAGCGTGAGAACCATACATTCAAGTCAAAGTTGGTCCTCTACATCGGCAACTAGAAGCAATATGGTCTTCAGACTTTCAAGACGTGAAGCCGTTGGATCCCGTCATGTCGGTAGAAGACGAAGTTGCGATAGAGGACACGCTTCACTTCAAAGATAACAAGTACTGCCTTGGTATCCCATGGAAGAGAGACCCAGAAAACTTTCTTCAGAACAATGGCTCTGTGTTCGAGTCAAGGTTAAGAATGCTCAGGAAAAGATCTACCAGTGACCCAGCCTTTCAAGAAAAGTATGCCATCACCATTGAGTCCTACAGTCAAGATGGTCATGCCAGAATGATTGGCAAAGAAGAAGCTGAAGAGAAACACCAGTGGTTCTTACCCCACCATGCAGTGTTCAAGAAGTCCGACCCAGAAAAGTGTCGAGTTGTATTTGGCTGAGCGGCCAAGTACTGGGGAGTTTCCTTGAATGATAAAATTCTGCAAAGACCAAACTTTCTGGTGTCCTTACGCTATTTCGCAAGGAACCAATTGCCGTTGATGGGGACATCAAATCAATGTTTCATCATTGCTACGTTTTACCACAAGATCAGCGCTTTCTTCGCTTTCTTTGTTGGCCAGAGGGAGACACGACAAAGACAGCAATAGTTTATGCAGTGACTGTTCATTTGTTTGGAACAAAATCAAGTGCTAGCGTTGCAGAATTCTGCATAAAGAAGATAGCCAAGTATAACGAGTCAACTTTCTCGGATATAGCTATAGCGCAGATCTTTCTACATAAACGATATGCTCAAGTCCTTTGCTGCAATTTATGTCGCCAAAGACGTGATCCAAGAAATGACTTTGCTTCTGCAACAAGGTGGATTCAAGTTAACCAAGTTTATGTCCACACATCCAGAAGTAATTAGAAGTGTTCCGGTGGAAGAACGGGCCAGATCACTCAAAAACTTTAACATTGGAGACAGTTCGCTGCCACAGGTCAGCACTGGGACTTCAATCGAACGCTGAAGAAGACTACTTCACGTACTCTCTGTCTATGGAGAGCAAACCAGCGACCAGACGCGGCGTATTGAGCATAACGGGAAGCAAGTTTGTACGACCGGCTAGGTCTTGTCGCACCCGTGCTACTGACACTAAAGCTGATTCAGCAAGAGTTGTGCCGGCAGCAGTTTGGTTGGGATGACTAAATACCGGACCTGCTTGCAAAACACATCCGACATTGCAGTGAGAGCATTTAACATCTGTCAAGCGTAAAGATACCCCAATGCTCCCAACATAGTCCAAGCGCAAGTGGCAAAAGGAGCTCCATGTCTTTTCAGATGCCTCTGAATTCGCTTGCGGAGATGCAGCTTATCTAAAAGTCAAGTCTCAAGATAAAGTTTTTGTGTCTCTTGTCATGGGCAAATCTCGAGTCGCACCAATTAAGGTTATATCAATCCCTTGTCTCGAATTGACAGCTGTCGCAGTCGCTGCCAAACTTCGGAAGTTCTTGATCGACGAAATGGATGAGAGTGATTTAAATGTCTACTGATTCTATGGCTGTCCGTTGATATATCAGAAACCAGTCAACACGGTTCAAGGTTTTTGTTGCTCATCCTGTGCAGCAGATTCAAGATCTTAGTGACGTTTCAAGCTGGAATTACGTTATGTCTGCGTAGTACCCAGCTGACCTCGCGTTACGAGGACTCAAGCCAAGTGACTCAAAATTATAGAACTGTGGTTAAACGAACCGCTGTTTTTACGCAGTGTGTCGTCATACCACGAAGAGCCAACCTTTGAGGAGACAGCATTTCAAATCAAGCTGAAGTCAGTACCGATCTTGATACGTTCATAAGCTACTTCTTCTCGCACGTCCGCAAACGAAAGGCAAAAGTTTACTTGGCCAAGTACATAAGTACACAGATGGACAGAACGTATAAAAATCTGTTAGTCTGGACGATATGACTTGTGCAGAGTTTGCGCTAGTGAAGTACGTACAACGACAAGTCTTCTCATCTGAGCTGAAGTCGTTGACCAAGAATGAAGCCCTTATTAAGTCTAGTTCGATTCGTCAGTTGTGCCCAATTATCAAGGATGGAGTTCTGTGTGTCGGCCGTCGTCTAGAAATTGCAAATGGGGAAGTTGAAAAACATCAAGTCATACTGCTGCGCCACCATAAAAGGGGTCTCATCATTCGTCAAACGCACAGCAACAATGCTCCTGCTGGTGCAAATCAAACTCTTAGTACCCTACGCCGCAAGTACTCCATCACAAAGGATTGCATTCAAGTCGAAAGAGTACTCAAACGCTGTGTGACATGCAAACGTTACCATGGAAAACCGATGGAACAAAAGATCTCGAGTTTGCCGGCAGAGAGTATCACCAGATCAAACCGCCTTTTAATTGCGTCGGAGTTGATTATTTTGGTCCAATGCTCGCCAAGTACCGTTCCGGAACAATCAAGAGATATGGGTGCATTTTTACACACATTGAAATAGCACACAGCATGGACAGTGACTCCTTCCTGGTGGCTTACCATAGATCTGTCGCACGCGAGGAAAAGCCGCAGAAGATTTGGTCTTACAATGGTACCAATTTTCTGGCTGCTGACAAAAAGTTAGCCCAGCAAATCAAAGCAATCAATACTAAGAAGCTTACAGACGAAACGTTGCTGGAAGCTGATGAGTGGAACGTCAACTCGCCGCATGTACCTCATATTGGGGAGTATAGGAGAGGCTTATCAACTCAGGCAAGACACTGCTCCGAAACCTCGTACAGGATAGGCCCTTAACAGACGAAGAGTTGCTGTTGTTCACGTGCGAAGTTGAAAGAGTAATGAACGACCGGCCTCTCACGCGTATACATGACGACTCCCATGACCAAACGCCACTCACACCAAACCATCTGCTGCTGCTCCTCCGTAGCATCACCTGTGACCCATCAAGTGAATGTTACTACATCCAACGGCGTTAGCAAACGGTACAAGCCATTTCCAACGAATTCTACAGTCACTTCGTGAGTGAGTACCTACCCACCCTCCAAGTGCAGAGCAAGTGGTACAACACGAATGACTCTCTGCAAATGAGGGATTTAGTCCTGGTCATGGATGACGACATAGGCTGTGGTCAGTGGCCACTTGATATGGTAGAGCAGATTGTCTTGTACGTGCACGGTCTTGTACGTGCCGCCAAAGTTCGGTGCAAGACATTACCAAGCGCCGTCAGATTCACAAACTGGTTTTTCAGAACAAAATTAGTGACACTCGTATTTATTTAGTTTTTTTTAAAATTTTTTATTTGTTTATTCGGTTTTGATGATGTGTCTAAAAGTTCCTTACGCAATGTTTTAAACGGGAGGATGTGGAGAGTTTTTCATTCATCTCTTTATCGCCGGCCCGAGTATTGTATTTATTTAGTTTTTTTAGTTTTTTATTTGTTTATTCGGTTTTGATGATGTGTCTAAAAGTTCCTTACGCAATGTTTTAAACGGGAAGGGGGTGTGGAGAGTTTTTCATTCATCTCTTTATCGCCGGCCCGAGTATTGTTTTTTGCTCGATCTGAACTTTGACCTTTAATAAGTGAAAGGTTTAATTGTTAATGTACAAGTTCTTTATGCCAAAATGATCGCTGTAACGAGCTCTTGAAGTTGATCATAAAATTAAACTCTCCCAGCTTGAAATTTAAGCAGGAAACACTAATTTTTTCGTTTTGCTTGGTTTTGGTTGGTCAAAAGTTTAATTGGGTCACGTGACCTCATGGTATATATAAGGAGAGACCGTAGGACGCCCAAAACTCATCGAAAAATCTAGTTTTAAGGAATGAAAGAGATAGGGTCTTGAACGCTTAAGTTTCTAGGCGTATTTTATCGACCAATAGAAATGTGTTAAGTGAAATATTCATAAAAGTAAAATGGAATTTATTTATCTGCCAAAAGGAGATACGAGCTTCAGCTCATTACAAGAAATGTACATACGCCAAGCGTCTGATAGAAATATAATTTCCGTGGTAGAACTAAAAATCTCGGCCCTCTTTTCAGTGCCACAAACACGTATGAACTAAGCAAGATTCTGTTGTTGTATGACTGCATATATATGGGTTACAAAAACGATTTTTAACCGGTTAGATTGATTAGAAATCACATGGGATTTCTGAACCGTCTAAAAAGGGCATGGGACTTCTGGACCGGCCAGAAAGCCCACGGGACTACTGGACCGCCTAGAACTCCCATGAGACTCTGGACCGGGAAGACGAATCAATGGGGAATGAAACTTCTGGCCCGTCTAGAAACCTTCCCTGTCTACTGAAAACCTATGGAAGACTTTCTCGATTGGCATGTCTCTCATTAATGTGACACTGGGTAATGTACTTTTACACAATGATATCAATGCTCAGAAACCTTGTGAACGACAGAGATGTGTTGACCAGTGTTTCAAGTCATTAAATATAACATTTTAACCAGTTGCAGATAAATAAGAGCGGAATGGCGTATATTTGGCTATATGTTTACAGTAGTTACCTTGAGACCTAAAAGAAATTATGCCGTACAAACAACGATTCAGCAGTCCTTTTCGGACAAAATAAGTAGATATTGTGCAGTACATGTTCGTAAAAAGAGTGCAATGAGTAATATTCCCTGCTGCCGGACACATCTGGTCATTTCTGCTACAGTGAACATCCGAAGCTTTCTGATACATTGCATATCCGGTTTTAAATTGGCTTGGGAAATGCCACAGCGCGAGTTAAGCATGGATGTAGTACAATAGGCAGCTTTCACAGAACCTAAAACTATGACTTCAGAGGCATTGCTTTAGAAAAAGGATACTTTTTACTAGAAGGCATAGTGCTTTGATTAACCTTGTACAGGAGAAGCTGCTGGAAGAGAACCAGACAGTAGGCACTATCGCAAAGTTTAAGAATAAGAAAACTTTGTGAAAATATTCATCTAGAGGTATGTAAAAACCTTCTAACTATTAAAATAGTATAATTCTAAACAAGTTTGAGTAAAAAAAATAAAAAGAAAGAACAGTTAAATATTAAAATAATTCAGTTAAAACAAATCATTTTAACTTTGTAACAGAGAAACCCAGGGAAATGTGATGAATTTCATCCGTTGTTTCATCGATATGACAACGTCAAGAAAGATCAAAATCCAATGGAAGAGATGCGATTCTATGCAAAAAAGTATGACGATAAAGATGATGAAAATTGATGTGAAGAATCAAGTAATGTCACATATGAGGATGAATGGGTTTTCTCCTGCCATTTACTGTAAGGGGTTGTTGTCCAATGACCAACCTCTACGACGGTTTCATTTGCTGTGTATAGGACCCTTTTAGTCCGTTAATCCAATGTCAAGGCCGCGAAGCAGGTGCTCTTATTAAAACAGCAACTACGTTTTAATTCTTCCACGTTAAAAAATCCTTTAGCTCTGTGTTCATATGTATAACCTTTTCAGCTTTCCAGAGATGCTAAACAGATCCGACTTAAAGTTAACCCTGAATCCAACTCAATAGTCAGATTTGGCCTGTACAACTAAAAGCATATCAAACAGAATATCCAATGATGTTAGGATAGCAATAACTAAATCACAAATACTTACACTAATGTCACTAGTACTAAGGAAAGTAATGTAATCCAAGTCAAGGAAATTACCTGATTAATTGATATCCATATTTAATCTTAGAAAATTTCCGCATTGTCTTGATCATGCTTTGTAAAAGTAATAAATCTTTAATTATATTTTGCTGCAGTTATCACACATGCTTCCAACTGTTTTCCGTGAGTATAAACTCGTTTTATGCTACAAACAGTGCGTCATACCCGAAAGGTGGTGCAAAATGAAGGGGCTTACTTATATGGCATGATAATAAAATCACACAAAGCGGGTGGGAACGAAGTGAAAAACCTCAAGCCTGTATTACGGGTAGCAAGAGCATGAAAAGATGATGTGCTCAGGTGCTCAACAATGCTCAACAACGCTCAAGAATGAGGAAGGTTTCAGATCAGTCCAAACGGGGTGGTGGATTTTGTTTTATTTTACTTCCCCTGCAATGCTTTCTGTTACTTAGTGGCGGTGATATGAACTAGGCAGCAATGTAACTAAACAACAATATAATTTCAGTATTGCGTACCGTGACCTTCTCAATGTAAGAAGTGCGGAGTTGGCGTAGGGATGGTGCGTATTCCCTTATCATGTGCACGGCAAAATATGACTGCTAGTTTCAATAAGAGTTGTAATGAAAATCCTCCGAACGATACTATACATTTCAGGACAGTTTAGGATCATTATGTTCATCATTTCATGTCAACATAAAGATATCATTGACGGGTGAGAAAATATTAATGCCTTTGATAATTCACCACAGCTAGATATATCCATAAGAAAATATTGACCATCAAGTCTTCAGTTGATTTGAAATAAGTCATTAGCTGCTGAAGAACAGTTGATTCCCTCACTTTCCATCAATGAAAGCTATGATATTCCTGCAAAACTCCAGCATGATGTGTCGTTTCTGACAGCAGCCTCCTCTGTCCCCAACAGGAGTATTGATATCATGATAACAACTAAATATATAACAGTTTTGATTGTCGGGTTCATAATAAGAAGCTATTTTGCCATTTTCTAGAATTCTTATCAGGTATGAGTATATCCTCTTTGCCCATTCCTCCTTGCTGTCACTGTCGGTGAGTATGGTGTCACCACTGTCAATCATTGCCTTTAGGATAAACATCAAGCAGGTTTTCAGTCTGTAGCTAGTCAGGTAGTCATCAATTTGTATCGGCTCATTGATGTGTGAAGTGACATTTGATCCACACGCTCGTGCGTCTCGACACGCCTTGGCAAGAATATATCCCTCTTTTATGTTCGTAGGCAGTCTGATAATCATATCGCGTTCACAGTCTGAATACGAAATTGGTACATCAATTTCAAAGCCGATGAATCCTGTCCATTTTGTTATGAAGTAAAAGTGTGTACTTTCATTCAAAGGAACAGGCGTTTCTAGCTTGTATTCTGGGTAAGTGAGAGCTGGAACAACGTCAATTTTGAGGACTAAATTCTTGAAAATATTGCCTCTCCACATCACTCTTATGCACGAAATCTTTTCATGTTTGTCGAAAAACATTCTTGGAAGGAATAGATAGCCATGTTTGCCTTTGTAATATTGAACTGAAAGCCTTGTTAAGGACTTAATCAAATGAGCATAAAACGCTGATGCTAGTTCAGCTGTGATAATGTACCCATCTTTATCACACACATGAGTGAGAGGAAATAGTTTGCCAGCCTTTATTCGTCGATGGGTATTGCTTAATGGACAGTTTTCAATCTGCATCTCTTTAAGTTCAGTCAGAAAACACACCACATCCAGTTCATCTGGCAAAGCCACCTTTGTACCTTCACCAACGCTTCCTCTTATCTGCGGTTCAAATCGTAGAAAAATATCTTCGAAATGTTGAGACGCTAGTTTAAGCATGCCTAAAGCCAACTCATTTATTTCATTTATCTCCCCGTGGTGTTGTTTAAAAGAAACAGACGCACTGTAGAGCTCTGAACATGTGATGGGCATAGCGTCTAGTTGTTGTTCAGGCTGAATGCACGGCTGTGTTGATTTCCGTTTCCCATACAATTCTTCTAGCTCTGGATCCTCGTATTTCTTCATGATATCTGGATATTTCTTTTGTAACCAAGCTTTTATTTCCGGATATTTATATGACAACTGGCAGGCGTTGACGCCAGTAAAGTCTAATTCTTCTAATGAACTGGAACAAGCAAGAGCTTCTACGAAGGATTTAACTCCTAGATTAACTGCGTGACAGATTATCGGCTCGTTACGTCCTGGAACAACACAGCATCTAAACAAACGACAATAGCAAACACTTACTATTTATTGTAACAATATGATGTACTCATATACTGCAAAATTCTCGAAATTTCGTAAACTCATATCTTCAAGTGACTGATATAGTATTTTCTGAAATAAATGCCAAACACTTTTACCAATCTTGTTCAACACTCTTATACAGAGCAACAAAAGAGATATCTTTACCACTTTAACAGGTATGTAATAGAATTAAAGATTCAATAACATAGAGATACACAGTGTAATAAAGTAGCGACAACTATTAAGTAAACATGGATACATACTGCAATAAAGCACTGACATCTATTGATTCCGGGATATAATTGAGTAAAATCTGGATAATTTGAGGACTTGCTAGATGTATAACTGCATGTTGCAATGGAGTCATGTCGTTAAACTTCGCATTGATATCAGCTCCATGCTCAAGCAGCAGGCGGCATCTGTCTGGAGAATTCATGCGTATAGCCCTGTGCAGAGCAGGTAAGTCATTGTTGATACTATCAGCATCTGCGCCGTTACAAAGCAACAGTTCAACCACTTCCAAAGAGGCATGCTCAACTGCTAGGGCAAGATTACTTCGTGGTGCATTTACGTCAACGCCTTGGGCTAAGGCGAGTGCTTTGATCATGTCATAAGTGCTCTTGCTACATGTAAATGCTGGATCGGATGCTCCCTGCAATGCACTGCACAAAGCAGTTTCATTTTCGCTATTCTTGATTCCAGCATCAACCTAAACCAACAAGTCTTCTTCTATATCTTCTAGATTACCATGTATAAGATAGCGTTTTTCTGTCCATTCTGTTTTTTCCTAATTGTGGAATATTCCACAAACAAACTTGAGCATTGCTTTTCAAAATTGTCAATGCATTTGTTTGTACACGTTTTTTGTCAAAAAAGAGACTGATTTCAATTAAAAAGTGGCTTTTATGAGAAAAAGACGGGTAAAATTTAAAACTTTCACTTCCTAACCGCTTTACGTTTGGGTGAAATCTGTTGCAAGTCGTATTCCTGATAACCTCTGAAATCGGGGAGGGCAATCATAATAAATTTGCGAGAACTGGGAACAAAGCTGGTTAAATAAAAAAAGGACTATAAAAAGAAACACCACGAAAAGGCATGTATTTGAGTTAACTGACCTTTGAATGATTGAGGAGACAGACTGACCTTTGGATGGCTGAGGAGAAGAGAGACGATGCGTGTGTGCGATCTCGCTGCCGCTAAGTGCAATGCCGTTTCACCGCTTTTCTTAACTGTAGCGTTTACAGAACACTGACGAAAACGAAAAAACCACTCTTTTATCATTTCGATACTAGCTCTATGCATATAAACTCCGCATATACCCCCTATGCGCCTATTATTCATTTTCTTACTTCTTCCACATGTACCCCCTACGCCGCTATTATTCATTCTCCTTACTTCTTCCATATGTACCAACCTTCGCCGCTATTACTCATTCTTCAAACCTTTTCCACTTGTATCTCTACCACAATTTGCTCATCTTCCTCCTTCCACTTCCACTTTTTAATTCTTTAGCTTTTTCCACTTGAACCCTGCACCACTATTATTCATTCTTCTTATTTCTTCCACTTATAACCTTCAATGCTATCACTTATTCCTCTTACTTATTCTATGGTCACCGTTATTACTCGCTACTTCTGGTGTTACTCGTTTACTGCTATTATAACTACTTCTTCTACTGTCACCGCTATTACTCGTACTTCACGCTACTTCTGATGTTACAA
The DNA here is from genome assembly GCA_949752745.1 of Protula sp. h YS-2021. Taxonomy (NCBI): domain Eukaryota; kingdom Metazoa; phylum Annelida; class Polychaeta; order Sabellida; family Serpulidae; genus Protula; species Protula sp. h YS-2021. The sequence continues at coordinate 34,755,629 of OX457032.1, read as the reverse complement.
CTGTTAAACGTTTACTGCTACTATAACTGCTTTTTCTACCGTTACCAGTATTACCCAGTATTACTTCTGCTGCTATCGCTATTATTACTGGTAAAAATAGCAATTAAAAACTGTAAAGAATAAAATGCAAAATCACAGTAAAAAGAAGAAAAGACAAGTAAAAAAAGAGTGAGAGAGCAATGATAGCACCTCTTTGTTTTGAATCAACACAGCGACTGTGTCTGCATGTCCGTTATGCGCTGTGAGGTGCAATGCGGTCCAGTCATCCTCCTCAGTGGCGTCAACACGGCTCTGTTAGAAATTAGAAAACAGCAATTTAAATCAAATTGCAAGGGTATTTTTACAAGCATGGTTTTTTAAAGATAAATGTGACAACTGATTGCCATGATCGATTCGCCCTAAAAGCACTGCTATCTTTTCTTGCGCCATGTTATGGTGCATTAATTTTTATGTGGGAAGGGAAACATGGCCAAAATCCAGATACAAGAGGCAAAAACACGTTTAAAGCTGTTATCTGGGAGGTATTTGGTTTATGACACTCTACTCGCACTCCCGCAAAAAGGCAAGCTATAAAAACAACCATTCGAAAAAGTTTAACTTAAATCTGTTAAATGCAGCTTTTGAAACCAAGGAAAATCTTGGTTCCACACTCGATTACTCTGGGAGGAGACAACAACAAAGGAATGGATAAAATTCGAAACCAGGGCTCTACATAGTGCTCTAAATTTTATCCACGAACAAGCATAAAAATTACCATTAAAGACATTTAATAAAAACAGCATTTCATAGTATGGAGGTAAACCGTTGTTTTACTGCCTTGTGAAATATAAAGGCACTGAGACTTCAGTAAGGTTGCGCCTTCGCTCACTTCCGGTTTCAGAGGGCAGTTAAAGCACGTTTTTCTCACATGCCCTCAAGTATATTTTGGTCCTGTATCAACACTAGGTTATATAAATCAATTAAATTTTTAACAATGGTCAGTTTATTTTGAATAAGCGTGGGTAACATAAGGTGCATTGTAATTCCTCCTTCAACAACGTTTTCAAAGCTGCCTTCTCATTTCACTTATAATGCAAAATCCAACTGTTTTGCTGATCTCTACATTAAATGACCTTTTTAGCAATAGTGGAAGCAAATTGCTTTAAAGGAACACAACAAGTAGCAATAAACTTACATCGCAATTTCCCCTATATAAACGCGTGGTCTTTTATTAACATATTATACATAACAAATTGTAAACTTTGCACGCGCACAAAAGACAGCGGAATTTCAATTCTTTTGTGGACAATAGCTAAATACGTTTTGACTAATATGTAATGGCTAAATACATTAAGGCTAGGAATTTAAAGAAATGTCATGTGCTGATGTTCAACGAGGATCTGAGGACAGTGATAGACTGAGCCTTGGTTCTCGCAATTTATTCCCCACCCCAATTCCTCTCTCACGCACGAACCCCTCATACAAATATTTTATATTACAGATTCTATTTCATTGTACAATTAACAACACTAATTATCTAAAAACTTTATTTTTGAAATTTGGTGCCAAAATGAAGCTTATTTTATGTAGATTAATGTCGTTTAGTCACAAAACATTACGATTAATTTATATCGAGCAAAACCTTTTTACTTTTTCTTTTTTTCTTTATGCTTAATATTGATAAGATTAACCTTGTGTTTAATCAATAACTCAGTAATCTCGGAATGCCCTTTCTGTGCAGCAAGCTGTAACGGCGTCCTTCCGTCATTCATCACTGCATTCACATTGCTCTAATAGCAAAGTGGACAATATATAGACGTGATTATTTTGTACGAAGCTTTTCTCGTGTATGCATATTAAATACGTGTAAAAGGGACACAAACTGAGTAGCAATTTGTTTTTCTTACATTATATAGTACTTTAAGGCCCTTCTACTGTGTTATGTATGTTTTACTCTGTTACTGAATACATCTTTTTAACAACTGATACTATTAATTGTATTGAATAAATATAATGTCATATAAAAATAATTCAAATGATATTGAAAACTAAGCAAAGGTTTATTTTAAATTAACAGAGAAATTAATAGCATGATGTTTGTTGATTAATATGTATCAATAATTTACTCGAAGCTTAAGCAAGTGAGAAACAATATCCATATGTCCGTTGTTTGCGGCTATGTGGAGTGCTGTTCTGCCATCCTTAACAGCAACATCAACGTCGCTCTGAAGTAGGACACAATCATAACGCATTCTGTATAACACTGTTGTCATAGGACACACGTTTAATGTGACCAGAGATATGGTTTGGAACACAATCATAGCGTATTCTCTATAACATTGTTGTCAACGACACTTTCAACATGACCATAGATATAAATGAATTTCACAAATATCAGTTAACATTTTTCAGTTGGTACTAGATATTATTGACTATCACCAATACCAGTGTGCACTCTTCATTTGGTGCCAACAAATTATAGCATTAACAGCATGCCGTATTGCATATAATCAAGTCAATAAGTTAAGTATTTCGTACTTGTAACTTCAGTCTCAAATAGAAAAAAGAGATATGGAGACAAGAACAAATTGAGAACAGACTATAAACAACGCCTAAAACAAAGAACAGACTATAAACAAAACAAATCTAATCTGCACAGTAACTTTGACCTTGTTTTTTGCTTGTTTTTCAAATATGGATGTGCAATTTTTATGCTTTAATAGGTAAACAATTAAGTACCTATTGGAAGGCTGAAATATATCCATATAAGTTTCACTAGCCCAGCCATTCGGGCCATTTGGTATCGTATCTGTTGCCATGCGAAAGGATGTAATAGTAATTTTGAGGCCAGATGCGGTCCGCGCGGAGTGCAAGTTTCATTGAAAAGGGATGATTTTGATTCAGTACATTCTGTAAGAAGTGCACTCCGTATTTGATAAAAGGGAATAATATTTTAAAATTAACACTCCACGTTAAGGGGTGGGTTTAAAGCCATGAATACACATGGCAACTAGCTTGTATGTGTGACCCTAACCTCAGGAGATTTCTGGAATAAGAAATATAAACCAAACATTTGTAATGTTTCTGCCTTGTTTTAAACCAAACAATTATTAACTAAACATTGATATTACACCACAGACGTTTTTCCATAGTGTCAATGAACGTTTGAATAAACCTCGTGCTGGAGTAATAGCTTGAATATGTCGTCATGTCCATTCTGTGCTGCTAAATGTGAAGCTTTCCAGCCAAAATCATCTACAGCACCGGCATCACACTGCAAGAACAAATATGATCTCAGTTTGGCATAAAGTATACGCTCTTAAAGCTCAGTTTGGGCCAACTGTTACTTTTTCATGTGCCTGTTAATCATCAACATCAAAATATATCAACCTATATTCGCGCAACTACGAAACAATGAGTTTAGTTTATCAGAAAATCCAAAGATGTTCAGTAAAATAGATTACACACAAAGTGACGCACCTCTGAACAATGAAGCAGCACATCAACGATTTCTTTGTATCCTTGCTGTGCAGCAAAATGTAACGCCGTTAAACCTTCCTCCTCAGGAAAATTAACTAGACACTGTAAATCACAACTGTGAGAAGTAGATTTGAATTTTAAAGTCAAATAATTAAATATTTGTTAGAAATTTGAGATGCGCGCATGGCTAACTCAAATGTCAAAAGCAACCAGAAATATGAAATAAAATTCCAATCCCCCCAAAATAACAGAAGACAACAAGCAACGCATTGTTGTTTCAAGAATATATTGACATCAATTAATTGACTAATATTGATCTGCACCGTAGAGGTAAATTTATAATATGGAAATTAAATAATAGATTTATCACTAAATGTAATATTGAATGTGAAAGAACTACTGTCTAAGAGAAACGGCGCATTTAAGCAACACATTAAGTCTAGAAAGTAAATGTTATCTCCATTGAAAATACAACCTTGTGTTGAATCAAAGCGGTGACAACTCTAGCCCGTTGCCGCTGACAAGCGATATGTAGCGGTGTTCTCTTGTCATTCGTCGTTGCGTTAATATCGGCCTGTGAGAAAAAAAATCAAGCAAAACACAGCAATGTTTAGTTTACAATAGGTCCATGAGCTATGCACAGCAGGAAGTTACTATATACTTATACACTGGTTATCAACCAGTGAATACTCCCTGCGTGTTGATTTGTATCAACAAATAAGCACTGATCTTGCCTGCATATTGTACACTTACGTACTGACGGATGTGTACCAACAAATGAATATTTACCTTTTCTGAGTATTGCATACTTATGAACTGCTGGTTCCGTATCATTAAATAAGTATCGGTCTATTATTTATGCTGCATACTTATGCACTGCAAAAATGAATGATAACTTGCTCTGATTCTTAAGTGTAATAGAATTGGGGCGTTGTTTTTAGTTTAATGAAATATATATAAAAATAAAATGCATTGCCTATCAGAATTTATGTAAAAAATACGCGCGTTAAATAGGAAACACAAGCAAGATCAACCAAATGCACCAGAAAATATCTGAGCTTTGCAAAAAACATATACATTTACGCTGCTACGAAACCATTTAAGTAATGCTAGCCAACGTATAATTTTAGATAGAAATTCTGAAATCAGATAACAAAAGGATATTGTTGGTAGGCTATTCGTGAGCCGACTATAGAAAATTTGTATTTAAGTCCTGTTAAAAAGTGGATTTTATTACTTTGTTTCAAAAATCATTTATTTGAAAGAAAATAGGTTGTTTTAAAATGCACAGCCAAAAACCATCGAATTATGAATTTTTTTTTAAATCTGGAAAAACGTAATTAGCCTTAGTCTGTTGCGAAATACCCTACCCATAATATTTGGTTTCCTATAGGCTTAAAATACTTGGTTGAAATATTAAGACATTTCTACTTATAATCGAATTAACCCCAAAGAGTTCAATAATTATAAAGAAAAACACCAAGAGATTGATAACTTGTGTGTCAAATTCATTGTTTAGAGCCCAGGCAAGAGATTTATTATTTTATCTGCTTTATGACATTTTACTCCTAGGACCGCGACCCTCTACCCAGAAAACTTAAATGATAAATAATATCAGTCTGCAGTATTCAACAAGAGTGTAATTGATAATTTGGAATGGAAATCATACAATTTCGAGGATCAATAAATTATAATTCGTGATGTTTAATGAAAGAAAATGATAATTTGAAAACTTAAGTAAAAGGTGTACAGGGTGGCAATGATTTCCGATCGCCCAGTTTTGTGTTGTTGCTAGATGGCAGTTTGTGTTGTCGCTAGATGGCAATCATATCAGAATGAATGATAAAGCATGCAATGCCGTCATTGTAAAAAAAGCATACATGTTTATTTTACCGTACCGTAAAGTTTATAACCATTTCTAAAATCAATACAGTACCTTCTTTTCAATTAGGAAGACCACAGCCTCAATATGTCCTTGTTGGGCTGAGATGTGTAGTGCAGTTCTGCCATCATTTACAGCTGCATCGATACACACCTAAAACACAATTGAGCTTAACTGACCACTTCATTTCAATTATATCATCATAAATAACCCCTTGATATCTGTAACACTCTTCAGCTAATTACAAGTAGAAACAATTAAACTCTCTTTAAGATAAACTTCATGCAACTTATAAAACCACAAAATAAAACCACAGAATAAGACTAAGTGATAAAACCTCAGGATAAAACCACGTTATTAACCAGTACGAACAGTGAGCAAGACTGCTGGAATGTTGTCGATTAGTCCACACTTCAATATCGGTTTTTATTTTTAGTTTCATTTCTTATGTAATAATTATCCTGATAATTTGTTTGTTTTTCTATCATGTATTTCTATGAGAAGTTTTAAGCTGCTATGACCAGGACAATCACTTTACTGAGTAGCGCGACCTTTACGTTACTGAAAAACCGGCAATATGGTTGTATGTTCTCGTTATAAGTAGTACACATGCGCATTGGCATTCATTAAATGGAGAGACTTCATGTTAGAAACAATTCTGCTTAGATAGAGTATTTAAGTCATTAGCGTCATTGAAGGCATACCTGATGCCTCAATAATAACTTAATAATATCAGTGTAGCCCTTTTGTGCTGCTAAATGCAGCGCAGTCCAACCAAAGTCTTTCATAGCAGCATTGCCATTGCACTGTCAAAACATATGTACATTCAAACATAAATTATATATATATATATATATATATATATATATATATATATATATATATATATATATATATATATATATATATATATCCACTTTGTCGCGAAGAGTTATACGAATATATTTATATCATTTATGCAACTTAATTACTGCTTTCGCTCTATAGTAATATTACCTGAATTGCTGTGTAATCTACAAGTAATAAATTATAAAATACAAAAACAAACTTTATAAAAAGACATATCAATCCCTTTAATGCTGTACTTAGTTGAACAGTTTCAATATTTTTAACATTTTCTAAAACTGCATTATATTTAATTTACCGAACCACTTTACAGATAAGTGTAAGTATGTCCCCTAAATATCTTAGAAATAAAAAGATCATGTAAAAGACAACTTACTTTTTCATGAGCCAAAATGCGTTCCACAATTTCGGTGTTACCGTGATAAGAAGCAACGTGTAATGCTGTAAAGTCTGACCAATCAGTTTGGTTGACTTGACACTGTTATTCAATAAAGGCAATAGAGATTCTTTTTAAAAATAAAACACATACGGTTATATTCATTCGGGCGTGCTTAGAATTGCAGCAATATGCCATCTATAGTGACTTAAGTCATATAGACTGATATTTTTTTGCTGTGATTTGAACTTTTAGCGAGTTGATACCGTTACTTTATAAATAAGCTTAATCAGACTCCAGTGCTTATCGATAATCTTTTCGGTGTAAATTGATCAAAGCACGAATTAAAGTCGGTTAGGAACTCCAGAATAATCTAGGTCAATTAGATAGTTTCCACACTATCCATAAAGGACAAATGACAGGCAAATTAATGTAATAAATAAAAAATAAATAACAAAATGACTTCGACTAGCAAGCTCTCGCTATTGTCGCGTGAGACATCTCAGTCCCCCCTCAGATATCACCAGATGTTGTATTTCTGATTTGGCTTATGCAATGATCATACGTCTTTGTCCTGCAGCAGCCGCTCTGCTTCAGTCGTGTTATTTTCCTCCGCGGCGGAAATCAGATTGTTGTACTCTTCTTCATGGTCTTCCACATCAACTCTTTCCTTCTAAACAGAATCAAATGCATTTTTTGACAATTTGGGTTTCTACACTCAAGAGTTATATTTTGTTACGCGTATGTACTAATAGATAGGCATTTCGGAGACACTATATGGGCACGTCGAAATTATAATAATCCTCAGTTTTACAAAATTGTAATCAATAATTATATACATATCTGCGCACATTTTAAACCAGTTTGAGCATGTTATTTGGAAAAGTTGCATAAAAATACTCATTATTATTATTATTATTATTATTATTATTATTATTATTACTATTACTACTATTATTACTACTATTACTATTAGTATTTTTATATGGTTCTCTGTGACAAATGATCAGAGCTGTCCCAAGAGCGCAGTTTGCAGCACTTTTGCCTAGTCACCGCTAATAAAATAAATCGTTCTGTATTAATTATAATACTTAATCTATAAAGATATATTCTAATTACAATAAAGTACAAGATTTAAGCATCATTAAAAGTGTAACTAGGGGGCACTCATCTAACGACTGCTTAATATGCCTGTGTATGGCTTTTTAAAACGGCCTCTAAACGCGGAGTGCTAAGTACCAAATAATATCCTCTTTTGTAGCAAAATGCAAGTGCAGTTCTGAAGCAATGCATTTGTTGGAAACAAAGGGTACTGACTGCAAATTACTCCCTTTTAAACGAAATTGGGACTCAGCTTGGACCACGTATGGCCTCTGAATTTTTGAAAAAGCATTGTAAGACATATGCTATCAAGTGCCTCCCAGACCTAAGTATTGTAAAACTACTCACCCCAGAGCGGGACTGTCGAAATATTATGTAATCCATTGTTTACTCTTTGTGCAAAAAATCTGTCTAAACTTTGCAAACAATTTCATTCAATTAATATTTTACCTTTTCATTTGATGCCAAATGTATACGTTTTCATTGCTTTTGTACAGTAACTGAAAAGATTCATGCTGTACTTGTCCATAGTTGTTCAGAAAAGCCTTCACATTACCCACTGCACAACATTTTATCTGTTATTTATTCTACTACCGCCTTGAGATTTACCCTAATAATACTTAGCGTTGATATATTTAGGCACAGTACCACATAGCACTTATTGGCAATACTGCGGATAAGTCAGTGTAACTGACGCATATTGCGCAAGCAAATGACGGTAAATGATGGATCAATAAGTAAGTGTACTGTAAATGTATTAGGCAAGCCAGTGATAGTAAACGACGGATAATTAAGAGAGTAGGGTTTAAATGTTTTATGCTGAAGGAATAGTTCAATGCTGTTCAAGTCATGGCTTTTTATGCTTTCTGAAGAAAATAACTGAGCAACCTAATCTGTTTCACTTAAAAGAACTAAACTAACATTTCGTAATACGGCCGATTCAAATTATGCCAACCCAATTGTAGTTATGGTTTTGTAAGTACAACTTGGAATGTGGCATTTTTTGTATGTTCAATTTGAGCGAGTGTTGGCACGCAGAAGTGCTCCCTACAAAACAGTATACGTATATTATACGTATTTAATATCTAAAATGCATGGGCAAATTGGGCATCTTTTCTCGGACGCATAATAAACGTATAAATTACATATAAAATATCCGCATTCCTAGGACCATATATTATACGTATAAAATTCGTGGGAAAAAAGGTGCCCATATTGATCTCGCATATTATACGTGTATTTTCCCACGTCTAATATGCGCATATCAAGGAACGTTTATTACACATATAAAATACGCGGGAAAATATATGCCCATTTTCAATGCGCATATTATACGCATTTTTTCCTACGCGTATTGTATGCGTATCTAGGGACGCATGTTATGCATATATTTTGCAGGGTAAAAAGATGCACATATTTGAAACGCATATTAAACGCATTTTTACTCATGTATATAAGACGCATATTTAAGAACGTTTATTACACCCATGCATATTATGCGTGTAATATATGACACATATTAAGCATATATTTTACGTAGGATTTCCCATATGGGTATTCCCATGTAAAATACACGTATATAATGCGTGAAAAATAAAATCCGTCTAATATCCGGGAACAAACACGTGTAAAAGGCGTTTAATAATCGATGGGAATTACATGTAAAATGCGTATAAATTTTTACGTGGGAAAATATGCGTATTTTAAGCGCATTATCGATGAGCCAAATTGGCCAAAATACACGTATATTATACCTAACTTTTCCATTTTTCCCTCGTATTTTACACCTATAATATCCGCTAAAACTTTGTCGGGCTGTTTAGGTCTTGCATCAAGTTTCACATCAAATTTTGCATCAAGACGCGTTATTTTCGCGTTAAATCTCGCATAAAGTCTCGCATTAAGTCTTGCATCAAGCTTCACATCAAGTCTCGCATTAAGTTTTGCTTAAGCCTTGTTTCATGTCTTGCATCAGTCTCAAATTAAATTTCCCGTTAAATCGCGCACAACGTCTCGCATGGAGTCTTGCTTAATTCTCGCATCAAGTCTTATATCAAGACCTGCATCAAGTTTCACATCAGGTCTCACAGCAAATCTCGCATCAAGTCTGGGATCAAGTTATACATTACGTCTCGCACTAAGTTTTGCGCTTAATCTCGTGTAAGGTTTCGCATTGACTCTTGCATCAAGTTTCACATCAAGTCTCAGATCAAGTCTTGTATCAATTCTAGAATCAAGTCTTGCATATAGTCTCGCATTAAGTTTTGCGTTAAAACTCGCATCAAGTCTCTCATTGACTCTTGCATTAAGTTTCACATCAAGTATCGAATTAAGTTTTGCGTTAATTTTCGCATAAAATCTTCCACTGAGTTTTGCATCAAGTTTCACCTCAATTCTCGCATCGTCTTGCATCAAGTTTCACATCAAGTCTCACATCAAATCTCGCATCAAGTCTCGGATCAAGTCTTGCATGAAGTCTCGCATTAAGTTTCGCGTTAAATCTCACACCAGGTCTCGCATCAAGTCACGCATCATGTCTTACATCAAGTCTCGCATTAAGTTCCGCGTTAAATCCCGCGTAAAGTCAAGCATTAAATCTCCTCTTGCTGTGAATTCTCACCTTTGCAATAATATTTCTCATAAATCCCTGTTCGTGTGAATGATGGCCATCAATATCAATCCTGTATCAAGGCATTACTTAACAACTCTGATCATACGATTTCTGGTCACCACTCCCCCTCTCACTGTACCCATGCCACTACTCGTAAAATGTACCCTTGCCCTGAACCAAGACACATCACACATACATCTGTGGCATCCATCATCAAAGATATGACACACATTGTGACCTTTACTACAAATACCTTAGTGTGTGACTTTCATAGTTTTAAGTACTCTGTCCCCCTGCAAGTGCGAGTACAGCTCATTTATACCTCTGCCTGTATCACTCATTGTTATCAGTACTATATCAACGTGCCAACACACGGCATAATACATCTGCCTGTGCCATTTTATTTCAAAGTTGAGTATACCTGTCTCATTCTTCATCATACATCTCTCTTCCTATGATAGAACCAATTCAGATTTTTTGTTGTTTTTACTTTTACACTTACCTTTTACCGCTCATTTGCCTTGGTTTTTCTTAATGTTCTACATTGTCTTGGAATTGATAAATTCTATTTTATTTTGGGGGATATGAAAATCTCGAGTAATGTAATTTCTATTAAAAATGATAAATAAATCTGAAGTTTGTAAATTTCGCATTCTGTTTCGTTAACGATTCTTAACGTTTCGTTAAGAATCGTACAGTGGTCAATTTTTAAACAGTACTGCGCTTTTTCCAGGCTTCCAGTTTACTGTCAAGTTATTTTATATTTTACGCTAAGTCCAAAAACATGAACAAGAACGATTTGTTGCTACGTTTTCGTGTTTTTTAAACTCGTCTTGAAGGGTGCACTCTCAAGGAGCGCACCGGGTGACCCCCTATACAGGAAAGGCGGAAGACGTACCTAGACCGTAGGCATCTAAGGATTTTACTTTTCCCGTGACAGACTTGTGACTGTTACGAGAAACCATAGCTTTTTTCTTGCGGGAATACACGAGACAACCAGATATTGGATATGGGAATATATGCGGCAGCCAGATGCCGGATTAAGAAGTTATGATGACAGAATCCACTGCTTTTCTTCAGGTTAAAAGGGATAGCTGTCCCATTAATAACAATTTCTCACATACCGATAACTGCTTTTCTTCAGGTTAAAAGGGATAGCTGTCCCATTAATAACATTTTCTCACATACCGATAAATACTAGATCCCCTGCGACATATATATTACTTTATATGGGAATGGGGGGGGGGGGGGGAAAGGTCACCAGACGGCACAGAGTTGAACTAATTTATCACTTGCGTTGGTCTTAGTCATGAACAAAATACATCACAGCTATATATGATTATGTCCAGGATCTCAATTACAGATCCTGGAATGTTCAGTTTAATAGACCTACTATTAATAGCTAAACCGTAAATATTTCAATAATCGGAACCATGATTTTACATTCGTTCCGTCCCAATGAAGATTTATGGATTAAATCTTTGAGTTAACCTTACAATGGAGTTCAGATTATAATATTCAGATAAATACAATAAGCTTTAGTAAGTGTCAAATCTGGAGTAATCGGTTCCAGATTTCCACAATACGTTTTAAATAACACGGGTTAATCAAATATACAGTATTTGTTACACGACAGCTATTCCTACATCAATGACATCCTAATCTTTAGCTAATACCTCGGAAATGCAAATACCAACACATATTGACGAACTTTATTTACAAATTTGAGTTTCATTTGCACCGTAGTTCGAATGCGATAAATTCAGTAGAGTACCAGTTTACACTCTTCATTTATTGTTGCCCTGGTTACATGTATCCCCAGTAATTTTAAGGTTCCCAAGACTTTCAGGGCTGATGTTATTAACCGGATCGGATGCAAGATCTTTGGGGGATGTTATGGAACTTGACTTTGGTAAAGGAAGTTGGATGCTAACTGCATTTCAATTTAAGGCTCCGTTGTCGACGCCATGGTGGACAATATTATAACCAAAAACGAATAGGCAAGATCAAGGCCGTCAGCATACCGCGAAAAATTATACAAGTTCTTGGACCTCTTTACCGTGGTAAATGGATATTGTGAAGGTGTTCAATAGAAATATTTTCAACCGTTCATTGCGAAGTGCAGCCATATCGTATTCTACAGAATCCAAGGGTAGACGGAAAGTACTGGGGGAGTTTCAAATATTGGGGGCTAATTTGCCATCTAGGTTTGGGCTCCATATTTCACCTGCTGCTTGAGCAGTGATCGAGCCTGAAACTTGTAAGGGCATATTAAACAGAGGAAATGTCAATTGGCAGTTATTTTCTAAGACGATGGGACGGACATCTGTAATGGGTGCTTTTGTGGTTGAGTTTTCAGCGTTTCCGTACTTAATCTCGACCTCGAAAGGGTCTAAGATTTGAGCCTAAAAGGTATTGTACCAAAGCTGCTTTAGTCATTGGAACAAAGGTTTTCTTACACATTATTGCGATTCGCTTCTGATCGCGTAGGACTAGCGATGTTATGCATACCGGGTAATTGAATATATTAAAGAGTGGAGAACTGAATCTACAAATTGGGGTTTTAAAACAATGGGATAATTCTTCAGCTTTCAGGTATGCAAAACGCATCTTATCTCTCTTGAAATTGCCAAATACTCCCTTTCTAAGAATACGTAGCACGAAGACGTTGATCTGAATTTGGTACTGGGACTTGCGCTGCTCGTTGATTTCATATTCGCTTTGTTTATCCATTAGGGGAATAGCCGTGACAAAATGGAAACCATCACGTGTTGGTAAAACGGATGGAGAGAGAAATTTGTTGTATTTTACCAGGCTTTCGTTTTCAACAGAGTAGGGTAACTTTATGCTCTGGGTTAGCCTTTGACGGATTCTTCTCAAGACAGCAGCTAATTCAGGCGGGGTTATGAAACAGGTGATAAATGTCCTTGGACAGAGGACTGTACTTGCGCCAAAATATTGTTAAACGTCATCGTGGCGGAAACCAGATTGAAGATTGCGTGTTGGCGAGATACAAGTTGAATGTAGGTTATCTGTGGTATTATTACCATAGATATTTCATCATAAAGTGTTTTGAGCTCGTCGTTTAGGCGGCTAATAGCGTTGGTTATTTTTAGAAGGGTTTGTCGATTCACTCGCAGTTCGACGTTAATTTTATTTATCAAGGTAGCACTTTCTGAGAGAACGTGGACAACTTGGGAGAGCAAATTGTCAACTATCGGTATAACCCGTCTGCGTGGGCAAAATGGCGGTAATACCACAAGAGACAAAACATCGTCAAACAAGCTACTAATGACGCGGTATTCTTCCTGGAATTGACTCTTGAGATATAGGGTCGATAATATTTTCTCGAATGGATCTGGTGGCATCTAGGGTGGACTTGTTCATAAACTCCTCAGAGGGTTCATTATTTATTAACATTTCAACTGCACTGGCAAAGCCTTTTGTTTGCAATAAGAGATTTTGAAGGTGGGACTGATAAGGTCGTATTTCAACCGAATAGGTGACCATCGATGAACTGTAAGATGCAAAGGCAGTGTTCTCAAACAAAAAGGAAGTTCCTGATTCAGCTTGTGATTGGTCCGATAGAACAAGTATTAGGAGCAATGTTGTCTGAAACATCGTCGTTTTCTCAACAGGAATTCCTCCACAAAACACGAGCTAGAATTAAATATCATGTTCCTCGTACATTGATACCTATGCAGTGGAACACGTGCGCAGGCAATAGTGTTTAAACTGCAATCAGACCTAAACGGTTCAACAACTGCAGTATTAGTAGCGACAGGTTGCTCATATTCGTCTTACCTACGTCTGTGACGTTTCGGTAAGCTTGGTTTTTCTGAACTCAGGCGCAGTCAAGTTTCTGACGTTTCACTCCATTACCGACTACATCCCAAGTTAAGAAGGTTCCCGGTCGTCTTAGACCCAGTGGCTGTAGTGACTCATCGCTTGAGGTACCCGGTCGTCGTTTGGCGTCCGTTTCACCAAGGTCGCTTGAAGCTGGTGCGTATCTTGGTGAGGTGTGTCACCATTCAGTGATGCTGTGAGTCGGGTTGCTCTCATCGGTCGTCTTCGAGAGGTGGATGGGGTATCTTCCTTCTCGTCTCGTGCAGAAGCCTTGTTGGACTCAAAAGTAGCAAAGTCTGACCAGCTGCTGACACAAACTTGTTCGAGATTGGCTGGCTTTAGCTAGTCAACGTGAACAACTTTAACCTTGCCGGTTTACTGATGTTTGATTACATATTTAATAATTGTAAACTAAGTATTGCAAATATTTGTATACCGATAAGTTTGCCGATGTAGAAAATAGCGATACATCATTCTTTTAAGAGTACATTTAACTCTTTCAGCAAAATTGGCTTTCGTCTCATTCTTGGTAGTTTATGCATGAATGCCTTCTTTCTTTAGACATTACTTTACCCACCTATTCTTAAATTCTGTTCCATTATCTGTAAGAAAATCTCTCAAATAATCGACCACGCGAAAGTACACTCCTACACCAGTACCAACAAACTGAAATGTAGAATCAAAATCAAAGTCCTCTGCATCTTCTATTCCACCGTTCAATAAACCTATTACGGTTGTAGTGCGCTAAGTCCCAACAGGTGTCTAAATCCAAAGCTGTTTTTTTTCTCGAATTCAAAGCGAGGTAATTCATCAGTTATAAAGTCTACATATATCCGTTTGAAAATAATATCCATGTTCACAATAAACACGTCTTTGCTGCTTAGTCTCTACAGAACATGTGTGATTATGCGCCTTACCCAAGAGTTCTTTTATAGTGTCACTTTGCTCAATGCATTGGCCATTCCACTATATGCATTTCAGACCTTTATAACTTCACATTTACCACAAAAATTTTCAGGTTCACATATTTTACAGTCAAATCTGTGGCAGTGACAATTATCATCTTCTGCATATCCTTCAGCACCGCAATATGTACATATTAATACAAGC
Source organism: Protula sp. h YS-2021 (assembly GCA_949752745.1). NCBI lineage: Eukaryota > Metazoa > Annelida > Polychaeta > Sabellida > Serpulidae > Protula > Protula sp. h YS-2021. The sequence continues at coordinate 34,740,398 of OX457032.1, read as the reverse complement.
TGGTTCTGTACATTTGCATTACTCAACTCCATTTCAACCACTTGTTCCTTGGTCAGACTAGTTGTTTTCATATGTTTATGCTCAGCTAACTGGACTGCTGTCACCCAACAATGACATTCCCTACACGTCTCATCAAGCAAACGACTGGATGTTGATGATGACCGCTCATGTAACACATTGTTTAATTGTGGCATTACGTCCAGCAGCGTTGTCCATTTCTTATCACTGAAGTTGATGTAGGGAGTGTAATCTTTCCCTTTAAATTGAGAGCTGCTTACAATGCTGACATAACGCATGTCGTTTAACGTAATCACTTCTAAGCGCTTTGATTTTGTTAAATAGAGTTTGAAGTTAATCATGCGCATCTTCTCCAAATTATCATTCACTTTCTTCCAGAGAATCAGAAAAACCCATCCAATTTTCATTTCGTTTGATTCTGATGAATCGACTATGCTGACCACCTTGAGCTGCTACGCTTAAGCTACCATTGATCATGAAATTAACTATCGCTGTTACCCTCCATTTCAGTTATAAAGGCAACTTATTGCTGAAGAAATGCTTGTACGCATTCAAGTGCTTAAGAACTTATGTGCGGTTCAAAGCAGCAGGTCTGTCTTTTATATTCTATTTAAAGAAAACAGAAAAAAATCAAAGTTGATCAGAATTGCTCAAGACGTCTAAATATGAAAAAAATTAAATATATTTTTCCACGACTGGGGAGAGTCAGCGTCCATTCTCTCGTCCTGTACTTTATACTAGAAAAAATATGAAAAATATGCAAAAAATAAAACAATTTTTCTACGAGTGGGGGTCAGGTGGCCCAGTTCTCTCGTTCTATCCTTTATGCTTGGTTAAGTTCTCTCGTCCTATGAATTTTTCCACGGGGGAAGGGTGGGGGGGGGGGTAGGTGGCCCAGATCTCTCGTCCTATACATTATGCTTGGCTCAGTCCTCTCGTTATATCCCTACTTTTAAGATATATACCAAATATATTAATTAAATATAATAGATATTTACTTGCTTTTCTTCATCAATTCTTTTCTTCTTATCCAGAGCAGCGTTACGATTTATTTCCATCCTTCTTCTAAATTCCTATTGCCGTTATCTTTCATTATATAGAGTATCTCTTCCTAATTTGGGGATATGCTGATATCTTTTTTGCTGTCGCCCTAAGCTCATCTTAGTTTGAATGAATGCCTGCCCCTCAACACATGAACCAGCTGCACTCATTGCGGAAACCACATGACTACACAGGTGTCACGCTTTTAACAGAATTTAATGGTTGTTCTTTACCATGACAACTTTCTCTGATCAATTCAATGGCATTAGTTTGTTTTCCTTTAATCTGATTCAATGACTGTTCATGTCCTTGCTGCCCTCCAGTTATTGCCCAGACCACAGCTTCACTAGTCCGTGCATGATTTAATGGCTGTTCATGTTCATGCTGGTCTCATCCAGTCATTGTCGAGACCATGAGCTTCACTAATCAGTGTATAATTCAGTGACTCTTCATGTCCAATGCTGGTCTCCTCCAGTCTTTGTGTAGACCACAGTCTCATTGCCATTTGTATGATTCAACGACTGCTCTTCAACTTTGCAGTCTTCTGTCGTCCAAGACCCTGAATACATATACACATTGTGGTTTCTGTATGTTTATTTTTTTTCATCAATTTTTAATTTCAACAGCCATGACAGGTGAAATAAAGCATCATTTATTTTTGTCATTTTAAAAATGTTAACAGTAAGAATAAATCGTCGTGTGACAACTCACAGTTCTAAGTCGGCCTTAAGGCAATGATTCACAGTTTATACCTCTACGTTAGCGTTTAGGTGGACTTAGAGGTAATGGTGTGTCACAGTTCATACCTTCAAATTGGCATGTAGGTGGATTTAGGGGGTAATGTAGTGTCCTCAAGCCTTAGTGTTATATCGTCAAGGGTAAAATCAACTATACAAAAGCAGATCCATTTAATTCTCAGTACTCAATTGTCGCTTTGTAATTATTTGCTATATTCCAAGAAGTTTTACTTTTTCTCAAAATAAAACCAGACACGTTTAAGCTTAGTTGAATAAAAGATGGTGTGATAGCAAGTAGAATAACAATCCTACCTGTAGTGTATGCTACAGAATCATACTCTGGTAGTTCTTAGTCTTGATTTTAATTTTAATTCACACTGAAGAAGGAGATTTCAACACACGTTACTGTGTGATGTTTGGGAATGATTTCTTTTGCTATTTTTGTGTGACAAATATATGCCCAAATAAAATTCAAAACAAAAAGAGATTGTTATGGAAATTATGTCACCTTTTGTTTCAAAACAAGCAAATAAGCGTCGTTGAACACCACAAAATTCATAAATATAACAGATCATAGTTTATATCAAAATAAGAATCGTTGTGGCAAAAACAATTTAAACAACAGTTTAAATATGTCATAAGGACAAATTAGTAAAACCGGTTAATTCACAAATCTGGCTCATAATAAGCCAAATGACACTCTCAACATCTGGTGAGGTCAACTGAAAAAAACAGCGAAATATCTCGCGATTATATACCCTATCTACAGTGGGTTTGTCAGAACTTTAATAGATACTGCCCTAGAGTATTTATTGCCTAGTGTTTTTTTGGGGACATTCTTTTACCTGTTACTTTCCCATGACAGTTGCAATGACAAAATAGCTAGCTAAATAATTAATTTAGAAACAAACCCGAACATAGACTGACAAATACATACATGAGATTTGTTTCCAAGAAAAGTGCTGAACAGATCTTGTGTATCTCTGGCAGAGTGTATAGTTTACCAGAGATACCTTCGAGCAACGTATCGAAATTGTATCCACACACGTGTACTGTTGGTCGGACATACACAACTATTGCGCGGTTTGCATTTCAGAAAAATGCGCATGTTTATATAACTTGATGTTGATGTGCGGTTCTTTCATTCACCAGTACGCATGGTTATTCAACTTGTGTTGATACCCGGTTCGCAGTTCGGACAGTGCATATGTTGTTTTAACATGCATTTATGCGCGGGGCTTATTTTGGACCAGTACGCATGCTTACTTAGCATGTGTTCGCATTTCAAACCATTGCGCTTGTTTATTTAACATGCGTCGATGCGCGGTTCGCATTTCAAACCACTGCGCATGTTTCTTTAACTTGCATTGATGCCCGATTCGCATTTCTGACCAGTGCGCATGTTAATTTAACTTGTGTTGATGCGTCGTTCGCATTTTGGACCACTGTACATGTTTTGTTTTTCAAATTGTGTTAATGTGCGTTTCGCATTCCAAACCAATGCGGATGTTTATTTAACTTGCGTTGATGCGCGGTTCGTATTTCAGACCAGTGCGCATGTTTATTTGACTTGCGTCGATGCGTGGTTCTTATTTCAGACCAATATGTATATTTTACAACTTGAGTTGATGTGGGGTTCTTATTTTGGACCAGTGCGCATGTTTATTGAAGTTGCGTTGATGCGCGGTTCTTATTCTGAATAGTACGCAGGCTTATTAAAATTGCGTTTATGCGCAGTTCAATTTCGAACCAGTGCGCATGTTTTTTTTAACTTGCATTGATGCACGGTGCTTATTTTGGACCAGTACGCATGCTTATTTATCATGTGTCGATGTGCGGTTCGCATTTTGGATCACTGTGCTGTTTTTTTAACTTGCTTACTTAGGATGCGTTCGCATTTCGAACCATTGCGCTTGTTTATTTAGCTTGCGTTAATGCGCGGTTCGCATTTCAAACCAGTGCGCATGTTAATTTGACTTGTGTTGATGCGTGGTGTGCACCTCGGGCCAGTGCGCATGTTTAGTTAACTTGCGTTGATGCGAGGTGCTTATTTTGGAACCAGTGTGTATATTTATTTTACTTGCGCGTATATGCGCGGATCGCATTTCAGACCAGTGCGCATGTTTATTTAGCTTACGATGATGCGCGGTTGCACTTCGGACCGGTACTCATTTAATTTACTTGCCAATGTTCATTTGAATTCCATCGATGCGCGGTTCTTATTTCGGACTAGTGCGCATGTTTGTTCAGCTTTCGTCGATGTGCGCTTCTTATTTCGGACCAGTGCGCGTGTTTATTTAACTTGCGTTGCTACACAATTCGCATTTCGGACCACTGCGCATGTTTATGTAACTTGCTTCGATACGGGTTGTTATATAGGACTAGTGTTCAGGTTCATTTAATTTGCGGCATGGCGCTGTTGGAGGAATTTCATTTTAATTTTCTTTATAATTCCGAAAAAAATCGAGTTTTCTAATTCACTTAAAAAGCACAAGACGTATGTATGACCCCCTAAAGACGGCTCATACCAAAAATAAATGACATCTGATAAAACTGTAGGACGAAATGCATTTTGAGTCTTTTTCTTCAAAAATTCCCTGATCGACTCAAAAAGTGCAAGCCGTACTCACGACCTCCTAAAGCATGCCTCACACTCAAAATAAATGATATCGGATCAAAACTGTAGGAGAAGATGCATTTTGAGATATTTACTTCAAAAATTTCCCCCAAAATAAAAAATTTAAAAATTGAGTCAAAAAGCACTGGCCGTATGCTCAAACCCATCTAGGGATGCTTCACATCGAAAATAAACGAAATGGATAAAAACTGAATGAAAATGCCTCTTGAATTCTTTTCTTCGATAATCTCCCGCAAAATATAATAATAGTCCGATCGACTAAAAAAGCATAAGTCATATGCATGACTCAGATGGGATCCCCCCAAAATCCAAATATTGTCCGATCGACTATAAAAGCACAAGCCGTATGGACGACCATCCTAGAATGTCCCATACCACATATAAACGAAATCGGATAAAAACTACAGGAGGAAGTTCATTTTGAAGCTTTTTCTTAAAAAATTCCCCAAATACAAAAATCTTCTTATCCACTAAAAGAATAAGCCGTATCGAAGATCCACCTAGGATGCCTCTTACCAAAAATAAATGAAATCGGATAAAACCAGTTAGGGGAAATGCATTTTGAAGTTTTTTCTTCAAAAATCCCCCCCCCCCCCCAAAAAAAAAATGTTCCACCCACTAAAAAGTATAAGCAGTATGCAAGACCCTCCTAGAATGCCTCATACCAAAAATAAATGAAATCAGATAAAACTACAGGAGAAACTGCATTTCGAATTTTTTCTTCAAAAATTCCCCAAATATACAAAAATAGTTCGATTGACTGAAAAAGCATTAACCTTATGCAAGAAACACCTAGGATGCCTCATACCAAAAAAAAAAAATGAAATCAGATAAAAACGACATAAAGAATTGTATTTTGAAGTTTTTTCTTCAAAAATTCTCCAAAAAATGTTCGGTGCTTCATACCAAAAATGGACAGTGGATCAAAAATGTAGGCGGAGATACATTTTAAGATTTTTTCTTCAAAAATTCCCCCAAAATGCAAAAATTACGTGCCAGCGATCCCGTAGGGAACCCTCATACCTAAAATAACTGATATCGGTTCAAAAATGTAGGAAGAGATGCATTTTGAATTATTTTTGAAAATGTTTGTCACAAAATTCACCAAAAACACAAAAATTGTCAGATCGATTGAAAAAAGCACGAGTCCCATGCACGAGACCTTTAGGGGTGCCTCATACCAAATATGAACCAGATCGGATCAACAATATAGAAGACACTTTCAAATTTGCAAATTAAAACATTATCCGATCATCTAGAAAAGCACAAGCCGTACGCACGGCCTCGTAGGAATGCCTCACATAAAAATACATGACATCGGACCAGAATTGTAGGAGGAAATACACTTTGAAACAAAAGTTTACTAAACAAACAACTGACGAACTAACGGATACCGTCTGCAGACCGATAGGGAAACCTCAGCTTACGTATAACGAAGGTACTATACCTCTGCTGTTATGCGACTAGCAGCGAGAGTAAAATTGGCGATAAAATGAAGGCAGTCAAGTCTGGATTTGAAACATTACCTTGTATTCGAGTACTTTTCAGAAGTGTGCGCTGTTGTCATGAGGACGGCTCTTCAAGAGGACGAATTTCAAGCTCCGTCAAATGTGGTTAAATTGAAATACGACTTGGGAGCTTGCGAAAGCTCTCATGACAATGAACCGAAAAGAAAAATCGGAAGGTGTGGAATTCATGTAGCTTATGAAAATTAAGTGCCCTGATAAATTAACGTCGTCTGACCCGACAATGTAAAGAAGTCAGCCTCACATATCAACAAAGAAATGGAAGAATTCGACTGCAAAGAAATTTCTTACAACAACTATTGTGGGGCGGTCACCTTGGCCGTGGCAAAACTGGTGTCTGGAGATGTGGAGAAGTTCAAGCGATATTTCAAGTTGCAATATGATTAATGTTTTCTGTCTTTAACCTAAAACAGTACGGATTGAAAGCTAGTTATTTGATTCAATGGTGCCCCTGTAAAAAGCAGTACATTCCAAATTGTATATACAGAACAGTGTGATCGCTTTCGCTGCCCCTCGCCAGTGCATTCTGTTTGTATACTCTAAGCCTGTAACAAATAACTTTTTCAGTGTAGACAGTTATGAAAGGTGTGTTCAAGACATCGACGAGATTTCTGAGGAATTATCAGGGAAACTTACAAAAACAGATTTATCATCCGAAGTCATGACGTCACATAAATGCAGGGAAAGGTGTATATTTGTGATTCATTTAGTAAAACGGTTTGACAAAATGATAAAAATATGTATTTAAGAGTGTCAAGTTACATCCAAGAACATTGTAATTACTTGGATTGTATGGGCTTTTAAACGCACGTCAGTTGCCTTCAATATTGGAAATAAAATCCGAACAAGGTACACATCTAGTTAATTTTCAGACAGAAAAGCCGGTTCCAGTTAGAGTTTCTCCGTTATGCGCTTAATTACTGAAGTATACACAGTAAATCTACCTTAAGGACAACCTGCATATTACGGATACCTGACAATTAAGGACAGCCCACGTCAGTCTCTTTTGAAATCCCGTTGACTTCTGTACAAAAAACCTATATAATAAAGACACCTCGCTATTAAGGACTAGGGACAGTTTGTTTGCCCGTAAGTCGAGTTTTGAACTAAAATTAACCTGCATATTAGAGATAGCTGTTTTGTGTTTCTCGAAGTAAACAATGGACGTAAGCCGCTTCAGAGCATTTCGGGGTGAGTGCTTACCCCTTCGAGATTACATCAGGCTACAGAAAAAGGGGTGACTGTATAGGGTGTTTAGACAAGAGGGATTAGAGGGGCACAATTAATGACAGTTTTAAGTCTTCCTAGCAAAAGTTAAATCCCTTGTTCTTTGAAATTATGATACACTGAGTTTAAAATGTCATCTCTGGGCTTAACAATATGTATAAAAGACGCTTTCTTGGATATTTCTGTATTCAAAAAGCAATTGCAATTAAAATATGGGACAAAAAGGAAAAGAAACTAATTGCCACTTGCAGAAAAAGTGAAAAAATCAAGTCTAGTGTAGGACAAACTGTAAGGCAACTAGCGAATAAGTTCGGTGTTAGCAAACGCAAATTGCAAACATTTTGAACAAGAAGAAGGTTTATTTGAATCAGGTTAATGACGCTGATAACCTCGATGTGAAAAGAGCTTGCATTCGTTCGAAAGGTGATGAACTTCATTCTATCGCTTACCCCTGGTTTATTTGGGTGCGCACTCAAAATTTGCCAATTTCTGGTTCATTGCCCCAGGCGAAAGCGCTTGGCTTTGCCAAAGAACTTCGATTAGATGATTTTAAAGCTTCAAATGGATGGCTTGAAAACTTCAGTAGGCGTTATGCTATTCGGTTTCAAAATGTTTCAAAGCTTTATAGTTAGTGGTCATATTCTTTGCTTTATAATCAAACCCTAACCTGTATATGAGGGACACCTCGCTATTAGGGACAAAAAAGCTCAGTCAGTTAGGTATCCTTAATATACAGGTTTTACTGTAGTTGCGAAAAGGGCTTATATGGGTGTTGAACAGGGAAAGGTGTATACATGTTTGCAGGCAGAAGTAAGTATCACTGAAAAATCCTAGAACTCCGTTATCCGTGAAAGAAAGGTGAACAAGGTCTAAGGCCATCTGATTAACAAGATTAAAATCCCGTTATTAACGTAGGTGTGTTCAAAAACAGTAAAACATGGATAAAGTGTAATAAGTCTTTCAACAAATAAAATCAATAAATCGCCCAATTTTTGGCAAATGCCTAAATGTACTTTCTACGACTGCTATTCTGTAAGAAGCTCATGTTTTCTAAATGTTGCCAGTTTTTCATACGACAAAGTAATCAAATTAACCCTACAGTTGATTAACTTAACTTAATTACCACTCTAAGACAAAATAATAAATCATAAAATGTCCATCTTTAAAAGAAAATGTTCAAGGCGATAAACAAAGTAAGCCTAGTTATATCAACGACTTTATTTGTGTTCACTAGTCAATTATAAAACCGAAAGGAATAAATGATCTTCTACATTGTAAATACTATCTACAAAATATTTTAATACCTTTTTATTGCTTTTGTTTATCACTTTACCTTTCCTCCTTTTAAAGAATTTTAAGCTTAACTTGTTTGATTAAATCAGAAAATAGATATTATTAGAGGTAAATATGCAAAATATATTGAAAAGCAATTACTGTCAAAGTGATAATATTAATAATATAAAACCATTTTAAAATAAATCTTTCAAACAACTGTTGGAAAATGTCTGTACTATATGGTAAACATAACAAAACACTTATCTACATTTAGAAATTAAATTTTCTTACATACAGCATCTAAACAATCTACTAGAAATGTTGACTAGTTGAAGAACACAGAAAAGGTACAAAACAACAGTTGATGATTAATAATCCTTCCATTTCTTCTCTTAAACGAAAATACCGAAGTTAATTTGCATACAGTTATTTATTGCAACTCTCCTCTAGCATTGATAGAATTTTTCACCTTACAAAGTCAGTAACGGAACTGCAACGGATCTAGAGGTTTGTTATTTCTTTGAGTACCTTGGCAGTCATAACATAAATTTCATCACCAGACCGAGACCTTACGCCATTGCACCATGTCTTACGCCAAGGCATCATCCATTACTTGTAAATGAGAACTGCGCTTCATACAGTTGTCCACAAATAACTTAATGCCAAAAATAATATCTTAATTTCGTTCTAACCTTTTCAGTGAAGACACTTGGAAGTCATAACATTAGTCATGGATCTCTAACACGAATTAAAAAAAATGAGCAAAAGTAGCGATTCAATAAATAAAATGGTTCAAGTACAATGAGATAATTTTAAGCTGAGGTAAGAATATGAGCGACGTAGGTTGCCCTTTTTCAAAGCTGACTGTATAAGGTGATCTAGAAAAATTCCCCAATTCTTTTCGTTGGCCATTCTCAATTGTAACACATTTGTCACATTAGTTTAATTATCAAGGTGGAACAATTTACATACAGCAAATACAGTAAAAATTAGAAATATGTTCACAACCTGATCTAAACAATTAGAGACTTCTTTCTGTAAGCGAAAGCAAACATCAAATGAATTTCATTTTTTCATGACATAAGTTGATCTCTTGATTATAGCCAGAACCAATTCAAAGTAATAACCCAACGAAAATAAGCTCTGAGCCTCTCTCTCTCTCTCTCTCTCAGCTCTCCCTATTTTAGGTCAGAAAACAGAATTCCAGGCGATTTCTCTTATAACTGTTTTACAGACCATAAAAAAGACACAGAGATAGCGATGGCGATTAAACAGAATGCCCAGGGACATTGTGACCAACAGAGATGTGATTCACAAAGTACCAAAAGGCTTGTATGATCACAAGTATATTTTTTACAATACACGGTGACTAGAGATGATTCACATGAAACATCAAAGCTGTAGCACAAGCATTCTCCTTTCTGAATTTATTTTGAAATGCTGTCCTTTTGGGCAATATCAGGTAGATCCTCTCTCCCAACCAAAAAGTATTTTTAGGAAAGGACGAACCTTAGACTGCTCCTAAAAGTCTGAAAGGAATATGATCAGGAGAAATATAATTTGAAAAACTTACTCCTGAAATTCTGATCCTGGCATTTGGCCAATTTTTGGTGGGTACTGAAGAAAGTGTTTTTTTTTAAAGAAACGACCACCTGAAGAAAATTGTAATAAAATTTAAAAACCAAACACATAAACTCTAGGCAATGCACTTGGAAAATGATTTAAAACACTTCATAAACACATATAAACTGCAAAAGGCAATGCGTTATGGAAAAATGGGTTCCAGAACGTGTAATGCGTTGAACCAACTTTTGGCGAATTGCCGAAAAAGTGCGATTTTCACAAGAAAGACACCCCTTGGAGTCCTATATTCCGAGTACTTTCAAAAATGAAAAGAAAATTTGGATAATTGGCTAACAAAACTGGTCCCCCAAATATTTAAAAATAGAGCCATTTAGAAGATGGTCGCAACGAGAAAACAGGTATTCTTTCAAGACAGAACTGCCTGGGGAGCATTCATGCACAACCTCAAATCAAACCGAACAAACGTTTAGCAGATGCATTTTGAAAGTTATTTCTCGAAATTAAAACAAATCATTCGGTCGATTTTTCGCGCATTCCCAAAAAGTATTTTTTACTAAGAAGAATCATTTATGGAGCATTTACACAAACAGAAAACCATGTTGAATAAACAGCTTACGTACGCATAAACAGACGACAGGTGCCCCTTACTGATGTGACTAAACATACGCCACCTGTTTATATGTAAGAATGATAAAAAATACAAAACATATCCAATGAAAAAGATAATTACAATTACCTAAGTTCAAAACTTGTAGTGAACAAATACCATTTAAAATATTTCATGGTATAACATCCATTGCTAAATCACAGCTCAGCTGTTTACCAAAGATGAACAAGTTTATATATACACAGACGTATATTAAACCAACATGACTTTGAACACAAGCTTGATGCTTTTGTTCATTTTCGTTAGCTTCTTCTTGGCTCCAATTTGATTGAAAGCTGATTCAGAACTCTTTGATTGTCTATTAGTTTCAAGTTTCTGGAAACAAAAAGCTCCACGTCACTGCTTGAACTGTGCAGCTATACAAACTTTATTTTTATCAATTATATTCAATACCTTATTCTTTTGGAAATTTTATATGCTGACGTCATTGAACATGGAAACATTTATGGACGTGCTTAAACATAAACCTGTCTTCAGGCCGCTGCTTTTATTGTATGCCATATTTTTCCAACTGCGCAATATTTAAGCATTTTGTAATATTGATTAAGTTTACGATAACATATAAACTTTTACTTTAATGGCAATTTGATTGCATTACAATTATAATACAAATCCTGTACCTTACGTAATGTCGAACCTCTGAGAAATTCTTATTGGAAGCGGGAGGTTCCATATCTGAGAATATAACATAATATTGACAATAAAGGGCTATCTGACATCTAGATGGCTAAACGGACTGCTGCTCAATATACTTTTAATATTTAATTAATTCTTTATTACAGCTAAATGTCAAAAAGATGATCATTTCCCACATTCCCATTTTCTCTTCTTGCTCTAAGGATTTAATTTTTTTCTTAATGTGAAAATTTGTTTATACTTTGAATGATTTTTATACTGAGCATGAAAGAAACTAACGTTGCTTCGCATATTCCTACCGAGTTACTACAATCGAAATAAAAAAGGAATCGAAATAAATAAGGAAGTGACTAGTCTAATTTATTCCAAAAACGAAATGCCTGCCAATCTGGTCAATTCTAAAAAATGAGATGAGAAAGAAAGCTATTTTTTCTTCTCCTAAAACAACTCACCGAAGTGTTTACTTCTGCAGTTTCGGACAATTCTTAATGTCTGTGCTATCATGTGCTGAAATAAATATAATAATTTACATCAGACCCAACATTAGACCCAATCATAAGAACACGAAAATATGTCACATATAACTTCTACAAACAAACTTCATATGCGCATAAATAATTTACGCAAGGATTATACTATTCACATTCGACATGCTGTAAAAACTTCCTGTAGAAGTCAGAACTGCTATGCTAGATAAAGTTAGGACTTGGCTTTTAGTTTTACTCATCAAGTCATAATTAATCGTTTTAAATGTTTTACTCTCTACATTTAACTGTTCCTTTCATTTCAAGAAACAGCTACAAGCCATCTTTACCGCATATAAGAATTATGGTGAGCACCTGTCCGTAACACAGTGCATCTTTTCGAGTTATGATGCCTAACAGCAACTGATTTATAATATTTTGAATAAGAAACGAATTCACAATCATTCCTATTTAATGTTGTATCAGTTGCGTTTTTTTTCAAAGGGTTTACTACATACTTATAACTGTTTCAAATTGCTTACCATCTTTTCAAAATTCACGAGGCCATCGAAATATGTTTTGTTTCCTTCGTGTGTGAACGTCATATCTGAAAATGAGTTAGTACATTCTCTTGTTTATACGACGCAAGAAGCTGAAAAAAATACACGCCAAGTTTTTCTTATACAGGCGAACTCTGTTATCATCACTTACTAGAACAAAAATATTACACATCTGGAGAGTTGTTTAAATAGCGCGTCTTCGAGAGCTCCGCTGTAAGATATAAACTGATTACAGAGTTAAGGGGCCATCTATAAAGTGCGTACACAAAAATTTGTCCATTTTCGACCCCCTCCCCCTGTACGCAATGCGTACGCAGTGGCCTAGACCCCCCTCCCTGGTACGCAATATATTGAGAAAATATCAATTTGTTTTAAAAAATATAATGCCAATTAATCAGCGAAAAATTGAAAGTGTACATGCTAACATACATTAAAATGTGAATAAAATAGCCACTGCACTAAAAAGTGTATATTTAGTTTGTAAATCGATGCATTAGGTTATTTAATTACATAAAATATGTGTAACATATAAAATATGTGTGACATATCTTTACGTACGCAGCAGCCCGGACCCCCCTCCTGTTTCTTGTACACACTGCGTACGCACCGACCGTGACCCTACTCCCCCTCTGTGCGTACGCACTTTGTGGATGACCCTAAATAGTCAATATTCCAAATCTATTACAACCAATTTACTTTATTGTGTGGTTGAAACTGAGAAAATATTTCTTAAACAAAGAAGATTCGACCTCAATAGCAGTAAACGAACCCTTCATAAGCAATGGCATAAAAGGCACTACTGGCGATTCCATTTTGGACACTGCAAGACGATATGCTCTGTGATTTCTTGATGGGTCCATCGCTAATTCAAAATCGGAATACATCTTTTTAAATTTTCCTGGCAATTTCTGCAAAAAAAGAAGATATTTAATGTTTGTTTATTTTGGGAAGGAAATTTCACAAAGAATATCTTGCTAAGTGCGACTCCTTAAACGGAACATTTTAATTGGTTGATATCACTATTATATCAATATGATATCTAAAGACAGGAAATGATATAAACTGTAACAATAAAGAATATTCAAAAAATATACTAAAAAGCTTTTTGTGACGAAAATTACATTTTGTTTCATCAAAACAATTCAAACGAGGATAAAAATCCACAACGAGGATAAAAATCCACAACGCTGAAGGAAAACAAATTTTTACCTCCCATGTTTGTGACAGTCTCGATACTGCGATGTTGCTCAAACCCATCACAATGGCAAAAAATGAACACATATTTTGGTACTCCTTGCAGCTGAAACACACGACGTTGAAAATGAAATGCCATCGCTTGACAAAAATTTCTACAAAGTTTCATCACAATGTCATTGTATAAAAATTAATGGAATAAAACCTTTATGTAAAAAGAAAAACACTTTTATTAAAATGACTAAATGCATTGTTAATTTGAAATGTTTAATTAATGCCCATAAAACATTTGAATTTCCTTCATACAGTTTCATGTTCATTTTACATTTGAGATCAACTTGAATCCTGATGGACATGAATTACATTAATGCGAAAAAAACTTACTAAGCTGCAATTTTAATAAATTTTCTCAAAAGCTGCACTCTTTTCCCCACTGAATTCGTCAGGCACATTTCAGTTATCACCCAGTATTGCACTTCATTGAAGCGGCGTAGGAATATATCAAGATTGGCAGTAATTCGACCAAAGTGGTATCGTCCAAACACCAGATACAAAAGCTCATACTGAAATAAAAATACATAACTTTAACTGCTGTACAAAAAATTCAGAGATATATTACTATTTGTGTTGTGTGTCGATTTTCACTATTTCTATAAAATATGCAGTGAAATTATCCCAGTCAAATACATCCAATTTATATTACAACACGATTCTGGAAACATATTTAAACACTTTTATTTGTAAGTTGTTCAGAAACTTTCAAAATAGTCAATGATCTAAGATTCAATCAATATCGTTTTTTTTTCTTTTCTATGAGACACTGCTAGAAAAACGTAGAAAAGCTTTCAGATACGATTCGGCATAAGTCTCCAGAAAACATTAGAAGGTATTTCCTAAATATACATATATCTGAGGTATGAAAAAGACTCGCTTCTCATTCCCGGTCATGTCACTAAAATCACTACAAAATTGTGAGTAAACGTGGCCTCGTACTGAACACACCATATCGTATTGCTTTGTGATCTCTACTGTGTTTTAAATTCCATCCATGAAATTTACAATTGCGAGCAAAAAGTTATAACAAAACTAAGAGAACGAATGTGCCTGGAAGACTTTCATTTTCAAAATCAAGGACGCAAAAACAATTTCTCCATGAAGAAATTAAACAAATATAGAAATGTTTATTTCCTGTCACATGAGGTTTACATTCCACGAAATCACAGGTCACACTTCTATTTTATTATGGCGCACATGAGCAGCATATTGACCACCAACAGCTTATTTCAATAAACCACTTACTTCATGAACACAATTGTATAACTCCCAATCAAACACTGTGAGCTGATACGCAACTTCTCTTGAACTGAGCAATTCAAAAACGGAACTTGAACTTGATGATGGTCCTTCCTGTTCAGGAAGTGGTGTCTAATACAAGAAAAGAAACATGTTTAGAATTGCTATAGATAATTTAGATTATGTTTTCGTTCATTCCGATCTGTTATTGAGAAGCTTTAGTAGAGGCTGTCAGTTAAAAAGAAAACTATAAATATTATATCTGATTTACTAAACTACATTGTTCCTTTTTCGAAATCAGAAATAATTTTTGATATCACAAATAAACCTAGTCATTTAATTAATTACTGATATCACAATAGAACACCACTACTTGTGTTTCCGATATCACATAAAATCGTTTAATGATATCAAATGGTTGATTGAAATCATTACTTTCTGGACCTATTTATGCTATTAGTGATTGAATTTTTGGTACCAAAACTTCCATTGACAGCGACAAAACAATACTCCATGAATAACCCAATTTTATAGTAAGTAAATAATTGATATCAATTATTTAATTTTGAAAATTCAACATAAGAAAACGATATTTCCATTAATTGCTTATTTTCAACATAAATTTATTAACTGTTGGATTTATTGTTATCGGCAATCCATTTTTTGATATTATAACTTTCCTGATAAATAAATTTTACTGTTATCAATAATTTAATTTTTGATATCAAAAACTCGATTATCTGATATCTTTAATTGAATTAGCAATAAGCAATTTTATCCAATTTTTTATCGTTAGCAATAAAAGAACGAATAAGATCAAAAACTGAAAAAATAATATCAGAAATTCAATTTCTTATATTAATTTTATGTTTGAATTAGTACTTGTGGATATCCAAAATTAGAAAATACAATTTCCTTTATATGCTCAAGTTAATTCACCGTTTATTCACTTTTGAATTATTGATGTCAATAATTTACTTTTTGGTATCAAATACGTCTTTTGATTACTAAATATAAATTTTTATTGATAGTAATAATTTTAGCTATCAAAAGTCAAATTAATGACATCAAAAAGATATAAGAAAAACTCATGTGGAAGAGGCAGTCCATATATTTACTCGATTGTAATCATTTGCATAAAAATTCTTACCAATGCGTCGAGGTGTTCTCTAGGAGTGACAAAAAGCCGACCATTTACGCTTAAACCTGTGGTTACGCATAAATCATTTTCTTTAAAGGTTGCACGTTCTGAAATAAAAAAATGTATTTTCGAGGGTTCAAAGAAATAATAATTGTTATTTTTAATTTGCATGTCTAATTCACAATGATTATATGAAAAGCAGTTTAGTTTTCATGGTAGGACAAATAATGTAACAATATGCTTTCGCATACACTATACAAGCAATGAAGTCAATTAAAAGGATATTTACCTCCTGTTGATTTAACTTCACAGAGAACGAGATCATCGCTGTCTAAACCAAGTTTGGCCTCGGCGTTATTGATGACAAGATCAACACTTGCATCCATGGGTAGTTTCAAAGTTGTATACGTGTGGTCCGCACAAAATATTTTGAACACATCTAAATCAAAAAGGAGACTGGCAATATATTATCTTGGGGTGTTTAGGGCAGGGTTTACAACTGTGGGGTCGCATTCAAACGTTGACAGTTTTGTAAAGCACTGCGAGAAATAAAATTTTCTTTCACATTAAAATAATCGTCACTTTCTTATTGCTTCGCCATTAAATAAGCTGTTCTAATTACTGCACTGAGACAGTCGCACTGTCTTCAATAAGCCAGAATAAACTTACATATATTAAGTAATATCAAATCTGTGATTTGGCTTAATAACAAAAAATTTACTTTGATCATATGGTTTGATGGGTTTCCTTTGCACTGATTTATCCTCTATTTCCCCTCTTGATGTTTTTCGAAATGAAAAAGTTCGCCCAAGAGATAATCCACCACTTCCAGTGGGAGAGCTCTTTTGAATCTTCTCTGAAGATGAAAAACTTCCAAGATCATTTTGTGAATGGGATGTTGTCTCTTGTTTGCTTTTGCTTGCTTTTGAAATCTGCGCTCTGCAACGAGAAAACATGCAACATGAATGCATACCCTGTATGTTCTGTAATTTAATCACATTAAAAATACTTCGCCTGTATCTCTACGTTTATTACCATGGAAGTTTCCCCAGCCAGTTTTTGCATACCAATAGTCAGTGCTATCAGATTATGCATTATAGGAGTTTTGAAATCAATCTCGGTTTGGAAAATCATCAGACACTATACCACCCCCCTTCTGTATCAATTTTGACCGCTTCTGGTTGTCTCACCTGTGTATTGCTGATGCATTGTGGGATTTATTGTTTACAAACAAGCAGAAATTGACAGAATGTAAAATGTACTGTTTCTTTCGTATACTTATTGTTTTACTATTTACACATATTAAATCACTGAATGGCACATAACATATTGCAATATTTAACAAAGAAAATTAAGTATTTTATGTTTTTGCTAGTGGAGCTTGCATTATCGCCCAAGTCTAAAGCACACGATAAGCCAAATAACACTTTTTGAGTGTTTCGAATAAATTGTTAAGAATTTCGACTACGAGGGAATTGGGTAAAAATGAAAGAAACGATAGAAAAATATAGAAGAAATATAGCAAAACAGTTCATGTTTGGAACACAAAAGAAATTGAAACTTAAAACCATTTGTTAAAACTTTTAATGAATTTTTAAAATAGTATACGGGTTGTTATAAACACGATTGCTCTTTGATGCAAGAGAAATTTGACATTTAGGCGAATTTCTATCATTTCTTTCATTTTTACCCTGTTAATTTGTATTCAAATTTTTGCGCATTTTATTGGGAAGGCCCAAAGTGTGATTTGGCTTATTGGGACCAAGACCACGATCACTTTTGCTCATTGCTCATTAACAGGAAAACAGTTAGCACGGAAGCTTCTCGTTATGAAAAAAAAATTATATAGCTCTTCGGGACCCCTCCTAATTAAGTTGTGGTGCTTCTTCCCAGTGTCATACCTGGTATTTGAAAGTGCCAATTTTTTTATCTCTTTTTTTAACGACACCCGAGACCACATGAGTGTCTCTATTATATATTGATAAATAACAAAATATCTCATTGGTCAACCACATTTTCGAGTTTTTTCTTGGTATCATGGCCTTTTGGCAGATTCGGAACTAGCATCTGATAACATTTGTAACTTATGTTGTTTGCTGCACATAAATATGTACTGCAGGCCAGGTATTTTTGTTGAGACAAAATTACAACTACAAAGAATCTGATACTGGAAAGCAGATGTGTAGACGGGAAAGGGTGGTTTAGATAACCTCAAAATGATTTTTTTAATCAAATTCTGCCAGTAAGTTTGAAAAATGTTGTTAATACTAATATGTAATACATTTATATATTTACTGATAAATTATATATATACATTTCAACCATGTTTACAATATTGAATTCAGAGTTCGAAAATCGCAGGGATGGCAGAAAATAGACCCAGTGGGGTGAGAGGGGTGGGGAACTTGAATATGGTGACTGGGTTTCATGGGACCCAAAAAATGTGATCTTTTAGTTTCTTAGCTCTTAGACTTAATTTTAAAGTCGCAATATTATGAGTCAGCCCAGCAAATGATTCTGATGAACGCGTTTATTAGTCCGCCGCCGCGTAGCGCGGAGCGGGGGACTATAGTATTCGGGTATGTCCGTCCGTCTGTGTGTAATTTCGTCCGTATGTCTGGCGACACTTGAAAGCACAAATTTGTGCACGCGATATCTCAGCCGCTATTCAGCGCTGGCTTTTGATTTTTGCTACAGTGAAAATATATATATATTGAAGTTGTGCGACGTTGCATTATTTTTCAATTCGACCATAATTCGTTGCGGGGGACATTCATCAGTTTCACTGATAACTTGTTTTTATTGCATTTTTTTTAAATTAACGAAAATTTTGCTGCCATAAAGACATTGCACCGGGATCCTTGAATTCAGAGGCTCGGCTTCTGCGTAACTCTGAGCTAATAGCAGTTCTGCTCCCTGTTGA
Organism: Protula sp. h YS-2021; assembly: GCA_949752745.1. Classification (NCBI taxonomy): domain Eukaryota; kingdom Metazoa; phylum Annelida; class Polychaeta; order Sabellida; family Serpulidae; genus Protula; species Protula sp. h YS-2021. The sequence goes on along the minus strand of OX457032.1, from coordinate 34,721,474 downwards.
TATTTCTATCGCCCGTGCTGACTTCTTTGAAGTGGTTATATTAAAAATTATGCTTGCTATCACACCGTGAATTATTTTTATGGTAAAATGGACACTATTTTTATTGACATTTCTTTGCTAATGAGGAAAAACTGAATGCCATCAGCACGTGTTTAAGTTGATTTATTATCCGGATTGCGATGGTCAAGTTAATAATATTTTGATGCACAAAATGTTCACTTGCAAATAAACAAAATAAGTGCACATATTAGTAAGGGTACTGGATACCTTTATTAGGGTTGCCATGGTCGTAAAAAAATAAGGAAAACAATTTTGAGTCAGGAAAAGTCTGAATAAAATGTAATAAGTCAGAAAAAGTCTGGAAAAAGTTTCCTTAAAAGTTTGGAAATTTTTTCGCCAAGTTTTAACATTTCCGTCATTGTGTTTTATGTCTTCTAATCTTGTTTATTTCACCAAATGTGCACTCCCAATGGTGACGTTGTTAAAATTTTGAGGACAGAGTGTATGTTATCACATACTAGATAACCACATTACTTCATTGATCAGAAAAAAAGTCCGGAGAAAGTCAGGAAAATTCATTCTGAGATTTGCGTGGCAACGCTGCTCTAACGCTTTCACAAGGTTTCAAATTTTGGTTTAACATTTGATTACAAGATAGGTTTGTAACTAGGGGATAGTATTTGTTCCAGAGTACTTGTTACTGGAGTTTTTGAGAAAAAGGAGTGAGTGGGACGGGTGGTTGAAAGTCTGCATAGAACATGATTTTGTTTCCAGTAACTTTATCATAACTCATTATTAAACGCGCATGCCTTTCTAATGGGAAGAAAAGCTCTGTGTCATTAAACTCTGACTGTATTTTTGTTTCTCTCACCGAATTTTATACGCATTCTTAGTAATGGAACTGTTCATATTGTTATCGTATAGTTGAAAAAATGACAACTATTACAACTCATTATATGATTGTTTATAAATTGAAAGCCCAGACTAGATTTTAGTGCCTCTAAGCTCTACAGCCCCTAACCTGGCCGGATTGGAATGTAAACGAAAGTTAGGTCTTGCCTGTTGTTTCAGTGGATGAAACAACAACTTTGGCTCCAAACTACCCAGCAGTTGTTATACTATGATCTTTATTGGGGTTGAAATCCCAAAAAGCAACACAAGCGTGATTTTTTTAAATGGTTAAAATGTGTCGAAAATTTGGTGATGATAGATCAAGTAGTTTTCGTGTTATCACGAATGTGTTGGCAAAAAAATTGCTGATAAAAATCCAAGTGAGCGGCCATTATTAATTTTCCTATTCAGTTAATAAGCAGTCCCGTAAATTTCAAATGGTCAGACTATGGCTAGAGTTGCTTATCAGTTCGCATGATTTCAAGGAATTGTGGGGAAAAATCTAAGATGGACGCCGGCGACCATTTTCAATTTTATGATCAATCCCCTAGCGTGCGTGTGAGTTGCTGAGCCGTCGTAAAATATGGTGATGATCGGTGTAGTAGTCTTTGTGTTATCGTGTGAAAAAGAAACTGACGGCGGCTAGTGTGATCCCGGTCAAAGTCAAGGTCAAAATAAAAAATGACGAGCAGATACCTACGATTTATGAGGTCACCTACATGCCAAATGTCACAGTAAACGGGTTATCAATGTGAGAGTAACAACCGGCAATAAGCAGACGGACAACATCCAAACCTAATCTCCCTCAGAGGCCTTGGAGTTCGGTTGAGGAGGGCGGGGGGGGGGGGGGATGGTTGGGTGGAGAAAAAGAAAGCCAGCAGGGTTGTATTGATGTTAGCAACAGCAAAGCCGGGGGGGGGGGGGGGGCGGGGTTGTGTTGTTAAGAGCGATTTGTGTTCTCAAAGGGCCAGAGAGGGGCATGAAATCAGTCAATGTAGTGCATTAAAAATGTGAGAATACGGCTATCGCAGTTTACTGACTGAAACGTCTGTGGCATGGCATCGCTTACGAAGGTATGTAGGGGGAATTTCGGAGATCCCCCCGCCCCCCGCCCCCCGCCCCCCCCCGGAAAAAAATCTGCCCCACCCCCATTTCGACAACTGCAGAGAACAGCTAACTCCCTGCAGAAAAAGAAGCTCAGAGCTCGTAAAGGAAACGAAGATTTTGCTTGCACTCACAAGCCTGAGTGTAAAGATGTCAATGTTAAAAAAAAACAATTAAGTGTATACAAGGGGCAGTTGTCTTCGATCTATAAAAGAAGACGCAATCCAAGAAAGCAGGCACGCAAAATTTTCAGATTCAACCCATCCCTTCCCCGGCTCCGAACGACTGAGAGACCCAAAAGCTACACATGGGTAATCGCAAATGCGGCCTTTTTTTTTAAAAATGGGGGCATAGCTATTTATGGGAGAGTTTTCTAAATTTATGGGGCATAGAGCTCATAAACCTGTACCTCATGCAAGAATGATCACTGTTTAAACAATGGTAAAAAGTGACAATATGAAGCCGTTATGTACTTGTGTTTTCCCCCCCATGAAAAGTTTTAGTAGTAAAACGCTCAGCAATAGTTAAGTAAAGAACTTTTGCGTACAGAGTCTTGCAACAATGGTGATGCGCTGATGTCGCTTGATGTGCATAGGTTATAATTTTTGAAAAAAAAGCGGTGTGTACACCGTGGACGTCAGAAAAGCCTATTGAAATACTGATTACCAAGTTTCAGTTACAAATTGCAAAGTAATTCAGAACGTAAGTAGTTCACAGCAAAGGCGTGAATGAACTGACAAGCTAATGTGTACGGTATACTCGCCCTAAAGTGTACAGTAAACTCGCACTAATGTGTACGGTATACTCGCACTGACATGTACGGTATACTTGCACTAGTGTGTTTGGTATACTCGCACTAATTTGTACGGTATACTCGCACTGATTTGTACGGTATACTCGCACTAATGTGTACGGTATACTCGCACTGACATGTACGGTATACTCGCACTAATGTGTACGGAATACTCGCACTAATGTGAACGGTATACTCGCACTAATTTGTACGGTATACTCGCATTAATTTGTACGATATACTCGCACTGATTTGTACGGTATTCTCGCACTAATGTGTACGGTATACTCGCATTACTTTGTACGGTATACTCGCACTAATTTGTACGGTATACTCGCACTGACTTGTACGGTATACTCGCAACGCGTTTTGATTAAGCGCAGCTGTGCATCATCTACGGTAGAACCCCAATAAAACTGACAGTGCGCTTAAGTGATGTGTCGTTTGACGGGAGTTTGACTACGCATTAATCTTTATTAGACAGGGTATGTGCATTCACAAATTACCAAACGTCAAGTTTCAAGAACAGGGGCATGAATTTATGTCCTAACATAGGAGACACTTCAGCGTTTGCCGAGAAAGGACCTTGATTTATGACTTTTTGTGTGTCGCTGTTTCGGGCTACACTGGCCCCCTAACTCGTGCTGCCACACAGTTATTCAGAACACCGTACATGGCTACAATGTATTATAAAAGTAATGGACGGGAGGTCTGGATACCACTTGCACGAGTTCATGGCGAAGAAGCGACTTAATTATTTATTTCGACATATCTTAATGCCTGATAAAGTATGATAATTTGCTTGCAATGACCTTGTTTTGTGCTATTAGTGTCGTTGCATTCGCTATACATTATTTTTCACGAATCCACTGCTACTCTCAGTTTATCTAAGAGACTAACACTGCGTCAAGTAAGAAGGGTTCAAGGTGTATCGCGATAACCTGTGTTAAGAAATTACAGGAATGTTTGTATACTTTACAGTGAGAATGCACCTGAGCGTTTCTTATGTTTATGTGTGTGTTTACTATCAAAATGATATGCACTATTAGTGTAAGGTGAAAAAAAAATGACGGTGAATAAGTATGATCTGTGGAAAAAAAACCCAGTAACAACTGTCAGCGTAATTCTAACATGCCAAAAGATAAATAAATGAAAAAAAGAAACACATAGAAAAGCCTATAAAATAATTTGAAGCTCTGAACGTGGAAAAAAAGAAAGAAAGCAGAATTCGTTCAAATAAAAAGAAGTTAATGGGTGGATCGGTATTGTCGTGTCGTACACGGAATATTACGGCTTTTGTGTGTGATTACTCGGGGGCTAGTGGGTTGTGCCTACAGGCGTGTGATCACGTGTTCGGAATATTTACAGAAAAAAACATTACGTTCTTGAATGGTACTTCCGCGATGTCACAAAAATATTTTAATGTTTCAAAGCAGAACAGTAGATCCTCGTAAAACCGAAGCTCGGTGCAGTCATTATCTGGTGCAGTTGAGCTTATTGGAGTGGTCTGGCATGGACGCACACTGTATGATCTTATAGTGAAAGGAAGTATTTCAATTTTGTTGCGAGGAATTTTAACAGTGCTTGACTACATAAACTATTTGACTACGTGAACTATACATAATTGAACTAATGTTTGACTGTTCAATATTGATCTAATGCGCTTTTGGGGCACAAAACGGTAGTGGCTATTTGATTCCTATGTGTGCTGTTGGTAAAAAAAAAAAAAAAAAAGAGAGAAACAGAGGAGGAAGCTTGACTGTGTTCCATAAATCGTGTTTAGAAGCCACTGTGTCGGTGCGTACCGTAGAGTGGTATTGTGATGGCAGTGAATGCATGCTGTCATTGAAGTCAATGGCGGAAAAAAAGAAAGAGAAACAAAATGTTACTGATAGAAAATTGATGTTTTTTAAAAAAGTGACAGCGACTGATAGCGTGAGGGTGAATAGAAGACTGGGATTGTGACTTCGTGTTGGTTGATAATACAGAGGGAATAATATAGAATTGTGATCAGGAATAAAAATGGCGCCACAGGCATTGACTTCTCGGAGAATCTCGCGGACTGTCGTTTACAGAAGTAGGCGAGCGACGCGGAAAACGTACTGTGTTGAATACGCGCCCAAATATCCGTACCCGCTCTACGCGCGGGCCTGGATTCATGAATGCAGGTATTTAGCATCTGTAAGTGCATGCCTGGATGTAGTGAACTAACACATAATCAAGTAATATATATATATTAATTAACATTCGTTTGAAAGCCTCCATTGCGTAGAGAATAAAATACAAGGAATTTTAAGGGAAGGGATGGAGGCTGACCAATAAATCTCGTGTGGTTTTGGGGATGTGTGAAGGCGAGGGGGGAGGGGGGTTCCGGTGAGTAGTTTATACATCACCGCATGTCAAATTACGTCACAACGGAGAACTCGATAATAGCTCAACAACTACACACTACTTAATAACTATTGGTCACTCACACCCGAGTGCATTTAACATGCTGCTGAAATATGGGACATTCTTGTTTCTTTTTAGCGCTAACTGAGATTTTCCAACATTCGTTGCCATGACAGCAACAAGAAAATGTTTATATTTTATCAAACAACGTTTCTACCTGAAGTTTCTTTATTGCTCTGTGTGCGTGTGTGTCTAAAGGCCGAAACAAAACAACGGAGAAAGTAATAGTATTCCTTTCCTTGTTCAATGGATGAAGTGAACTGCAATAAATAGCACTTTGTGCTGCTGAAAATCAATCGAGCCCTTCTGTTTACTGCCTGTCATTAGCATGTAGTGTAGTGTTTTATTTTCAAAAAAAAAAAAAAAAAAAGCCGGCAGAATACAGTTGGCATGTGTAATGAATATTATCTCGTTACACTTGAGGGTTTGGTTGCATACATGTATTTTTATGTAGATGCTTGTAAACTACTAAAAAGCAAAGTGTTAGGGGCCCTCAATATGTGGACTACAGGTAATAATACTGGGGAAGAAGGGGGGGGGTAGGGGCGAGGGGGACGAGGAGCGTATACTTTCTAACTCAAACAAAGCCAAAATGATGGAATTTTCCGGACACAAAAACTTGTATTAATGGCTGCAAAATTAATGCAGTCGTTTTGCTGGAAAATATTTCGAGTTATTGGATTGTGAAGGGATTGTAATGTCCTGCCTGGATCTTGTGATCCAGATTACGTGCCAAATCACATCCGTATCTTGCCACTAATGATCGGAATAGATTACAAATCGCTCTTTGCGTGAAAACATTTTTGGTATTGTCACAGACAGTAACTTTGGACAAAAAAACAACAACAACAATCTGGTTCCCCGTGGAAAAAAATGTTCAAAGTTGTCAATCTTTGAGGAAGTGTTTGAGAAAGAGGTTTGAACAGAGGCTTTCACTGGCTCATTGTTTGGGATAAATAATATCGAAACAACTTTGCACTTATGGATCTACCCGGGTACTAAAAAGAACAAAACAACTTCTGATAGAAAATGGAAGATTCAGGTGAACAGCTCAGAATGAAACTCCTCGCTTTCCATTGGGTGGCGGAGGAAAAATGGCTGGCACTTAAGCAGGGATGGTGCGCACTTGTCACCCGGTTGTCATGGATACTGAGGAATACAGTAGCCGTGTTTATTCACGTGTATGTCTTGGTATTTTGCAGAGCACCGCGCCTTGTCGGACACTTATGTAGAAGAAGCGCTGAAGAGGAAGTCGCCAAAATGGGCGTGTCTACCGTTCTCAAGGATTACGGTACGGACATTGTGGACGCCGTGCGCGAAAATAACCTGCACCGGCTGCAGCTCATTCTGGAGAAGCAGCTCAAATCCGACAGCAAAATCGCGCGAGTATGTGTGACGGACATCAAGCACCGCCCGTCCAAGAAGTTCGCCTGTCCGTTAATCATGGCGGCACGGCAGGAGGACCCACAGATCCTACAGTGGATGATGGAGAAAGGCGTCGATCCGAATTTCGTGCACCACACCATTTACAGCAGCAAGCGGCGGGAGATTGTGACTGCTCTGCACATAGCCGTCGATCTCGGCTTTTACGACACCGTGGAGGTACTCCTCGTGGCTAATGCCAACTGCAACGTGGTCGATCACAAGGAAGAGACGCCGCTGCATATTGCGGTGAAGAAGGCGGATCGGATCATGTGCCAGATGCTGCTGTCGAAGGGCGCGGACCCCACGATACCGGACAGCCAGGGCAACGCCGCCCTACACATAGCCACCTTATATGGTCATCTCCAGTTAGTGAAAACATTGCTGAAATACGACGCGGATATTTTTCAGAAAGGCGCGGATGGCGCGATTCCCCCGCATATCGCAGCAAAAGAAGGGCATATCCATCTGATGCATTTATTTTGCTCACGCCATCTTGGAAATGTCAACATTAAAATACCGTGTTATGCCGATCAACGTGAAAAAGCGCCGTTACACATGAGCGCAGAAAATGGACATAAAGAAATCGCGCACATTCTAATTGATCAATACGAAGCGGAAGTAAACGTGCGGGATTCGGACGGAAATACAGGTCTTCACTGCTGCGTACTGAATCCGTACGATCCACACCGCATGCGTGATAAAGAGGATTTCTACGAGACCGCTAAAGTGCTCATCAGGAACCGCGTCAGCATCAACGCGAAGAACGCGTTCGGTGATGCCGCGCTGCACTTGGCGGCCATGAACCGATTCCAGCGCATCGTCGAGCTGCTGTTAGAAGTCGGTGCCAACCCTTTCGTTGAAAATAATGAGAAACTGAAGCCGATTGATGTAGTACCCGAGGACGACCCGGTCACAAAACAGGTGTTGAAAACGGCCATGTTACAAGGCCCGCGAACTGTCAACCTGTCCGTGGAGACTCTCAACCGAGAGATGAGTGGCTCGTTCATGAACTGGACCAGACCGCAGGTCACGAAAGGCGCCCGGCTGCCGGATAAACGGAGCGACCGCAGTAGCTCGCAGACGGACTCGAACGAATTACACGACCGGACCCCGGAGCACGACCGTGCCGCTTTGGACCGTAGTCTGTCGATTGCGTCGTCACATCGGGACAGTACGGCGACGCTGCCGTCAGTGTTCGGCGACGAACAAGGCAGGGCCGTCAATCAACAAAATAAAAACCAGCAGTTGCCGCCGGTGCCCAACAACGCGCGTCAAAATTTAGAAAAAACCCGGGCAGTGGACGGGGCCGGTCACGGTGAAGGTCAGAACCTAAAAGGTCAACGAGGTCAAGGACGGGGTGTGGAAGAAGGTGAGAGTGGCTCAAAAATGGAAGTGCCATCGGAATACACAGAAATGGGCAATGTGCGCATGCGCAAGAAACATGGAAGAGATCAGAGCACTAAAACGGAGGAACAGGAACAAGATACATATAGTTTCCTATCAGCTAGTCAGTCGTCGTTACGCGACGGAAGCACACAGACGCTGGAGGGTCGATCACGTGATCGAGGCACGCAGGTGTCGCGGGGTCGCCGCAAGAAGTCCGACAATAAACAAATGCAGACCTCCTTCGACGACAGCATGGACCAGAGTGTGTCGCGCGTGTCTGACGTCTACAGTGTGACGAGCGAGTACAGCGAGTATTCCCAGTACTCGGAGGAGCCGTCAAGGTCGCACGGGAGGTCACGTGGTCGAAAACAGCATGACCGGAAGCGACCGTCAGATGGGGATGAATATGAAGATGACAAGGTATTTTTGTTGTCAAACAAAACTGAAATTCAAATAACGCGAAGGTATATCACACAGATAAAACAGATAAAATAAACAAATCGTTTAAATATAAGATTGTGTTTCGAGTTGCGTAAATATTATGTAACATATTATAAATTAAAAATCATACATTAGAATAAAATTGAAAACCAAAATCAGAAATATAACAAATTGATAAAATGTTAGTGGAAACTTAAAACATAAACATGAAGAAAAAATTGACTTCAGGTCTTTTTATACGTGATGCCTTTTGTAGGTGATTTACGCGAATTACACGGCGGATTTGGACGAATCGATGCAGTCCATACAGAGTGTGAGTGAGTCAGGGCGGCCCGTGCGCAAGACCGCCAAGCAGTTCCGGATCGAGAGGAGCAAGGAGAAGTACCGGCGCAAGAACCGGAACTCGAGCGAGGTGTCGGACGATGCCGAGAAGAGCCAGGTGGGTGGGAGGGGGGTTGGGGTGTGGGAAGGGGGGGGTGCGAGGAGCGAGGTGTCGGACGATGCTGGGAAGAGCAAGGTGGGTGGGAGGGGGGTGGGGGTGTGGGAAGGGGGGGGGGTGTGTGGGAAGGGGGGGGTGTGTGAGGAGCGAGGTGTCGGACGATGCCGAGAAGAGTCAGGTGGGTGGGAGGGGGGTGGGGGTGTGGGAAGGGGGGTGTGTCGGACGATGCGAGGTGAGCCAGGTGGGTGGTTTTGGGGGGGAGAGGGGATTGAGGACTGAGGTGTCGGACGATGCCGAGAAGAGCCAGGTGGTTGTGGGGTGGGGCGGGTGGGGGAGTGGGGGGAGGGGTGGGGGTGTGAGGGGTGAGGTGTCGGACGATGCCGAGGTGAGTCAGGTGGGTGGGGGGTAGGGGGGAGGGGTGGGGGTGTGAGGAGTGAGGTGTTGGACGATGCCGAGAAGAGCCAGGTGGGTGGGGGTGGGGGGAGGGGGGTGGGGTGTCGGACGATGCCGAGAAGAGCCAGGTGGGTGGTTTTGGGGGGAGAGGGGATTGAGGACTGAGGTGTCGGACGATGCCGAGAAGAGCCAGGTGGGTGGGGGGTAGGGGGGGGGAGGGGTGGGGGTGTGAGGAGTGAGGTGTTGGACGATGCCGAGATGAGCCAGGTGGGTGGGTGGGGGGGGGGGAGGGGTGTGGTTGTACCGGGGCGCCCTGTTGCCCATAATGGGTGACTTGTCGGTTCATCCCTGTTTGCTTTGGTGGGCGCATTGTTAGTTATAATGGTCAAACTTTGGTTGTGATGGGCGTACTGTAGGCTGTAGAAGGTGCCCTGCTGGCGTTGCTGGGCACCAAATTCAATATATAACAGGCTATATAGCCTCTTACTGAGTGCAAATGTAAACTTTAACTTACGACAAGAGATCAACATAATATATATATATAGGCCGTATGAAAGCAAAGACTGGGAACGTCCTTATTTTATCAGGTCGCACATTACAAACCGGCAACAATGGCGGCCGCCGACGAGCCCGTACCTGGATCGGTCAAGGTCAACTCCGTGCCTGGACGGCCGGGCACGATCGAGCTGCAGTACAGCGGCGGACCAATCACCATCGCGCTGGATACGCAGGCGTTTAACCAGATGCCGCACGACGACCAAGGGGAGTACTTTTACGACTCGGCCGGCAATAAGTACCCCGTGAGCTTGATTACAGCGCTACAGAAGGCCTCGCTACTCAACAAAACGCCCATAGTGACAGCCCAGGTCGGCACCCAAGTGCAAGAGATCTTTCAGACTCCAACCAAAGTGGACAAGGGGACGGTAGGTCTTCCATGGCAATGGGTTTCTACGCCAAAAACCGCTAACAGTTTACGTTTGTCCGTTGTATGAATCGCAGTGTGTTATTTAAAATGGTTCGATTTCATGATCGAATTTGTTCAGCTTGTTTCGAGGGCTACAAGAATACAAGGAGATATTTTTAACATCTTGTGTTGTCTATTTCAGGGAGAGCAGATCTACGTTAATCATGATCAGCTCACCGCCATGCTGGACACGTCCGTAGCAACCACAGCGTCCCTAGCAACGACGGAGCGGGATACGACCCTGGACGCGTCACGAGGACTGGACACGACGGAGCCCGGGGAAGTGACATCAACCATCACCGATGCGGTCTGCTTCTCAATTATATATATAAATGTCTCAAAAGTTATCTTGAAAATATTTGATAATGTAGGAAACGCCGGGGGTGGGGGGTGGTTATCAGCTTATCTGCATAAGGTTTAAGTGAAAATAGAATGCTAAAGACAACCAGGATGAAGTAGAAAAATGGACATCACCTCGTGACCAGACTGACATAAACTGACCATCCCAATTCGTCAAGATAACTATATTTAGCAGAGATGTGATGTTCCCTCCATGCTGTTATCGCCAGGTGTCATTTTCCGGTAAAAACAAACCTTTTTTTTTAAAATTTTTGCAGATTCACGAGTTAACGAAGACGCCTAGTAAAACGCCCGTGAAGAGCCCGCGGGGCGTCCTGTCCCCCGTACCGCATCTCCTCGACCCGCCCGACGACCGCAGCACCCCGACGCGCCGTACCCCTACGCGCCAGAGCGACCACCTGAGCAAGATCCTGGGCAAGGCGCGGAATGCGCGACGCGGCACCGCGCCAGGTCAGGTGACGTCGGAGGCGCCAGACGCAGAGTCAACGCGCCAGGTATACGCCTCTATCCGAATTTCTTTACTTATGCGCGGTCTTTTTTTTCATTAAAGAAACTTTTATGGTCTAATATTGTTTTATTAAATGAAATATTTTGACACTGGGTGAAAAGTGTAATCAGATCAAATGCAATATATATATATATATATATATATATATATAATAATAAAAAAAAAAAAAGGAGAAAAAAAAAGTTCTTGCACTAATTTTGGTGAAAATAAGTTTGCGTATTATCAGTTTAAAATTGTTATTTCTTTGTCAGTGAGTTTGCGGACAAATCGAAGTGTTATATAGAAAGACATTTTTTTCTGTACCTTCAGAAAAGTGAAGAGTTGAGGCATGCGGACCGCCCTAGTGACAGTGAGGAAGAAAGCGACAGTGAGGACACATCCGATGACGACGCATTCCGTGACGCGCACGCGCCGCCTTCCCCGCCACTTCGCGCGGCCTCGTCACCGCCGAAAGCCCTCAGTGTCGACACAAAGCGTGTTCCTCCGCAGAAAAAGGAACGCAACAAGTCCGCTAAAAATCAGTCCGCCGCCCTACCGGAAGTGGAGCATACCCCTGTTATTGACAGGACCTTGGTGAGTCGTGGTTCGGAGTCTACCACCTCCCCGGACATTTGGGACCAAAGTCCAAATTCTCCGCCTTTTAAAACCTTCAGTGAGAAGATGGCTTGGGCCAAGGCGCTTGAGAAGGGAGAACAGCCTGCACCAATCACAGCGTCGCGTGAGAAGAAGCCACGCCCACCATTGACGTCACAGTCGCAGGAGCCAGTCAAAAGGCGTGGGCGCCCAAGTGACATTGAAGAAGGTAAATTTAGGCTTATAAATCCGGATTTCGGTTCTATTCCAGAAAATCCAGAGTTTTTTTATCTCGGAACTGGCTGTAATCTTCTTATCTGTGGGCGTGTCTGTCTTATCTTCCCGCCTCACCTCATCAGTTCCAAATCCATGATAACTGTTTACGTTTGACAACGCTAACTAGGTTGTGGCTGCCGAATACCATATGAACAATATACAGATAAGAACATAATTTGTATTATTTCTTTCTTTGATTTATATGATATCGTAAAGAATCGGAAGAAGAATCGAGCAGTGAATCAGTGTCGGAAAGCGAGAGTGAGACGGAAAGTGAAGCAGACGACACACGGGCAGACGACCCGACACAGGAGGGGCAGGGATCCCAAAGCGAGGAGTCGGTCGTGCAGAGGGTGTGGGAAAAAAAACCTACTTCTATATCCGTGTATTTATGAGATATGCAAAAAAAAATGCTAATATATATATATATTAATAACGCAGTAAAGATTCAGACCGATTTTGTCGGAAATTCGATAAATCGAAGTACAGTGTAACTTGTTATATCTTTATGTTTTATGTATTGTTTGGTAACTTATTCCAAAGAGATACGAGTTATCTACTTTCACTGATAACTGTATGATTGGTAGGCTCGTGAAATCACTGGGACCACGACGGAGACGGTGGAAGTGCTGGAGATAGAGAGAAGAGAGAAGCGCGTGGAGAGGACGGAAAGCCTGGAGGTCGTGGCGCGTGGTCGCTTTGATAGAGAGAACGAGATAGAGAACGAGATAGAGCAGTATGCCGTGCAGCCCAACATCAGAACGTATGTGTGGTTGAGTGCTGACGTCACTGCCTCGCTCAGCTTACTGCGCAACTCCTTCCCCTCCCCTGACGACATAAAAATGAATAAATAAAAAATAGTTAAAAATACATAAGAATACTTAAGTATATAATCAAGTAAGTAAATGTGTACAATTTGTAATTTTATAAAAAAAGAATTTAAATCAATGGTGAAAGCGTAAAAGATTATTGGCTGTATTTTTGGGCGTTATCAAAATAATGGGACAGTGCATGGAGTCGCTAGGTGTTTGTTTACAGGTTAGACCGCGTGGTGTCGCCGTCAGGACGCGGCAGCGGCGCGCACACGCCCGACAGCGTGTACAGCGAGGGCAGCGGCGGCGGCGGTGTGCTCAACCTGCGCGTCAGCGGCCCCACCCCGAAGGCGTACAGCAAGGGCGAGAAGGAGGAGGCGCGCCTGGCGTGGATGCTGGCGCGGCCCGAGCGCATCGAGAGCGCGAGCGAGGCGTCGGATAGCGAGTACGGATCCAGGCACAGCCTCAACCGCTCCACCAATAGTCTGGATCGGAGCCTGTCACCCGCGGGCCAGGAGCGTGCCCGGAAGTGGTGCGAAGAGACGAAGCCGCGCTACAGGAAACAAACGCCCATGGGTTCGGTGTCGTCAAAGCTGCCGCCGTCGGATCACGCAGAGACAGACGAAAGACCCAAACCCGCGCCCAGGGGCAAAGTGAAACTCATAGGGTCTTACACCAAGCCATATAAACCCCTGGGGGATTTCGATGTCAAAACGGACCTCATAGAAGAAGCCATGGTGACGTCACCATTTTCTCCCATGTCGCCTATCCATACGGCTATTGAAGAGGAAAGTGCGGCGGAGATGCGCGAGTCTTCTGCCGATAACCAAAGCTTTATCCCCAGCGATGAGACCAAGGTCACGGCGATACCAATGATGGAAACGGAAATACGAACGATCGAGCGTGTAGAAGTGCAACAGCCAACGCCCATTAAGGCGAAACCTCTGAAGGACACTGGCGTGACCTTCTCCGACCCTGCTGACCTTGAACAGCTGGAGGTGGAGGAGGCACAGGAGGAAATGGCAGACACGAGTATAAGCGAGCGCACTTTCAAGAAGAACATTAAAATATACGAGGAGGGGCCGGAAGAGTTTGAGACGGAGCAGGCCCAGCAAGAGGTTGCTATGGATCCGGAGCTCGTCGCCTTAGCAACGGAAGAGAAACGGAAAAGGAAGGCGAAGCGACGGAAGAAGGTCACGCTGAAGGAGACCAAAGTGGAAGATGGCGTCACTGTGGAAACGTACACAACTACAGTGGTGACGTCACATGCCGCGAAACTGGAAGTAGTGGCGGCCGAAATTGTCAACACTGACGAAGAAGTGCTGGGCGAGGAGTCAGGTGACGAGGACGAGTCATTCAGCGAAGAGAGTGGGTCTGAGCTGGAGGAGGAGGAATTGGAAGATGACAGCAAAGAACCGGGGAAGAGAAGCATGAAACTAGCGAGAGAAGACGAGGCTGCTGTGAAAATAGAACACATGGAAAGGGTAGAAAATGAAGAGGAGAGTGACGAAGAAGAAGAAGAAAATGAAGGAGACGAACTGGCGGAGTATGAGAGAGAACCTGGCGCAAGACGACCCCGGAGCAAGCCGCCGCCACCCCCCACCCAGGCGCCACCCATCGCCGCCGTCGCGTCTCAGCCGGAAAGCGAAGACATGAGCATTTCCGCTGACAATGTGGTGAGCAACAAGTACAGCGGTATTCTGCGCGGGCAACCGTCGCCCGCGGGGCTCATCGCGGAAGCGCGCGCGCGCGGAAAGCTGCGCCGAAGCGTGGATGAATACATTGCCGAAGGTCAGGGACAGGTTCCGGTCGATGTGGACGAGCTAGCAGCCGAGAGAAACAGAGATGTGGAAATAGTGGATATACACATCACCGAAACGCCGCTGAACCTCACGGATTCCCTGGCTACCTCAGAGATTGCAGGCGACTCGGGTCCTATGCAAGATTCCATCCCACAGAAGCCGTCCAAAAAGTCGAAAGATAAAACAAAGACTAAAAAGATCAAGACAAAGAAATCGAAATCATCAAAAGAAAGTGGTGACGTGTCGCAAGATTCTGTTAATTTGATAGTGACGGAAAAAGTAGAAATAGACGTTTTAGAAACTGAAAAAAATTCAACCTCGGAACAACCAGTGGGTGTTTTGGAAACTGATGAAAGCCGAATTCCGATCGAGCCAGTGCCCGGTAGTGAGCCCGTGAAGAAGAAAAAGAAGAAAACGAAGGACGGAACAAAGCCCAAGAAGAAGAAGAAATCCAAGGAACCGGAAGTAGCTGGGACCGTTTCTGATATAGTTGTACCGGAAGTTGCGCCGGACTCCGAAAAGATTAACTCGCTGCAGTCAGATGCAGCGAGCATGGATTACGAACGGTATGGTAGGGAAGCTGGATCCAAGGAACCGGATGACAACAGACCGGATCCGCATCTGGTTGCCAAGGTCCTGATCAACCAGGGGGATGAGTTGATAGACGACGTGCTTAGTCAGGACTCAGAATTGGAAGAATATGAGAGAGAGCCAGGAGCCAGGAAAGCGAAAGCGAAACCGCCGCACAAGCCTGCATCTGACCAATCAGCACTGGGCGAAACTGCCAAGGTATCGGCAAAAACGAAAGTGGTCGAATTTGAAGAAGTTCGGGATATCCCCACTACCACTGAGTCAAAACCGTTACCGAGAGAGGTGTCCCACTTACAGGACACGTCGCTGGGGTTTGAAAGTTTTGAGCATAGTTTTGGCCCCGAGGACGAAGAAGTGGCCCAGATCAACGACGCGGCAGCAGAGAGGAGGAAAAAGAAGAAAGAGAAGAAAAAGAAACAGGAGAAGCAACAGAAACAGTGGGCTGACGAGCAGAAGGCGGCTGATGAAAGACTGCGGCAAGCTGCTGAGGGACAGCCAGGTCCGGTTGAAGGTCAAGCGCAAGGTCAGCCAGCAGACATGTCTCTTCCGGCTGGTTTTCACACTGCCCCGCCGCCGAAGCCGGCTGTAGAGATTACGTTTGAAGGTATTGCTGTTATCGATGAAACTAAGAAATCGAAAAAATCTAAAAGTGAAGACGGAGAAAAGACCAAGAAGAAGAAAAAGAAAAAGGATGGAACGGAAACGAAAAAGAAGAAAAAGAAAGCAAAGGCGGAAGAATCCAGCAGCGAGGTTTCCGTGGCGACGGGGTCAGTTCCCAGTGAGGTTATGGCTGAACCGGTCATAGAAAAATCAAGCAGCCAAGTTTCCGCAGAAACGGGTTCGGTTCCAACTGAAGCTTCGCCTCAACCAATCACAGAGGAGATTGCAGAATACGCAGAAGAACCAGGGATGCGACGACGCAGAGCAAAACCCGCCGATGTGGTAGGCGATGTGCGCGCCGCGGAGGAAGTAAAACTAGCCGAGCCTGAGGAGGTAGCCGAAGAGGTAGCCGAAGAGGTAGAGGAGATTGCAGATTATGCAGAAGAACCAGGGATTCGACGACGCAGAGCAAAACCGGCAGAGGCACCCGATGTGCACGCAGAAGAAGAAATAAAACTGGCCGAACCTGAGGAGGCAGCCGAGGAGGGGGAGGAGGAGGAGGAGGACTCCGCCGTCACGACAGACACGACGCGTGTCCTCACTGCCAAGGCGCTGCGCGACGTGAAGTCACGCCAGTACGTGGACTCCTCGGGCAGTGAGGTGTCCGATCTGGCGCCCGTTCAGCAGCACCCGCTGCTCGTAGCAACGATGCAGAGAACGGACACTGAAGCGTCCACCCTGACAACGGCCAGCACGGAGGTTCAAATCGGCATGGGCGACAAAGTGGCTAGTTTGGGGTCGCTGTCCTCTGCCGATGAGCTCCATATGGAGGACAAGATGGGCAGCTTGAGCTCGTTAACTTCCGGTGAGGAAGTCGAAGGCATAGCGAGTACAGTAATGGGTGCGAAGATCGACCGCAGTGACACGGTGCGGAAGAATGAAGGTCAGGGCCACGCGTTAGTGACCAAACGGAGACCGCAGTCTGAGGATTTATCGGAAGAGGATGAAGCTTCTGAACTTTCCGAGTACAGCGATGACGAAGAGGTTTCGCCACCCTCTGCCCAGCAGGCAGCTGCAGCTTCCCAGGAAACAGCTGGCGCACCTGCTGGTGTTGTTGGTGAACCTCCCGGAGCACCTGCAAACATGGAGGAAGAGCCACTTCCTCCAGCGACAACAACAACAACAACAACAACAGCACAGGATGATCTGGAGAAGAAAATGTGGCAGCAATATCACATGCAGAAATCTCACGACAGTCGGGAAAGTCGTAAGCATTTTGTCTTCTACTTGCACAAACTTCAAAGCTTAGATCTAAATATGCAATTTTGAAAAGGAGGTTTCATCTCCAAAAGTGACTTGAAATAATATAAACTTACGAATCTTGCCTGTATTCCTGAGGTGGCTGTTTGGAATGAAGGTATGGGGTGGGGGAGGAGGGGAGGGGTTGTGAAGTGATTAAATTAACCTGCATTAAATACACATAGATGCTCAAAATATTGGCGTATTTGATTGTAGCGGGCGACTTCAAGATGGAAGGGGAAACAAACCTAGATGAAAGTGTGGAGGAGACCAATCTGGACTCGGAAACGGAAAGCGAAACCGAAAGTGAAACTGAAAGTGAATACTCTGACGAAGGAGAGCCGCTCCCGCAACAAGTAAGGCTGAACCAAGAGCGGCTTCAATGTCACAAGATCAGAAAAGAGATCAGGTTTCTCAGGGCTACTGTGTGGTAACGGGCAAAGGTACAGAAAGGGGTTTGTGGGGGGTAAGAGGTTGATCCAGGGATTTTAATGGGTTGTAATTTTGTTTTAAAGAAAAACAACGACATGCTTTGGAGTGACAGAGTCGATGTGAAATTAATGCCATTTGCCACCGTTCTTGTTTTACAGCCGGGCGAACAAGATTTGGTGCCCGCCTTCCAGCGAGAGCAAGGGGCACGTGTGAGCATGCGCCCAAAACGAGGCCAAAAGCGTGACGCACTTCCGGCTCACGATAAACAACCCCAGGTCAGTGCTTCCGAAAGATTTTACGTTCCCGTTTTTCTTTAGTCAAAAGAAAGGCATATACTTCAAGGACATGTACGGCCTATACCACCCGAGACCCCTCTCAAGAGGGGTTGATTCGGCATGATTTTTGTTCTCTAAATCTCGCGATGCTGAACTACCAAATCGAACACGTTGGCATCTTTGTACCGAAATTAAAATCCAAGTGTTGCTTTTGAGTTTTTTTCCCGTCATCTGGTAACCCGCGCCTCCCCAACCATCCAACTGTATTTCTGAAGACTCATACCATGGGTGGTTTTAATTCTTGACCTTCACTAAAAATAACAAATAAGTTAAATATTTGGGATATTCATAAACAGGAAAAGTCGCGAGCCGAGCAGTCCGAAGCGCCGCCGCTAGAGGGCGCTCAGTGGCGGGACCAGAGCGAGCAGCAGACGAGAATGAAGCAGGTGCTCGCCGCCTATCAACAGTACCAAAGTGCTGCACAGCCGCCGGCCAATCAGCGCCCAGATACGCGGTCACATGGCGACAAGTCTCGCGAGATTTCCCTGCGTCACCCGCAGCAGCCAGGTAACAATGACGTATTTATAGGTCGTCTTTTTAAACTTCATTTTACAAAATTTTAATTCCCACTCAAGATAGAAATTGATCAATTCTAAAGACACTTTGTTGTGAAAATAAATTGATGCACGTTATGTTATGTCTGAATCAGGAAAACTTTCCAAGAGACGTGTAGATAATTTATCTCAGCTGTTGGTTGTAGATGTTTCGCGAGTTCTCGCAATGTGTTATTTAACCGTGTTTGCAATGTTTGAACAGATATGCAGCGACACGATCCAGGGCTGCAGCGGGATCCAGGCACGTCGCGCCGGATTCCCAGGGAGTACGTGCCTGGGCATGGTCAAAGCCACGGCAGAGACAAGCCGCGTGCCTACAGTGACCTGGACTACATGGCGCAGATGTGGGCGGAGCAACACCCGCCGCCACCTGGTGGCCACTTTCCGCAGCAGGTAAAAATTCCCAAGGAAAAATAGTTCCAAGGAAAAAATCCCTTATACTCTTTTCCATGGACAGGCTTTCTAAAAATGAAAAGATTTACTGCGTCTAGGGTGTCAAATGGAAAAGCCGTTATGTTTTAGCCTCTGTCGACTTAAAACTAAGAGGGGGGAGGGGAGGGGGTGTTGGGGTGGGTAGGGGTGGCGGCAATTCTTAAAAGCTGTTAAATGAATTGTCTCTCATCTCTTATGTTTTCAAAGAAACGCCGAACTCATGATGAAGATCCAAACCCACGACGTAGGAAGGTGCGACTTCCGGGCGATAATACGGGAGCCATTTCAGACACGGAAATGACGTCATCGAACAGGCGGCGGAAGAAGCAGGCGAGATTTGCCGAGCTCCACAGCGAGAGTGAAATGTTTGACTTAGAGGCACCGAGACCGAGAGATCCAGGTAACGCCTCATCACGTACAAATACTTAGGATGCAGTCTTAGTTTTTAAGTGTTTATGTTTTCCATGTAATAGAATATTTTTTTTTTTGACATTGTTGAATAATTTCAGGCAAAAGTCTACAGGAAGCAGCGTTAGAGAGTCTAAAGGCAAGCCTAGAAAATCAGCCGAAGATAACGCCGAGAAGACCCATAGAAAGCATGCAGCGGCCGAAGGAGAATCCGATAAACTACACAAGAGGTATTCTACCTTAACAGCTGGGAGTAGTTTCTTGTATAGTAAATGGCTTTGTAAGGGTTAATTGAGGGATAAGTTTGTGTGGTATTTAGAACAAGTGCTTTGTGACGTGATTGGATGGTTCGGCGTTGCAGGTGTCTATCGCCCACAGCCGGTGCACTGGCGCGGAAGCCGCGGTGTCACACTGCCGTCAAGCAGTCGTTACGACGACTCACAGCTGTCCTCCCAGCTGTGGGTGGACCGTCACGGTGACGTCAGCATGACCGAGAGCGAGGGCGAGGTGGACGAGGACATGGCCAAACCGCGCACCGACCCGCGCGTCCACGCCGCGTCGCAGCGCCAGGGCGCGCCTTATGACGTCAGCGGCCACGCGCGGCGCGCGTACTCCACGCCGGAGAACTACGACAGGTCGTCGCCGCATTCCTCGCGCGGTTCGCTGCCGCGCCCAGGCCAGACGGGCGCGTTCCAGCCCGTTCAGCCGGGCGGAAAGCGCGTGAAAATATTCGAGCGCCAGAAGAAACGCGAGGCGCGGGAAGCGCGCAGGCAGAAACCCGACGAGCCAATCAAAACCGAGCCTGGTCCCGTCGATTTTAGTCAATACCCTCCAACTGCTAAACTGTGGATGGAACAAGTGGATACAAAAACTGTTCAAAAGTCCAAAACTATGTACCTTTCTGTGATGCCTGAAGGTTTAAAACCGCCCCCAGAGCTGGAAGACGTTGTGCCGAAGCATGATAAAAGCGCCGACGATGTTTTCCTTCCGCCGCAGTGGGTTATCGCACGCGGGCGGTCGTTGCGAAGGAGGAAGCACAAACTTGACCGGCAGCGCGAATCGACGGGCTCGCTGTCAGCGGGCGTGACGAGCGGCGAGAGCGATATTGAAGGGATGGATCGCCCATTATCGCCCGGCAGGCAGATGCTGCTCTTTTTCAGGGTCGGCAGCAACTGGAGGGACTTGGCGTGGGTGCTGATGGAGGGCATCATGACAGATGCCGAGACTGTCCGCATGGCCAAAGATATACAGCTGAAGCACCCACAATCCCTCACTGAACAGGTGCGCTCAGGTCACGTGTACCACTGTAATCATGTTCTGTAAACCAATATGTTTTCTCTTACAAGGGCTTGTTACAGTGTATACTTCGAGAAATATGTATAATAAATGAGACATTAAAAAGAAATCAGAATTTTAGATTATTGATAGATAAACATTTGCTAGGAAAGCCATATTACTGAACCAGAACAAAAAAATATAATATTTAATTCAGCCCAGACAAAACGGCGTGGGTAACAACTCCACTCTTGCGAGAACACCGATTCCGGAAGGGGCTGAGATGCTGACTGTTTTTTTTTCTGTCTTGTATCTTCAGGTGCACGACATGATGCATCGCTGGTGGAAGAAGAAGGGTCCTTCGGCCACGATCGAGGAGCTTCGGCGCGCTCTCGACATCGTCAACGTGCCGTATATCGAAGAGGAGTATTTCAACCAATCAAATCGCGGGAAATCCATCACGTCGTACACGGAGAGCGAGGACGACTTGGACGTGTCGGAGATCTCCGACGTCGATCCCGATGTGTCGCGACTCATGCAGGAGTACGAAATGCGTAGTCCCAATCACAGCTTCGACGTGCTCGGCGCGGCACCGCAGCTCGGCGGCGGCGGTGGCGGCGCGCCCCGCGTCGTCAGCGTGGATAGCCTGATGCGGCGGATGGAGGACAAGGGCATTAAAATAGACCGCTCGCGGATTGACTCCAGCCTGTCGGCCGCCAGCAGGGACAGTGTGTTCAAAAGGACGAGTCATATGCGCGAGCGATTCGACTCCGGCGACAGCTTTGACGAGTACCTCAGTGATGGGGACCAGTCTAGGAGGTCCTTCTTGATCGTACAACCACAGCTCAAACAGGAAGATGTGAGTAGTATAGTGCAAGTTTGAGAATCCGCTTTCTTTTGCTTTCTTTTTTTTTGCAACTAGTGAGGTTATATGAGGTTTTACAATAGCTTTCATTTTTTGAACAATTATTATTATATTATTAACAACAAATAATACATTACAGTCTTCAGAGCTATATCAAATAGTTTTATTTCCCAAACCGACTGATCGACTTATTATGTTTTTTTTTGTTTGTTTTCAGTATAATTATGAGACACAGATTTAGTTTCCACGCAACCGCCAGTCATGCACCCGTGCCAGCATTATACCGCGGTCGCCATGGAGACAACGCAGTGACGTCATAACAAGCTCAATGTTTTGAACCATTCTATTCTGTAGTAAATGATACAAAATTGTTTGTAGATAAATTCGATTTGCTAAAATGGGAGAATTCAAAGGCGTTTTTTTTGTAATCTCCCAAAACAATCGGGGGATTGTTTGCAATCACTGTGTCTTCATTTGTATCAAGTAAAGTTAGTAGGCGCACTGGTATTGCACTACGTCTTAGGAGTAGTTGTGTGTGTACTGCACTACATCTTATGAGTAGTTGCTTGTGTATTGAACTACATATTAGAAATGATTAAAGGAACCAATGGATACAACTGAAAAATGTGCCGAAATTGGGGGTTATTAGTTCAATGTCTTAAACGCTAACACTCAACTACTGATTGTAGTCACTCAACTTCGGGAGAGCGAAAAATGATCAAAATGCATTTTCTAAGTCCGTTGCTACACGTGGCATGTGGTTACCTGGTAACGTAATACTAGTTACTTGGTAACATAATACTAGTAACCTGGTAATGTATACTGGTTATCTGATAACATAAGACTGGTGACCTTTAATGCATACTGGTTACCTGGTAACATAATACGGTTACTTGGTAACATAATACTGGTCACCTGGTAACATAATAATACTGGTATTATACGACGATTTGCTAAAGTAACGAGTCGAAACTGCGACTTCCGATTAGCCTTCGATCATTGCAGTACTTTTTTCTGCACATGATCTGAATTTGTTAGTGAGGACATTCTGTGAACACATTGCAATAGATTTGTAGAAGCTTAGTTTGCCTAGCTACAGCTCAGTGGGTTCGAACCTTGGTCCGTGTATCTCCAGAGGCAGGGTCCGGGTCCGAAATCCGGGTCCGACATCCGGCCAGCGGGTTGATCATAGCTCCGACTGCCTCAGCTTGGCAAATACAATGGGTTAGATCACCTATCACGGAATTCAAAATTATCTTTTTTTGCCCCCCCCCCCCCCCCCCCCCGCCCTCCTTTTTTGTTTGGAGACGTAGTTTAGGTAGGATGCTAAGTAAAATCAGTCACGCCACTGAACGCTGGCTAAGCTACATGTCCTTGCGGTGCCTGGCAGATGTAGCGAGGTATTTGACGTATAATCTCCCTGTTGGGAATTCAGGTAATTAAAAGATTGTTGCGAGGTTAAAATATTTTTTTTTCGCAATAGTTTGAATTTTATAAAGCTAGATGTAAGAATATCTTGTGATTTTATAAATATATAAATGTCATGAGACATCGTGGCGCGAAAGGGACCCTTTATATATATATATATATATATATATATATATATATATATATATATATATATATATATATGGGAAAGGGGGGTAATTTGAGACGGCGGGTAATTTGAGACACTCTGGATTCGCATAATGCGCTCATTCGCTCATTCCAATTCGCAAAGACAAAAAATGTCTCAAATTACCCCCCTTTCCCCTATATATATATATATATATATATATATATATATATATATATATATATATATACACGAATGCTTAAATGTAATAACCCAATGTGTTTTTGTAGATACAACAGGGACTGCATAACTGAAACCTCACCCGACTCGAAATAAATATTCGGGGGTATCGAATATTCGAATTATCGGATAGTCGAGCTATCTAGCAAATATTCGAGTTCTTGGTCCTTGGTGTAATGACATTGTTCCGAGTAGTGCAGCACTTCGGCTTTCGGAAGTCTGAGTTATTTATAGCACTGTACACAATCAGCGACGCGGTACAACCAAGACTTTTTTTGGGATAAGGTTGGGTTTTTTGGTTTTTGTTTTTTTTTAATTTGGAATCCCTGAATAAATAAATGTAATTAGACGTTTTATAACATTCCATTGGCTATTATTTGTGATATATTTGTACCTATAAAGTTTAATACAGTTTGATTTTATTTTTTTGTGTAAAATTTTCAAATCTTAAAACGTTCTATTTGTCAGCAAATTACGTGCATTCCTTTGATTTTGTGAATAGGTTAAGTGGATATTTTCAAAGATTTTTAATTAAAAAAAATTACAAGGGCAGCAACACTAAAAACTATTTTAGAATGGCCTAAATAACAGCAAAATTTGTTGTGGTTTTCTCCGGCTCTTTCGACACGTCAAGAACGTGCTACAGAGATGCCAAGTGAGCGTGACCTTGTTTTTTTTTAAGTCTATCAAAAATGTATTAAATGTAAAAAAAAGTTCTGTAAAATATTCGTCGGTTTGTTCGTAGTGAATATCTAAATTGAAACATTCCATAAAATGCGTTATTTTTTTTCACAAAAATGACATAAAAATGCGTTATTTTTTCCACAAAAATTACATAAAAATGCGTTTTTTTTTCAACACATTCCGTAGCATAGTGGATTTATATATTAAGATTAAGAATATTTTGTTTTTGGCGACTTATGG
The DNA here is from genome assembly GCA_949752745.1 of Protula sp. h YS-2021. NCBI lineage: Eukaryota > Metazoa > Annelida > Polychaeta > Sabellida > Serpulidae > Protula > Protula sp. h YS-2021. The sequence goes on along the minus strand of OX457032.1, from coordinate 34,697,346 downwards.
GCTAATAATGTGTGTGTTTATTTATATCTGCCGGTCAAGCAATAGACGAATGTGATACGATAGGCCTGGCCTTGTTATAGTGTGTACAGAGACTGCGCGCATGCGCGTGACGTAACACATTGATATCACGGGAATAAAGAATGTGTATTATTGCCGAGAGCTGCGTTTGTTTGTATTCATCATGACACGGGGCTAGTCTGCACTGATGCCATACTTATTTATCTCATTAAAAAAGTGTAAATTTTAAAGTTTAAAATCATAAATTAGAATTTACTAAAACCAGACAGACAGACGGACAAGGAACCGGAAGGAACAACACTAAGAGAGAGAGAGAGAGAGAGAGAGAGAGAGACAGACAGAGAGAGAGAGAGAGAGAGACAGAGAGAGAGAGAGAGAGAGAGAGAAGACAGACAGACAGAGAAAGAGAGAGGAGAGAGTGGGTGGGGGTGGTGTGTGGGTGAGAAAGAGAGAGAGAGAGAGAGTGAGAACAAGAGAGATAGAGACAGACAGAGGGGCAGAGCGAGAGAGAGAGAGCGAGAGAGAGAGAGAGAGAAATCCGGATCTATGGGTAGAAAAGCACCATGATAAAACAACAGGCACCAAGCACTTTATATGAAAATTGTTGACAACAAAAACATCGCCGTATTAACATCAGTATGGAATGCTTTTGTACCCTTTATTCCGACATTTGTCATTAAATGAACTCTTGATATGAGCAAAAAATAAAGTGATATCATCCGAAATTAATTACTGATATCATAATTTTAATTTTTGATATCACATTGAATTTTTTTTTATGTTAAAAATTGTTTCAATGATATCAAGAGATCATTTTTGATATAACTCATCTGAGTCTTTTAACGATAGCTATTACTTATTGTATTTTTGGTGTCAAAAATTGTTTTGCTGATATCAATAAAACAATTTTTGATACCATTAAAATATCAAAAAAAAAAAAAAAAATGTGAAAACAGTATACAAAGCCGACAACAGCTAGAGACGAAGGCCTCTCACTCACCCGGGTGTGCGTGACGTAAACATCGTGTTGATGACGTCATACTCGTCTTCGAGCTGCTCAAAGACTTTGCAGTCTTCTGCCAGGGCACTGTGCAATTCCTGCAAACAAGTGCATGATGACGTCATTGAAATGTCTTTTCTTGTTAGTTTTGTGGAGGGATCCAAACACACAGATAGCATTTTTATTTAAGGAAACCTCACTGTAATTAACTGTACTCCTGCTCCGGTTATCATAACTATGCCTATCGTTAAATTTATTACTTTACTTTCAGCTGTCCTGGTTAATACCGGAGCACTTAACGCAATCAGTTAACTGTACAGTTAACTTTTGTGAATATGGCCACTGCCGACCAACTGCATTTCTTAATTATATGTCTCCCCCTAAGGGAGACATATACAGCATTTGGTGTGTCCGTCCGTCCGTCTGTCCGCAGTGAGTTCTTATGAAATTAATGAGTCGATTTTTTCTGAAAACATACATACATATTGGGGTACATGTCTAAATGATGCCCGTGGTATTTTTTTTTTCGTTTCCTCAAAAATTCTATTTTTGATAAATTTTTGAATATAGGGGGGGGGGGGGGGTTTCATGCATTTTTTCACTTTGGCAGGCTATATCTCCAACACAATTTGTTGGATTAGGCTGAAACGTGGCAAGAATAACCCACATATAGTGCAAATGTTTACTGCGAAGTTTCTTTTCATTTCCGTTGAAAATGTATTTTTGGCGATTTTTTTAATTTTTGAATTTTAACTTTTTTGGCCATATTGTTGCGATATCTCCGAAACGGTTTGTTGGATTAGGCTGAAACTTGGCAGAAAGAACTCACAAAACGTGTAAATGTTTACTGCGAAGTTTTTCTTCATTTCCGTTAAAAATGTATTTTTGGCGAATTTTTCAATTTTTGATTTTTAACTTTTTTGGCCATAATCGTTGCGATGTCTCCGAAACAGTTTTTGGATTAGGCTGAAACAAGGCAAGAAGAACCCATATGTAGTGGAAATGTTTACTGCGAAGTTTTTCTTCACTTTCTGTAAAAATGTATTTTTGGCGATTTTTTTCCACGTGACTGATTGGGGGCGGGGAAGACATATCCGTTTTTGTTTTAACAAAAACACTGGCCAATCTAGTTTAACATATATTGAATTTCGGACTTCCCTCTTGGATTCGCCAGCCACAAACTACTGTAGACTAAAACTCCCATTTATCAAGTCTTCAGCATAGCTTAATATTGCCTCCTGCTGGAATTGCCTGTCGGGTTGGGGGGGGGGGGGGCGGTGGGGGGCATACGTTCGAGAAAGAGAACGTTAAAAATCAATAAACTTCAAGGTGAAGATTTGATTTCTAACCTCTAGAAAAGCAATGATGGTCTTGTCTTCCCAGAATGCATCTTGAATGGTGGAGCTCCACTTCTGTACGAAATGCACGACACGACGTTTGTTAGTGAGCGCGTAGTCACAGTCTGATTCCGGCCCCTGGGTGGCTACGTCAGCATGATAAGTGCCAGAGGTCAAGGTTAACGTCGCCCATACACTGCTGTTCTAGAAGCGGGAGGTGAGCGACAGATGGGAGAATAGAGAGGAGAGAGAGAGAGGGAGAGAGAGAGAGCGACAGAGAGAGAGGAGAGGAGAGAGAGCGAGAGAGGAGAGGAGAGAGAGAGAGAGAGGAGAGAGAGAGAGGAGAGAGAGAGAGGAGAGAGAGAGGGAGAGAGAGAGAGAGAGAGAGAGAGAGAGAGGAGATAATTGGTCAGAGTCAAGGCGAGTGTAGCAGAGAAACAGGGACTAGGCAGGGAGGGAGACAGACAGCGTCCAGTTAACCACTTACACGACAGCATCCCCTCCCCTTCTGCCCGTGTCTTATCCAGGCATCTTTGTAAGGGCCCTCTAAGTCTGAAGCTGCACTTTCCATTCCCTTTCAAAGCCTTTTCAAGGTCCATTAAAGGCAGCGATCAGCTAAAGCGTCTGCTCTTCATATTTTCTTTCTTTTTGTTGTTAATTTAAAGGATATTGTGCCATGAGAGTCGGGCATAGGTGATTGCTGGGCATGAAGATCACGTGAGTCAACAGGAAGTCTTCCAAAAATGTATCTGAAAAGAGGCGAAAAAATACGGAAAGATACGAAAAAATACGAAAAAATACGAGAAGAAAGTATCAAAATACTACAGAAAATTCCTGTTTTTTATTTATGTATTACAGATATGTCATTTCAATATGATCAAGTCTACTAACTATAAATGGATTTAACACTTTTGGCATCCAACCACTTGGGAGATCATGAAATCAATCCTTCAAAATTGCAGTGGCTATAAGCGGCCCGGCTGTAACTGATTAGACAAAAAACGCCACTCACCCGAGGAGTCGCTGTGTTTGCTTAGTCTGGTCTCCAGTAGGTGCTCCAGCATCTTGTCTGGGGTACCAGCCATCACTGAGTATCTGTGACGTCACAAAAATAAGTCTCTCTTTACTAAAGAATTTTCAGGCTCCCACCTCCCCCCCCTCCCCCGCCCCCATGGTAGGGGAAAAATAGAAAAATGGACACGTCCAAAATGGACAATTTTCAAGAAACAATACAAGGAAATTCTTTTTATGAGTTTACAGTTGTGCGTTCAGAAAATGTAGTCAGTGTTGACGAAATGGTTTCAACCGATGCTTAGCTGTCAACATGTGCTCATCTGTCACCAGGTGTTGAGCTGTCAACATGTGCTCATCTGTCACCAGGTGCTGAGCTGTCAACATGTGCTCATCTGTCACCAGGTGTTGAGCTGTCAACATGTGCTTACTTGTAGTGGGAATGGACGGTTCCGTCTTGAGCTTGAGTCTTGGTGGGGATTTTCTCGAGCACCAGCACATCTTGTCCATGTTCCTTCAGACGCACCGTGTTCGCTTCTACATCCTGCCGCCCACAAAACAAAATACAGAGACGGGTATTTTCCCAAAGATAAAGGGGTGGGGGTGGGGGGGGGGGGTGGGGGTGGGAGGGGAGGTCGTGCGTGAAGAATTTAGGGTAAAATGATTTAAAATAACGTATCAAGCAAAAAGAATTTTTATATCTTTGTCCTGAACTAAACAGGGCTCTATGAACAAAGTGAGTCGATTCCCGGAATAAACTTATGAGACGCATTCTAACTGATATTATATATATATATATATATATATATATATATATATATATATATATATATATATATAGCTTTGTCTGTAGCGCCTTATTCAGTGCAGGACAACAAATATCCAAATTCTTCATTCTTATTTACCTGATATTGTCTTATGTTAAATAAATAAAAGAGTTTATAAAATAAATTCCCAAATCTCAAATTGACATCTGCCCCCCCCCCCACAAACACCAAAAAAAAAAAAAAAAAAAAAAAAAAAAAAAAAAAAATAAATAAGCTGTTTTGACTTTTAAAACCTCGCAAACATTTTGTAAAAAGTACTTTAAATAATGAGGATTACGATAGCCTTATGTGGGCAGGGAGGTAGGCTGCCGTGAGTACATATCTCTACGATATGACTTTTTTTGGGCAGGGGGGGGGGGGGATGGGCTGGCGTGAGCACATATCTCTTACCCGCAGTATCCTATTGAAGTCTTCTTTGTCGACACGCAGGAAGTGACAGTTGTCCTCCTGCAGCACGATGGTCGCCGCCCTGAAACACACACGTCACTGCCATCCAGGCACACGTCACTGTCCTCCACACACACGTCACTGCCCTCCACACACGCGTCACTGCACTCCACACACACGTCACTGCCATCCACACACACGTCACTGCACTCCACACACACGTCACTGCCATCCACACACACGTCACTGCCCTCCACACACACGTCACTGCCATCCAGGCACACGTCACTGCCCTCTCCCCCCAACCCCCACCCCCATGCACGCCATTGCCATACACGCACACATAACAGACACGTCATTGTGGATTGTTGGAAGTCTATATAAGCAACCACCACCCCCTTCCCCTTCTCTCAATCCCCCCCTCTTCTCTCCCCCCCACTCCCAGGATCAAATTAGTCTAAAAAATATATAACAGGGTTTGCGTTGGCGGGGTTTTTTGTTCACTTTTTGGGCATTTTTTTTTTACGAAATGACTCACTTTTTCCGAACCCACCGAGTTTTCTGGACCGAACTGATATAAACATATATATATATATATACATCACCACTACCCACGCGGACGTATCCATAATTCAGTTTCAGATATCTTTATCTTAACCATTTTTTTTTGCTTACATACAGAGCCACAGCGGAAGTTGGGGGGGGGGGTGGGAGTGGGAAGGGGGGTACCTGGGGTCACCCTCGTGGAGGGTGCACACCACACCCTTGCCGTAGATGACCACGTTAGCGGAAGTGGCTGGGGGGCGGGGGCGGGGGTCGGGGGGGGGGAGCGTACCTGGGGGCGTCGTTGACGAGGGCTAGCTTGCCGAAGTCGTCACCCTCGTGGAGGGTGCACACCACCCCATTGCCGCAGATGACCACGTTGGCGGAAGTGGCTTGGGGGGGCGGGGCGGGGTCGGGGGTCGGTGGAGGGGGGGGGGGGCAGCGTACCTGGGGGCGTCGTTGACGAGAGCCAGCTTGCCGAAGTCGTCACCCTCGTGGAGGGTGCACACCACCCCCTTGCCGTAGATAACCACGTTCACGGAACCCTTCAGGATAATGTACCACGACGTGCCCTCGTCGCCCTGATTAAATACTGAAAAATGAATAAGATCTTTGATTAAATACTGAAAAATAAATGGTAACAATCTGAACATACAATAACCCTTGACGACGTTAGCACCTCTATCCCCTCCTCCCCTTCTCCGCTGCCCCACCCTCTTCCCACGCAGTGAATGAGTCACTTCTGATCTAGATTTTGATCTTCCAGTGAAAATATATACTTCAACACCCCCCTGTCCCCTTCTCACCCCACTCTTCCCCAGCCCCACCCCTCCCCGCCACCTCTCACTCTTCTCACCCCTCCACTCCCTCCCCTTCCCTCTCCCCCCTGCCTCCTCCTCCCCTCTGCTCACGTCACCAGCCTCATATATGGGCACTGGGTCACTTGCTTCTCTCTTTCGTCGCTTCACTACGAGCACTACGGCTTGTTGTTACTCACACACAGTTCCTGCTTTGACACACCCCTCCCCGACCCCAACTCCTCCCCCCTCTCACCCCTCCCCGCCCCCCTCCTCTCCACCCCTAGGGCTTGTTGTTACTCACACACAGTTCCTGCTTTGGCGTGGGATTCGAACACGAAGACACTGGCCAGCTCCCTCTTCACCCCTCCCCCCACACCCCCCCCCCGCCCCTCCTCTCCACCCCTACGGCTTGTTGTTACTCACACACAGTTCCTGCTTTGGCGTGGGATTCGAACACGAAGACACTGGCCAGCTCCCTCTTCACCCCTCCCCCCACAACCCCCCCCGCCCCTCCTCTCCACCCCTACGGCTTGTTGTTACTCACACACAGTTCCTGCTTTGGCGTGGGATTCGAACACGAAGACACTGGCCAGCTCCCTCTTCACCCCTCCCCCCACACCCCCCCCCCCGCCCCTCCTCTCCACCCCTACGGCTTGTTGTTACTCACACACAGTTCCTGCTTTGGCGTGGGATTCGAACACGAAGACACTGGCCAGCTCCCTCTTCACCCCTCCCCCCACACCCCCCCGCCCCTCCTCTCCACCCCTACGGCTTGTTGTTACTCACACACAGTTCCTGCTTTGGCGTGGGATTCGAACACGAAGACACTGGCCAGCTCCCTCTTCACCCCTCCCCCCACAACCCCCCCCCCGCCCCTCCTCTCCACCCCTAGGGCTTGTTATTACTCACACACAGTTCCTGCTTTGGCGTGGGATTCGAACACGAAGACACTGGCCAGCTCCCTCTTCACCCCTCCCCCCACAACCCCCCCCCCCGCCCCTCCTCTCCACCCCTACGGCCTGTTGTTACTCACACACAGTTCCTGCTTTGGCGTGGAATTCGAACACGAAGACACTGGCCAGCTCCCTCTTCACCCCTGCCCCCACCCCTCTCCCCGCCCCTCCCCCCACCCCTCCCCTCCTCTCCACCCCTACGGCTTGTTGTTACTCACACACAGTTCCTGCTTTGGCGTGGGATTCGAACACGAAGACACTGGCCAGCTCCCTCTTCACCCCTCCCCCCACAACCCCCCCCCCGCCCCTCCTCTCCACCCCTACGGCCTGTTGTTACTCACACACAGTTCCTGCTTTGGCGTGGGATTCGAACACGAAGACACTGGCTAGCTCCCTCTTCACCCCTCCCCCCACAACCCCCCCCCCCCGCCCCTCCTCTCCACCCCTAGGGCTTGTTATTACTCACACACAGTTCCTGCTTTGGCGTGGGATTCGAACACGAAGACACTGGCTAGCTCCCTCTTCACCCCTCCCCCCACAACCCCCCCCCCCCGCCCCTCCTCTCCACCCCTAGGGCTTGTTGTTACTCACACACAGTTCCTGCTTTGGCGTGGGATTCGAACACGAAGACACTGGCCAGCTCCCTCTTCACCCCTGCCCCCACCCCTCTCCCCGCCCCTCCCCCCACCCCTCCCCTCCTCTCCACCCCTACGGCCTGTTGTTACTCACACACAGTTCCTGCTTTGGCGTGGGATTCGAACACGAAGACACTGGCTAGCTCCCTCTTCACCCCTGCCCCCACACCCCCCCCCCGCCCCTCCTCTCCACCCCTACGGCTTGTTGTTACTCACACACAGTTCCTGCTTTGGCGTGGGATTCGAACACGAAGACACTGGCCAGCTCCCTCTTCACCATGGTGGACAGATGTGACAAGGCCTTGATGTGTAGTAATTCTTCATAAATAATCTCCAGGTCCTCCACAGTGCGGCTCTGCGGACTAATACACAAAGCGGCGGAAGCATGTGAACACGACACGAAATAGTCCCCGTGGAAGTTGGTCAGAGTGGCGTCAAATATCGTTGAATTTTATTAAAAAGTCGACACTTGAAACGTAAAAACCAGAATAAATATATAAATTTAAATAATACAGATATTATGTGAAAGTAATCTAAAAATGCGAGTTTTTTTGGTAATATTTTGTGTAAGAAATGGATAATATCAAGAAAAAAAATAAATATGCAAAAAAAAATAATAATAATAATAATTAACAGTTTTAAAAAATAGGTTTTAATAGGTTTAACAGGTTCAGCTGAAAGTCCTGTTATTATTAATAATAAATAATAATAATAATAATAATAATATGCGTCGTAGTGGCACCATTAACACCAATTGGCTACTCGCAACTTCACAGACAAAATATACTTGAGCTTGATTATACTAAGTTAGTGTACTCAACGAGGTACTCACGGCTTGCGCAGTATCATGCGCATCATGGCGTCAGGGCCGAGCTGGGCTAGGAGGCTGAGGGTGTCCGGCATCTCATCCTCACACAGCCGCTTCTCCGGCACCGTGGGAGTGCCCCCCACCCCCTGGTCGTCGTCATGGAAACGGTAGAAGAGGAACTTGTCCTTGAACTGGTGCTCGTGGCACACTATTTAAACGTGACATAAAACTAGAGCTACCGGTGCACCTGAATACCAGTGGGCGTATTCCCAAAACTTAACTGTGCAGTCAACAAATTCGGTTAACTTCTCATGTAGCAAACAGAACTTTTGAAGTTTAATTAATACATTTTATTTTGATATCAAAACAATTCCTGTAAACATTATTTGCATAATTGAACTAAATCAGCTGATTTCTCTTGTACGGTGTTCAGTTAAATGCACAGTTAACTTTTGTGAATAGTGGGGCAATGAGTTATAACAGATCAGAACTTTGATAAAATAAAGGAACAAAAAAAAAAGACAAAAATATATAAATAAATAAACAAATAAAAACTAGAACAGTGGCTGTTTAGGTCAGTTTCTTTGTTGTATAAATATAACGAAAACACATTCACAGTATTAATATTGTAATAGGCCATAGTCGATCCAAGTTCACGGGTGATAAAAGAGGATTATTGTTGAATATCGGAAAATGTGCATTTAATATTGTGGGCAATGGTACTGTGATCATCGACCTAAGCAAACATGTTGCATCTTTACTCGAACTTAAGAAAATACTTATATTTTGGCAAACTACGCCTATGATTTCGTTAGCAGTTGCAGAGGTTGTGTGGCCGCTTCCATATTGTCAGCCATCTTGTACTTGACATTACAGTGTTATGATTCAGCTACGGCCATTTTGTAAGATGGCCGTAGTTAACTCGTAACACCGTAATGTCAAGTACAAGACGGCTGACAATTTCCAAATTTCCAAATCGAGGGGTCCAATAAAAGTAATGGACCGTCTCCATCAAACGCAACTCGGATCCCAAACCTTCGACCGTTATCAGGAACCTGTGTTTTAATAAGACTAATAACGGACCCTTACCGTGGACAATAACGCCCTCTTCTAGAAGAGCCTGCCACATGCCGACCGCCTGGTTGCGCGATTTCACAATGGTGCTCTGTTGTATCAACCAGTCCACCATCTCGGAGCCAACCAGGCAGCGCCTATAGGTGCGCAGATGGTACTTCCGGTCGCGGATCATGTGGGGAGCGCGCGTCAGTAGAATGGTGCGCAGCACGAGGCCCGCGCGCAGCAGGCGATCCGACGGAGCCTGGTGGAGCAACGAGGACACGTGATCAAAACACATGAGCAGAGAGAAAGATTGTGTGTGTGTGTGAGAGACAGACAGAGAGAGGGATGGATAGAGAGGAGGGAGAGAAAGGGGAGAGAGAGAGAGAGAGAGAGAGAGAGAGAGAGAGAGAGAGAGAGAGAGTAAGGGAGAGTAAAAGAGAGATAGATAGATCGAGAGAGAGAGAGAGAGAAAGAGAGAGAGAGAGAGAGAGAGAGAGAGAGAGAGATAGAGAGAGAGAGGGAGATATATATATATATATATATATATATATATATATATATATATATATATATATATGAGAAGAGAGAGAGAGAGAGAGAGAGAGAGAGAGAGAAAGAGAGAGAGAGAGAGAGAGAAAGAGAGAGAGAGGGGGGAGAGGAGAGAGGAGAGAGAGAGAGAGAGAGAGAGAGAGAGAGAGAGAGAGAGAGAGAGAGGAGAGAGAGAGAGAGAGGATGGGAGAGGGGACAGGAGGAAGAGAAGGAATGAAAGGAAGGGACTGAGAGCTTAGGGAGTGATGGAAGGCAGGAGGAATGCAGCAAAATGAATGCTTAGGGAGGGAGGGAGGGACCTGAGCAGTCAAAGAAAAGTGGGTAAAAGGAGGTGATTCTGGAATAAGCTTGCTGTCAAATGGGGGAAAATCACATCAAGAGGGCTACAATTGGATTGTCAAATCAACACTAATTACGTCACAAACGCAGGGGCACAGGTACAGAATACAACCCGGGCGTAGTAATACTCACTGAGGTGATAGGGCTGACGGGATTCGGAACTACATCTTTGGCACAATCCACCGAGTTCAGGCTACTTCTCGTGAGCAGAGGCGACGAGCGTAGACTCGCTATACTGGCTGCAGGCATTGAAGCGAGCCGACCCGTTTCTACGCCCAGGTAATCCGCATCCAGCTGTGCTGATAACACACCCTCCATCAACTGCTTGTTTTTCTACAAAAAATCTCATTGCCCTGCCTTAAAGCTGTTTTTTTTTACGCTATTCTTATGTGAAGAACATTTCGCCGACATAAAAAAAAAGCTAAATTAAAAAATTAGTAACATAATAGATTTATAAACAGAATATTTTCAGCTCATAAACGACCCTATCAGACATTACTTGATATCTTACAGGTTTGCAACTTTCAGTTATTTCACTTCAAAACGGTTGCAAGTCCGGAATGATGAGCGCAACGCACCAACCACTCTCCTCCCACCGCACCAACCACTCTCCTCCCACCCCACCAACCACTTACCTCATACCGCACCAACCACTCACCTCCCACTACACCGACCACTTACCTGCTACCGCACCAACCACTCACTTCCCACCGCATCCGACCACTCACCTCCCACCGCACCAACCACTCACCTCCCACCGCACCGACCACTCACCTCCCACCGTACCGACCCCTCACCCCCCCCCCCCCACCGTACCAACCCCTCACCTCCCACCACACCAATCACTCACCTCCCACAGTATCTTGAAGTCTCGCTGCTCGACCCGTAGCAGTTGTGTAGCCTCGCTGGTCACCACCGTAGCGTGTCGGGGAGTGTCGTTCAGGATCGACTCCCCGAAGGCAGTGCCGATCCCCAGGGTGCATAAAGTCACCGCGTCCTGGAGCATACATCGGAAATAAATAAATAAATACAAGAAAATAAATAGAAATAAATAAATAAACAAACAAACAAAGATATAAAACAAATAAAAAAAAATAAAAAAAAAGACGGCATCAAAATGGTGCCAAATCAGTATATGTTATTTTTTAACTGGCAGAGAAAAAAAACTAGAACAAAATTCTAAAGTATACATATACATTAAATTCTTAGGCGATCACGTGACCCAACGAGCGAAACCTGCCACACCATTAAGATCACTTTATGGTGCTTGTATTCATCCCACCGCCCTCCCCCAACGTGATCTATAGATTTAAGGTGACCCTGTTCTGCCTATAAGGCCCGGAGCCATCGAAGCAAAATCTGTCACATCAACAAGCTCACTTTGTTGTGCTTGCATCCCTCCTCCTCCCCCACTCCCCCTCCCCACCTCCCCCCCCCTTATAACGCATGGCGCCACTGAACTGAAATTCACTTTTGTATTTAGGACAGTGAAATATGAAATTGCTGTGTCATTGCGTTGTTATTTTTCGGAAATCTGATTACTTACACACACAATGTAAAAATTTTCATGACACACTGTCTTTGGCCCAGTTTGACAGCAGTGTACACGTCACAGTACGTCACAGACTCGTAAAAAAAAAGCCAAGACATCACTGAATAATTTCCTTAAGCTCTGACGTCAGCAGCTGCTGTTCCGGGTTCCTTATTTGTCCGAAACCGAAACCAATACAATTTTATAAGTTTGCCCAAGGACAAAGTCCCAGCTTGCGAAAAGCAATAAGAACAATTCCAGCGTGCATGAGCAAGGGAATTTCCATGAAAAATTGGGTTTCAAAAGATGAGACGGCAAAAGGCTAGCTCAATAATTACTTTAGCACCAGACCAGTTCATAGACCGATTAATGTATACAAAGACTTGTTTCCAGAAAAATGGGAAACAATTTCTTATCTCTGATAGACTGGATAGTTTGCCATAGTTACCTTCGAGCAACGCTCGTATTTCAGACCACTGCGCATATTTATGTAACTTGCCTCGATGCGCGGTTCTTATTCATGCGCGGCTCTTATTCAAGTGCGCATGTTTATTGATGCGCGGCTCCCATTTTGGAACAGTGCACATGTTTATTTGACTTGCGTTGATATGCAGTTCGCATTTCGGACCAGCGCGCATGTTTAATTACTTTGTGATGATGTGCGGTTCTTATTTCGAATCAGTGCGCATGTTTATTTACCTTGAGTTGATGTGCGGTTCTTATTTCGGACCAATGCGCATGTTTATTTAACTTGCGTCGATGCACGGTTCTTATTTCAGACCAATGCGCATGTTTATGTTACTTGCGTTGATGAGTGGTACTTATTTTGGACAAGTGCACAAGTTTCCTTAGGTTGCCTTGATGCGCGGTTCGCATGTCGGACCAGTTTGCCCATTTATTTAACATGCGTTGATGCACGGTGCTTAATTTTGACCTGTGCATATGTTTATTTAACCTGCGTTGGTGCGCGGTTTGCATTTCATACCAGTGCGCATGTTTATTCAACTTGCGTTGATGAGCAGTTCGAATTTCGGACCATTGTGAATGTTTATTTAACTTGCGTTGATGCGCAGTTCTTATTTTGAATAGTGCGCATGTTATTTAAGTTGCGTTAATGTGCAGTTCGCATTTGGAACCAGTGCGCATGTTTATTTAATTTGCGTTGATACACGTCGCTAATTTTGGTCCTTTGTGCTTGCTTATTTAGCTTGTGTTGATGTGCGGTTCGCATTTCGCACCATTTTAGTTTGATTTTATTGCTGTTTTAAACCATTCAGTGTTTATTTCGGACCAGTACACATGTTTATGTTACTTGCGTCAATGTGCGGTTGTTAAATCTGACTATTGCGCAAGTTCATTTAACTTGCATTTATGCACTGTAGGAAGAGATTCATTTATTTTTTTTTTCACAAATTCCGAAAAAAATCAAAAGTTTTCCAATTCACTCAAAAAAAAAAAAAAAAAACACACACACACAAGCCGTATGCATGACCCCCTAGAGACGGTTCATATAAAAAAAATCGTTATAGCGACATGGATGGGACCGAGCAATGCCGTTATACCCGATACGTCTTATATCCGGCATATCGTTGTAGAAGATACGTCGTTATATCCGATATGTCGTTATATCCGACATGTCGTTATATCCGACATGTCGTTATGTCCGATATATCGTTATATCCGACATGTCGTTATGTCCGATCTTTTAAACAGTAAAAAGCTGGAAACAAAAATTAACGCCGTCACCAGCGCTTTGTCGTTATAACCAATGTCGCCATAACTGATGTCGCTATGTCGTTACAATCGATGTTGCTATGAAGAGGTTCTAGTAATTGTAAAATAAAGAACACAACGTCTAGTATATGTTTTATGTGTGGTTCCCCCCCCCCCCCCCCCCAATGACACACAACTGAGGCCTCGCTGATGTTATATATTGTAAAACCACGGAAGTAGAAAGTTCACGAGACTCGTGAACATGCCACAGTTATTTATATTGTCGATAAGGAAGTCTTATCGGTAAAAATAAAATCAAAACTATAAGCCTGGCGCTCGCGGCGGGAAAACCAGTGCGCAATGCATGGGGTGGAATGGACCTCCTCCGAAATCTGGCGGAATCTGGCGAAATGGAAGGGCGCGCCAGGAATGTCATACACCAGTTGCTTATGTCACGTCGGTTGTTATTATCAAGGAAGAAGACGCTTTGTAAAATGATAAAATCATCAACATCTCTCTCCAAATAAGGAAGTCATTTTCGAAGAAGATAATCTTTGAAGGAGTTTAAAACAACTCGCACTGTAAAATCAGCAAACTCAGTGACAGGACATACAAAAATACAACAACACATGCGGAATGTAGTATTTATTTAATTTTAAAATGGATAACCGAAACAGTGCATGGAAATGACGTAAATGAACATGTGAATTATTTAACATTATAACAATATATTTGTACAGGAAAGTAAACAAAAAACATTACAAATTACAGCAAAAAAAAAAAAAAAAAAAAAAAAAAAAAAAAAAAAAAAAGAGGTCACTGTATCACTGCACTAGAAAAAAATGGAAAAAATGGATACGAACGCTGAAAGCTTGCGAAGATTTGAGATAAGTGATGGTCGCCGGCGAGAAAATGCACCCAACCCAAAAAGACGGCAAGGCCGTGCGGATTTGAGTGATTTCAAAGGGACTGAGTCTTCCAACAGCGACCAATCAGAGCCCGATGCAGTGCTGCTGCAGGAGTCACGTGATTCCGACGGATATCTAACACAAACCGAGGCGATCCGGCGACCCGGGCGAGCGGGCTCAACATCAAGCCTTAACCATGGTAACCAGGGTAACCACGGCAACAGGGATTCGGCGAGTAGCAACAGATCCAGCTGTGATTCTGGATACCCTTCCAGTAACAGAACCAGCACGGAGTCCGTGCCCCCTGGGTCGTTTGCAAGGCTAAGCACAGATTCCTCGGGCTTCCCCGACGAGCCGACACGAGGCAGCCGAGGCTCGACGACGTGGGGCCACGCCGAGAATGACGGTGGGACAAAGACAACAATCTATGAAGAAAATGAAACTCGTGATGTGGAACAATCCTGTTCCGCTGAGGAACAGGAACAAAGGAAGACTCCAATGGTTCGCTTTCTTCGAGGACCTCAAGCCCTAACAGTGAGGATTATCACGCGGACCAGTCCGAGGTCTCCCCGTGTAACTCGCTAGGCGAATCGGTGGATAATGCACAACCGCAAATAGGCTGTCGAATGGAAAGCAAGGAAGTGAAAAACGAGAAAGTTCCCCATCACTCGCTCGTGAGAATGCGAAAGACTGGTAAAAATCAAAGTGTTTTGCCTGGCAGCACTTCAACGTCGTCAGATGACCCTTGCGATAGCAGTGATAGCGCATCCAGGGCCCAGTCACGTGATCAAGCCGGGCGTCCAGGCACCACACTGTGTCTCCATGTATCCACGGACAGCGAGGAGCGGGGCAGCTCGTGCGCATAGATTCCTGCGCATGCGCCACACGTGACTTGTGGCTGACCAATCTACGTTGGTCGTCTGTGTGATTGCTCACTGAATAAAAACAAGGCCAAAGTGCAGCAAATGGTTCTTAAAAAGAGCAGCATATACAAAGGTAGCAATCATTTTTAATGCATAGCTTGCACTAACTTCCGTTTACGCATGGCGTTACGATTTTTTTTCAATCTTGAGACTGTGACATGGCTCAAAATGGACATGACAGGGCTCAAAATTGACATGACAGGGCTCAGAACTTGTCTTCCATTGATGGTATTTACACCAGTGATCTGTGATCAGCTGTTACTTGGGAGTGTTCCATGAACTTTATCACGGGTGGAAAAGAAGGCAGGGGGTGGGGGGGGGGGAGGCAGATTAAGACAGGAAGTGTGGATCTGGTGAGTGCGGGGAGGGGGGAGGAGGATGGCAGATCAAGACAGGAAGTGTCTCGTAGCATTGGATGTTAAATGAACTTCCATCCCTGACTCCTTACGCAAACATTTCCTTTAAATTTATACATATATATTATATTTTAGTGAATCTGTCAAATTATGAGGTCTTATCGGAAATCAAAACATTTGAAGGTGCCTTGTTCAGAAATTATTGTTTGTTATGATACACAACAATGGCACTTCTCAACGCTGGAGTATATTTGGTTAATTAACCACAAATAGATGCCACGCGGCAAGCTGTATAAGGAAACATTACAGAGGTGCTGCTCAGTTCATGTTGAGAGAGCAAGAGTTCTATTTCAGACACTTCTGACATCAAAAAAAAAAAAAAAAAAAAAAAAAAAAAGAGAGAGAGAGAGACAGCTTCTGACATCAAAAAAAGAAAGAGAGAGAGAGAGAGAGCGAGAGAGAGGGAGAGAGAGAGAGAGAGAGGGAGAGGGAGAGAGAGATAGAGAGAGGGAGAGAGAGAGAGAGAGAGAGAGAGAGAGAGAGAGAGAGAGAGAGAGAGAGAGAGAGAGAGAGGGGAGAGAGAGAGAAACGAGTGAAGTCATAAAACGAGCACAGGGTCTACCACACAATTTCAAAATCATCAGATTATAACTGTCCTGGACTACATATTCATGGTGTTTATGAACTGTGACGTCATATTATCCACAGATTTGACAGATTCACTGTAGGAGATATACTGTATAGCCTATATGCTATTTTTGTACACTATACGCCAAAAATTGTTTATATCGATATAGACCAAATATTGCTCATATTTAGGCCAAATATTGCTTATATTTTAAGGCCTGCTATATTTTTACTCTACGCTTTTCGCCCATGCAGCTGCAGATGTATTATTTTAGCTGAAATGTACACATATTGTACTTTGCAAATGAAATCCAAGTACATAAGCACTTGACTGTGTTATTTCAGTATCCAAATGGGATTCCATCTTATCCAGGTGAAAAAAAGAACACGATGGATATCAAAATGTCTTCCATATTGTTATTGCAAATTAGGTAAACGTTAAAACCGGTTTACACGATGTAGGGATCTGCAAAATTGAGCTGATGTAATTTTAACAACTTTTGTCCCCACCCCCACTCCCCAGTCCCAACATTTTTTTTTACTCAGAATGGGTTACAGGGCAATGTATATGTGTTAACTCGAAGTAAGTTAACCTCAAGTATGGAATAATCCCGAACCATTTCACCAGCCTCATAATATCTAATCCCTTCTGATCGATGATTCGAATATTCGATATTTCGGACATTAAACCTCAATCCAGCACGATCCAGCATGTGACGTACATACTGCAAAAAAGTAGCTGCAATACTCTTTCTAATGCTATGTTTAATTTTGTATTAAATTGGTGAATCTGCGCAGGCCGTTCAGACAAAAACCAAATATCTTTTATTACACTGATGTTATTATTGTTATTATTATTATTATTATTGGTATTATTATTACTGGCATTATTATTATTATAATTGCTTTGTTGTGTTGTAAAATGAAGACTATATTATTATTATTATTATTATTATTATTATTATTATTATTATTATTATTATAATCATCTAGAACTGTTCAGTTTTGCTAATCACTTTCAGTCTGTATTCATCAGGAAATAAAACTGATTATTGAATAACTTCAAAATGTTTTATGTCATTTCTCAGAAGGCTTTCAGGCTACAAAGCCTTTCGCACACAGGAAGTCGAAACGTTCGGCATTTAATCTCTCCTTATGTTTAATCCAGTGGCACTTCGTTATAACGAAATTATGTCGTTATAAAGAAACGGCGGGGGAGACATTATATCGTTATGACAACATTATGTCGTTATAAAGACATGGCAGGGGAGACATTGCATCGTTATGACGACATTATGTCGTTATAAAGACATGGCAGGGGAGACATTATATCGCTATGACGACATTATGTCGTTATAGAGACACGGCAGGGGAGACATTGTATCGTTATGACGACATTATGTCGCTATTAAGACACGGCGGGGGGCATTATATCGTTATGACTACATTATGTCGTTATAAAGACATGGCAGGGGAGACATTATATCGCTATGACGACATTATGTCGTTATAAAAACACGGCGGGGGGACATTATATCGTTATGACTACATTATGTCGTTATAAAGACACGGCAGGGGAGACATTATATCGCTATGACGACATTATGTCGTTATAGAGACACGGCAGGGGAGACATTGTATCGTTATGACGACATTATGTCGCTATAAAGACACGGCGGGGGGGGGGGGGGCATTATATCGTTATGACTACATTATGTCGTTATAAAGACATGGCAGGGGAGACATTATATCGCTATGACGACATTATGTCGTTATAAAGACACGGCGGGGGGACATTATATCGTTATGACTACATTATGTCGTTATAAAGACACGGCGGGGGGACATTATATCGTTATGACGACATTATGTCGTTATAAAGACACGGAGGGGGGCATTATATCGTTATGACTACATTATGTCGTTATAAAGACATGGCAGGGGAGACATTATATCGCTATGACGACATTATGTCGTTATAAAGACATGGCAGGGGAGACATTGTATCGTTATGAAGACATTATGTCGTAATAAAGACATGGCAGGGGAGACATTATATCGTTATGACGACATTATGTCGTTATAAAGACACGGCGGGGGGCATTTATCGTTATGACTACATTATGTCGTTATAAAGACATGGCAGGGGATACATTATATCGCTATGACGACATTATGTCGTTATAAAGACACGGCGGGGGGACATTATATCGTTATGACGACATTATGTCGTTATAAAGACACGGAGGGGGGGGGGCATTATATCGTTATGACTACATTATGTCGTTATAAAGACATGGCAGGGGAGACATTATATCGCTATGACGACATTATGTCGTTATAAAGACATGGCAGGGGAGACATTGTATCGTTATGACGACATTATGTCGTAATAAAGACATGGCAGGGGAGACATTATATCGTTATGACGACATTATGTCGTTATAGAGACACGGCAGGGGAGAAATTATATCTTTATGACGATATTATGTCGTTATAAAGACACGGCGGGGGAGACATTGTATCGTTATGACGACATGACGGGGAGACAATAGAGACCTTTTGCCAGAGCTTAACTTTTCAATGTTTACCTCTGAGAAGACTTCTGAAATGAGAAGTAAAATACTTTGGTGAAAAGTGTTTTGCAAGAAGTAAAATTAATTTTCAACCAGAGCGACCAGTGCACACAAAACATAAGAGTACTGGCTTATATCATAAACTTTCAATCGACACCTATTAGACTTTATGTTTTTGTAAGCAAAAACAAATGTCTCCCCGACTTAACCGAAAATTAACCAATAACCATTTTCGATTTTACTTTTTCCTCCGACAACGGTTTCATAAAGTTTTATTTGAACAAGTTTGTACTTTTTTCAGAATAATAAGACCTTTTGTCTTATATAACTGTGTCCCATGTGTCCAGTGGTCGGGTTGTGTATGACATTTATCCGATTTTTGAACGAGGGGGGGGGGGGTACGTAACTTGGATTGTGGGTATTTCAATACTCTTCTTTATACAAGTTTAGGCTTGGGTGTTTTATCTTGGTCTAGAAGGTGGTTACTAAAGAAGTTTTTCTTACGTACTTATTTTATCCGAGTCTGGAAAATGGTAAAGACAGGCAGGTTTTACCGTGTCTTGTTATCCGAAACTGGAAATTGGTCACTGCAAACTGGTTTTACTTTAAGTCTTTCTATTCGGATCTTGAAGATGGCAATTATAAATACGTTTACCGCAATATTGTTTTTCTAACCTTAACTCCCTCAAGCTATCTAATGTAGATACAACTCTAAAGGCAACCCTAACCATTTCAGCCAACGTCACAGTAAGGGTTTGTACATTAAGTGTAGTTATAGCCATGATGTATAACTTGTCTTCGTAAATTCCCATCGGCTAAAAAGCAATACAAAGACAGCCTTCATAACTGTGCAACACATGACTCACCTCGGTGGGAGAGTGGCGGAAGGGATTTTGGTGTCAAAATAGTGCTGCTTGTCATAGCACAAGATATTAGATGACTCACTTTAAAGTTACTTCCAGGTACTGCACAAACATTGGAAAATCTTCTGGAAAACGCTGAAATTCACAGCGTAGTTAATGACTATCCTTAGTCAATACAAGAGCCGATAAAACGCGGGAAACAGGCCGGAGGGGGGGGGGGAGGGGGGTACGGGGTTGAGAAGGGTGGAGGA
>OX457032.1:34481249-34677132 GCA_949752745.1 Protula sp. h YS-2021 | reverse complement strand
CTGGTGTCTATGGTGTCTACAGTGTCTGATGTTTCTAGTGTCTATGGTGTCTACAGTGTCTGATGTTTCTAGTGTCTATGGTGTCTAGTGTCTTTGGTGTTTCTAGTGTCCACAGTGTCCACAATATTTCTAGTGTCTGTGGCGTCTACAGTGTTTGTAGTGTCTATGGTGTCTACAGTGTCTGATGTTTCTTGTGTCTACAGTGTCTGATGTTTCTAGTGTATATGGTGTCTACAGTGTCTGATGTTTCTAGTGTCTATGGTGTCTACAGTGTCTGATGTTTCTAGTGTCTATGGTGTCTACAGTGTCTGGTGTTTCTAATGTCTATAGTATCTCCAGTTCCTATGTTGTTTCTAGTGTCTATGGTGTTTCTAGTGTTTATGGTGCCTACAGTGTCTTTGGTGTCTACAGTGCCTCTGATGTCTCTGGTGTTCGAATTCTAACTAAAATCCTTGTAAAAAACTAGCGGAATCCCATTGCAGACTTAATTCGATGACTGCGAGAGTTGTCAAACTCGCAATAGAGACACCAAAAACAACACCAAAAGTGGCTATCGAGGGCCCAGGTGAGATTGCATATTACCATAATCATGATCACAACTTTTCATTCTTTGCGGGAGTAGCTAGACATTTGAACCTCTTTTGGCGATAAATTAGTCGTCACTTAAGCGGTTATCAATCACTTTTTTTTTCTCAAATCACGTGCCTTTTATGAAATCATTTTTTTGCCTGTCATTTCAATATATTTTTTTACAATGTTTTTATTGATTGTTTGATTTTTTTTTTTGCAGCGAATCAGGAAATGCCAAGAGCAAATCTTCAAACTGGGGTAAAAAAACCCCGACTAATCTACAGCGACAAACAATCAGTTATGCGCGTCATCGCGGAAACAAATTCATGGAAAATGGTACCACAGAATTTATTTTTGGCCCAGTCAATATATATACTATGCACAAAAAGTTATTTGCATTCCATGGTATCCTATGCGTTCACTGTGCAGCTGCTGTTCGTTAAGCGTGAAGATCTTGTTTAATTGAATTCTATTGAGGACCGTTTTTGGGTAGTTTAACAACCATGATGACAGCAACAATATACCCAGTATTGAAGATAGAACTGGTCATTTTTAAGACAGACCCTTGCGACTTTAAACGCAAAGTTCTAACCTTTACCAAATGTTATCGAACTTCAAATGTTTATATCACACAGCAAAGATATTGAAAAATCTTTAGGTGATTTTATTTCATTTTCATTTACTTTTGAGACAGAGCGGCGAATTTTTCTACCGATACAAATAACTTTTTGTGCATAATATATAAAAGCAAGCAGCTGTTCACATCAGTGAGAAACTGCTCGTGCAGTGAAGTACTGGCCATGAAAATTTGTTAAAGGGCGGCTTTATGTCGAGGACTGAGTTGTATGAATACCCCTATTTTGAACGACTGACCATTGTAGATCGACTTTATTGGAGAACTGGGCTGTGTGAACATCGCATTTTGAACCACTTATCACTGCAGAGCGGCTTTATGTGGAGCACTGGGCTGTATGAACATCTCATTTTGAACGAGTGACCATTTTCGTGTTCTGACACTTTACGCCTATTTGTTTACGTGTTTTGAATATCATCCTGACATGTAGCTAGAAACAGAGAAAGGACGCGAAATATGGAGTCCAAAGTGAAATTTATAGACGAAATTTCAACGTCAATAATCATTACAAATAAACAAGCTGAGGATTCTTTCAAAAGAGGACTCACTTATGCATGTGACGTCATACCAAGCTGTAACGCCACAC
The DNA here is from genome assembly GCA_949752745.1 of Protula sp. h YS-2021. Classification (NCBI taxonomy): domain Eukaryota; kingdom Metazoa; phylum Annelida; class Polychaeta; order Sabellida; family Serpulidae; genus Protula; species Protula sp. h YS-2021. The sequence continues at coordinate 34,675,342 of OX457032.1, read as the reverse complement.
AAAGCGATAAGTCCTCGAGTGAAACCAAAGATTTATCTCAATACAAAGCAATACTTAGTAAAACCTCTCTTGAAAATTCCCAGGGGACGTTGGAAAATTCCAACAGCTCTGCTAGCAATGCACAACTCCAGTGTGTGTCAAGGAAAAGTAGCGCTCCGTCCGTCCTTGACCGTGACTCACAGTCTTCCACTAAAACATGCTCAACCAGAAAATCCAGTGTCGAATCCGGATACGGTTCAGGTCGGAGCTCCCTTGGTTCGAATTTTTCATTTCCGATGCGAAAATCCAGCCTTTTGCCTACGGATAACGAATCGAGAAAATTAAGTCTTCAATTCACTTCTTTTGATCGTAGAAAATCGAGTCTTCCTGCTCTGAATAGCACTGCTCGAAAGTTAAGTCTTCAAACACTGGACTCTGGACCCAGAAGGCTCAGCTTTCAAACTGTTGACACCGCCCCTAGAAAGTTTAGCCTGCAATCGGTGGATATCAGGCACAGAAAACTCAGTCTGTCATGTCTAGATGCTACAAATACGAAGCTCAGTTCCCACTTGATTACTGCAGCTACTGAATCTGTTATTGACAAAGTAAATCTTTTACAAAAAGATTCTAAGATTGAAAGATCAAAAATATCATCTACCGCAGATACCAAAACAGGAAGTACCAAAACCACAAGTATGTCGCCGACAGGTCTCCAGAAGAGCCAATTGGGTACTTCCTCATTGGATTCCCTAACCAGGAAGTCAAGTCTTATATCCAGAGATTCTCTAAGTGGTCAATCAAGTTACTTATCCCAACAATCGCTCACTAGAGAATCGGGTCTTTTATCCACAGAATGTAAGACAGAAAAACCAAATATAACATCCCCAGATTATACAACTGGAGAATCAAGTCTTTTGTCAACAAACTATGTGAACACAAAGCTAAACGTTTGCTGCGAGAACAATGCGATTAAACTTACACTTCTATCAAGCTACGCGGAGAGAAAGTTACTCTTGTCGTCTGGCGACTCTGGATCAGAGGAAAAATCCCCGGAATCCTCTAACTCCTCAAGTCCACTGGAGAATACTAATTTCCCTACATCCGAATGCCGAACCCTATATTCAGATGCCTTTGTGTTTACAGCACGCCAGAATATCAAAAATAACATTAAGCATCCAGATTTCAGTTACTCTGCTGACGTCAGCTCGTCGCCGTCACCGACGTCTCCGGACTTACCATTTAGAGCGCCATCTCTCGTGAAGCTACGACATAAATCATTGAAATTCCACCCATTTGACAGAGTAAGACGGTACGGTGTATCAAGCGAAACCATGAAAGCCCACAAAGAACGCATTCTCTCATACTTCAATACGTCAACAGAAGAAATGCAGCAATCTGTAGACAAAACAAGCTCCGGTATCAGCGACGATAAATCCAACACCACACGATCCCCACCACGCGAGGCAGTGCAAGAACATAGTGCGGGATCTTCCGATGAGAACAGCATACCATCACAACCAAACAAGCCGAACGTAACTATGAAACAAGCAGCGCAAAATAATACTTCGGGATCTTCCACTGACAGCACCTTACCATCACAGTTAAACAAACCGAAAAAAGCTATGAAACAAGCAGTGCAAAATTCAACTTCGGGGTCTTTCACTGACAACAGTTTACCAGCGCAATCGAACAAACAGAAAAGGACTATGAAACAAGCAGCACAAAATACTACTTCAGGATCATCCACTGACAATATTTTACCAGCGCAATCGAACAAACAGAAAAGGATTATGAAACAAGCAGCACAAAATACTACTTCAGGATCATCCACTGACAACAGTTTACCATCACAATCAAACAAACAGCAAAGGACTATAAAACAAGCAGCACAAAATACTACTTCAGGATCATCCACTGACAACAGTTTACCATCACAATCAAACAACCAGAAAAGGACTATGAAACAAGCAGCACAAAATACTACTTCAGGATCATCCACTGACAACAGTTTACCATCACAATCAAACAACCAGAAAAGGACTATGAAACATGCAGCACAAAATACTACTTCAGGATCATCCACTGACAACAGTTTACCATCACAATCAAACAAACAGCAAAGGACTATAAAACAAGCAGCACAAAATACTACTTCAGGATCATCCACTGACAACAGTTTACCATCACAATCAAACAACCAGAAAAGGACTATGAAACAAAAATAGTGCTTCGGAATCGCCTGTGGAAAGGAGTTCACCATCAAAGCAAAACAAGCAGTACAATGCGTGAAGTACACAATGCATTACCGGAATCATTTACAGACAGCAGCTCATCTTTAAACATTAACAAGCAACGGCGAACTTTCAAAGAATCAGTCGCAAATGTCATCTTTAGGCTCTAAAGAGACCAACAAGGACTAAAACAGTAAGCTGTATTAAACCAATCCAGGACAAGCCACTTAATGAAGACAAAGCCACTTAAACGGTTGCTTCAACCAAGGCGTGGCATCTATTTGTAATGTAGTGACTGTAAAGTGACAGCGTATTAATTGTGCCACCGCCGGCAAAATAGAGAGGCCACAAAACTCACAAATATTTTTTAAAAATTTCCCCAACACGTTGTTAAAAACAGGCAAACAAGATTACGTTGACAAGGATGATTCATACGAAGCGACGTGATCACAAAAAGCTTCTTAATGTAAGTGAAAAAAGCGGTATAGCACGACATAGCCGTTCACGTCTTTCTCACTGTTATAGAATTATCCTGTGGTAAACAGGAAAGTGACTTCTAGAAGATACATTAACACAACTAGGAGATATTTATCTAAATTATGGCGTTTTTGTTTAACAAATATTTAGTTTCAGAAGGAAAAAAGAATAGAGTAAATGCGGAAATGATTTCTTAGTTTTTTAGATAGCATTTCACAAACATTTATAGAGTGGTGTATACGATGAAATCAATGTAGTTATTTACTGTAATTCTACAAAAACAATAGCAAAGAAAACCCGACTCGTGACGTAGTGACGGGATAGGCGTTAACACCTTCAGTGCGCAAAGGTTGCGGGGATTTTTTTATTTTTGTTTCACGTCATGACGTACACAACATAGCCAAATGACGTCATCTGTAACAAAAGTCGGTTATTTAAGTGAGGTTTACATTAGCGTTGATTATGAGTCCTCGGAGTTGGTGGGACTGAAGGGTGAAAAAATATCACAGAAGTACTATCGTAAGTTGAGTTTAGAAATTCAATATTGTTAGTAATTTGCAGTGTGTGAATTCTCTGTATAATAGTTCCTACACCCTTTTAGTAAGTAGTTTTAGTTCAGATAAAAACATAACCGGTGAACTGCACGAAAAATTCGCCAATTAAGCGAGAACAGTATTATAAATCTCAGGCACTTCTTGGCAACCTACTACACTGACATCGCAGTGCTTAGATAAAAGCAGTTTGTTGACCTCAACAAATAGCGAATAATTTGCAAACTGTTTGTTTTTTTTATGAACTGCAGTGGAAGTCAAATTGGGCTAAAAAAGTGGCCCTTTGATGAATTCTAATTAGTAAACTGAAACTGTAAACTGAACTTGCAGACTTATCTACATGCATATTGACAGTACTGTGTTCCCCGATAATATCTCACGAATTTGCCTAAAACGCTTGTGCATATGTGGTTGACCTCTTAAGCTGACTAGAATTTGGTGTGCTCAAAAGATCATCAGAATTTTCAGTTTTAACACTGGTACAGCTTTGCTTAAGTATTACATTAATTATAAGTATTATATTAACTATATTAACATCTCGCAGTAGTTTTGAAGACATTGAGGGGTCACTGAAGCACACTATTAGACTTTGGCCTTCTAATTCTAACACTACTGTTTGCCATTAAAAGCTGTTATAACTAGATGCTCGAGAAGCATGAATCCGCCGGGTTCGCGCAAATTGTATACCTGATAATGATGTTCCTGTGAACAACTGTTCCAAAGAACACCATACAGCCTTGTGGTCAGTGAAGTAGAGGTTTGTAGAGCCAGTGGTACATGGTTGATTTGGTGTGAAGATAATCAATCCACCCACTAATGCGGCCTGTAGGCGCGTGAGACCGATATGTGTTATGCTCATTCCTAATTCATTTCTTCCATTTTTTTAAGTTTTGTCATTTTGACAATTTTAGTCGGATCCGGTCGAATCCTTGTCACTGTACTGCGGGATGCTTAGGAGCAGCCATGGGTAAAATCTTAAATCAATCCACCCACTAATGCGGGCTGTAGGCGCGTGAGACTGATGTGTGTTATGCAAAGTCCTTATTCAGTTTCTGCAATTTTTTAAAGTTTTGCCACTTTGGCAATTTTGCTCGGATCCGATCGAATCCTGGTCACTGCACTGCGGGATGCTTAGGAGCAGACATGGGTAAAATCTTAAATCAATCCACCCACTAATGCGGGCTGTGGGCGCGTGAGACTGATGTGTGTTATGCAAAGTCCTTATTCAGTGTCTGCAATTTTTTAAAGTTTTGCCATTTTGGCAATTTTGCTCGGATTCGGTCGAATCCTGGTCACTGCACTGCGGGATGCTTAGGAGCACCCCTGGGTAAAATCTGAAATCAATCCACCCACTAATGCGGCCTGTAGGCGCGTGAGACCGATATGTGTTATGCTCATTCCTAATTCATTTCTTCCATTTTTTAAAATTTTGTCATTTTGACAATTTTAGTCAGATCCGGTCGAATCCTGGTCATTGCACTGCGGGATGCTTAGGTGCAGCCCTGGGTAAAATCTTAAATCAATCCACCGACTAATGCGGGCTGTAGGCGCGTGAGACTGTTGTGTGTTATGCAAAGTCCTTATTCAGTTTCTGCAATTTTTTAAAGTTTTGCCATTTTGGCAATTTTGCTTGGATCCGGTCGAATCCTGGTCACTGCACTGCGGGATGCTTAGGAGCAGCCCTGGGTAAAATCTTAAATCAATCCACCCACTAATGCGGGCTGTAGGCGCGTGAGACTGATGTGTGTTATGCAAAGTCCTTATTCAGTGTCTGCAATTTTTTAAAGTTTTGCCATTTTGGCAATTTTGCTCGGATCCGGTCGAATCGTGGTCACTGCACTGCAGGATGCTTAGGAGCACCCCTGGGTAAAATCTGAAATCAATCCACCCACTAATGCGGCCTGTAGGCGCGTGAGACCGATATGTGTTATGCTCATTCCTAATTCATTTCTTCCATTTTTTAAAATTTTGTCATTTTGACAATTTTAGTCAGATCCGGTCGAATCCTGGTCATTGCACTGCGGGATGCTTAGGAGCAGCCCTGGGTAAAATCTTAAATCAATCCACCGACTAATGCGGGCTGTAGGCGCGTGAGACTGTTGTGTGTTATGCAAAGTCCTTATTCAGTTTCTGCAATTTTTTAAAGTTTTGCCATTTTGGCAATTTTGCTTGGATCCGGTCGAATCCTGGTCACTGCACTGCGGGATGCTTAGGAGCAGCCCTGGGTAAAATCTTAAATCAATCCACCCACTAATGCGGGCTGTAGGCGCGTGAGACTGATGTGTGTTATGCAAAGTCCTTATTCAGTGTCTGCAATTTTTTAAAGTTTTGCCATTTTGGCAATTTTGCTCGGATCCGGTCGAATCGTGGTCACTGCACTGCAGGATGCTTAGGAGCACCCCTGGGTAAAATCTGAAATCAATCCACCCACTAATGCGGCCTGTAGGCGCGTGAGAGCGATATGTGTTATGCTCATTCCTAATTCATTTCTTCCATTTTTTAAAGTTTTGTCATTTTGACAATTTTGCTCGGATCCGGTCGAATCGTGGTCACTGCACTGCAGGATGCTTAGGAGCACCCCTGGGTAAAATCTGAAATCAATCCACCCACTAATGCGGCCTGTAGGCGCGTGAGAGCGATATGTGTTATGCTCATTCCTAATTCATTTCTTCCATTTTTTAAAGTTTTGTCATTTTGACAATTTTAGTCGGATCCGGTCGAATCCTGGTCACTGCACTGCGGGATGCTAAGGAGCAGCCATGGGTAAAATCTTAAATCAATCCACCGACTAATGCGGGCTGTAGGCGCGTGAGACTGATGTGTGTTATGCAAAGTCCTTATTCAGTGTCTGCAATTTTTTAAAGTTTTGCCATTTTGGCAATTTTGCTCGAATCCGGTCGAATCCTGGTCACTGCACTGCGGGATGCTTAGGAGCACCCCTGGGTAAAATCTGAAATCAATCCACCCACTAATGCGGGCTGTAGGCGCGTGAGACTGATGTGTGTTATGCAAAGTCCTTATTCAGTGTCTGCAATTTTTGAAAGTTTTGCCATTTTGGCAATTTTGCTCGGACTCGATCGAATCCTGGTCACTGCACTGCGGGATGCTTAGGAGCACCCCTGGGTAAAATCTGAAATCAATCCACCCACTAATGCGGGCTGTAGGCGCGTGAGACTGAAATTGCACAGACGGACAGACGGACGGACAGACAGACGGACAGAATGAAAACTATATCCGTCCGGTTCCCGGCGGATAATTATCACATCTCTCAGGCTTGATATGACATTCATTTGGATTATCCGATTGTCGGTTACCACCAAGGCATTTCTAGTGGAGAAAAAACCTAACGCACACACACACACACACACACGAGAGAGAAGGCGGAAGTAGAATTAACATGTTTTACAGGTATTTCTTAACGTTTTATTTACTATTTAAGTTAATTAATTAATCGTATTATTTTTTTCGGGGCAGGAAAAGCTGGCGAAATCTCTTCATTCTCTTTCAAACAGGAAAACCCGTTAACCCCTTTGACAAAAAAAAAAAAAAAAAAAAAAAAAAATTCTACACAGACATAAAATCACAGCTGTTGGAACCGTTCCAAAATTCACCTTGGTATTTTACTGCACGACACCAAAGCGAGACACTTGTCTCGCACCAGACATCTCTTATATCCCTGTCTTCATAAATATAGACTCCGTAAAAGGCAGTAATCATTCTCCCATGGCAAAATTTCTTCTTGGTATTTCAGTTCCTGGAACTTTGTATGTTGAATTTTCGCTGTTGTTTATTAAGTTTTAGGTTCCTATTAGGCACATAAAATTAGGTAAAAAAATACTAAATTTCGAAAATCAATAATGTAAGATTTTATTACTATCTATTTTATGTTGAATTTTTTCTGTTGTTTATTAAGTTTTAGGTTCCTATTAAGCACATAAAATTAGGTAAAAATACTAAATTTCGAGAATGAATAATCTAGGATTTTATCACTATCTATTTTATGTTGAATTTTCTCTGTTGTATATTAAGTTTTAGGTTCCTATTAAGCACATAAAATTAGGTAAAAATACTAAACTTCGAAAATCAATAATCTAGGATTTCATTATCTATTTTATGTTGAATTTTCGCTGTTGTATATTAAGTTTTAGGTTCCTATTAAACACATAAAATTAGATAAAAATACAAAATTTCGAAAATCAATAATCTAGGATTTGATTACTATCTATTTTATGCTGAATTTTCTCTGTTATATATTAAGTTTTAGGTTCCTATTAAGCACATAAAATTAGGTAAAAATACTAAATTTCGAAAATCGAAAATTCTATTGTCAGGCAATTCAGAGTTGCCTAGCAACAAGGGTTTTCTGACGATATTTCTCACCATCTTCAACTGCGGGCCAATGACCATCCCGACCAACCAACCAATGACCATCCCGACCAGCCAATCAACGACCATCCCGACCAACCAACCAATGACCATCCAGACCAATCAACCAATGACCATCTCGTCGAGCCAACCAATTACCACCTCGGCAGCCAACCAATGACCATCCCGTCCAGCCAACCAATGACCATCCCGTCCAGCCAATCAACGACCATCCCGACCAACCAACCAATGACCATCCCGACCAGTCAGCCAATGAACATCCCGACCAACCAACCAATGACCATCCAGACCAATCAACCATCGCCCAGTCAACCAATGACCACCCCGTCCAGCCAACCAATGGCCATTCCGTCCAGCCAACCAGTGACCATCCCCACCAGCCAACCAATGACCATCCCGTCCAGCCAACCAATGACCATCCAGACCAGCCAATCAGCGACCATCCCGTCCAGCCAGCCAATGACCATTTCCACCAGCCAACCAATGACCATCCCGACCAGCCAACCAATGACCATATCAACCAGCCAGTCAATGACCATCCCGCTCATCGAACCAATCACCAAATCTACCAGCCAACCGATGACCTTCTCGACTAGCCAATCAATGACCATCCCGATCAATGATCATTCTGATTTATAAACCAAAGATCATCTTGAGTACTGGACCAAAAATCTGCCCAACCAGTGAAAAAAAAAAACAGAAAAAGAAAGAAAAGAAAGATCACCGCGACAAAAGCCTTCTCAGTGTGTTAAAGAGTATCCAGAGAGTTAAAGAGTATCCGGACAGTTAAAGAGTATCCGGACAGTTAAAGAGTATCCGGACAGTCCTGTGCTTCTTGTTAATCTTGTTCGTGTCAACCAATCAACGGGCGAATAAAAGTCGGTCAGGTCAGGAATTCCCCAAGTAATATAGGTCAATGGGGTGAATTTTGCATACATTATATGAGAAAATATACCGACATTGAGTCACTGCGGCGTTTATATATTTTATAAGTGACAGTAAAAATGAGTGTCATAAATAAAAAAAAAGATAATAAATGCTTTCGGACATTTTTGTAAAGTACGAGAAGGGGGTACAAAATGGGTACCAGATATTTCGCTGTGTGGCACCAGTTGACCTCTGTAGATTACAAGAGTGTGATTTTGCTTATGAAACTGGCAAAAAATATCTCTGTCTGCGAATATGTTTGCTTTGTTCTTTTATAACACAGCAGGTTTACACGGAGCTGGCGCTAAAAGGGTTTCCCCATGGCTATTTTTAGAGCCAGTATCTATTTTGGGACGTGAGAAAAATAAGGTGTATAAGAAGCAGAGCAACTGATCACTAAAATAAAAGCGATAAAAAATAAAACTGTTTTTAAACAAGATCGTATTACGGAGAATATCCACGGGTTGCTTTTGTGTCTAAAAAGCAGGAAATTTCCCTTATAAATACAAAAGCAATTTTAGCTTAAAAACGCTTCTTGGATCCTGGCTTCTGTTCTCTTGTCACCCAAAAAGTTAAATTCCACCTCTGCTTGTATTCCTTCCCCCCCCCCATCCCCACCCCCACCCCTTTTACACTAAAGCGAGTTTACAGGTTTTAATGGCATTTAGGATATGACTATTATCCATAATGTATGAAAAATCACGAAATTATATCATGTTTAATTATCTGATTCTGATCCTTAAATACATTGAGAGGGTGTGGGTGGGGGTTGGGGGTGTGTGTGTGTGTGTGTGTGTTTTGTTTTTTGTTTTGTTTTGTTTTGTTTTTTGTTTTGTTTTTTATTGAAGGGCCACTTGAAAATCAGGTAAAAGTTGAAATGTTCTTCCTGGGCACTGAACACACATAAAAACAAAACAATAAGAGGAACACTTACTGACACAGATCATGGTTATATGAGTGTCAATAATAAACTAGACCGTTTTCGCTACCGAGTAGCCCAAATTACACTTGGAGGCCACAAACATACGATTCTGAACTCTTAAAATTCAGAATTGACCAAGGACGAGGAGGTGAAGGTCACCAAGGTACCTCTTCCCTTACATCTTCTCTTTTAGGCCAAAAACGATCGAAAATAAGCTTAAAATCTAACTTAAAATCTAACCTGTAACCCTTTTTGGAACTTCTAATTTTCGACACTGACCCCGATCGAAGTGGCCAAGGTAATCGAAGTACCCCTTACATAACGCTTTTTAGGTTCAAAGCGTCGAAATAAGCTCAACGTCGCTCTCTCTCTAAGCGTTTAAAAGATAATGGTCAACTTCCGGTTTTTAAAACTGACCCTGACCGAGGAGGTCAAGTTCACCGGGGTACCTCTTACATATCGTCTTTAAGGCTCAATGGGTCGAAAATAAGCTCAAAATTATCTCTAACCGTTTTCGAGACAATGGTCAACTTCTTTTTTTAGACATTGGCCATGGCCGCGGAGGTCAAGGTCACCTAGGTACCTCTTACATGTCATCTTTTAGGCCCACAGGATCGAAATAACCTCAAAATCTCTAACCGTTTTCGAGTAATGGCCCACTTCCGGTTTTTGACATTGACCATGACCGAGGTGTTCAAGGTCAACGAGGTATCTCTAACCGTTTTCGAGATACTGGTTAGTCGTTTTCTAAGGTCATGGCTAAAAAAAAACGCGGATTTTACGACGTTTAATCACCCTCTATCAGTTAGCCAGATTTCATCACTCTTAGCAATTGGGAAAAACTGAAACGCTGCAGCCAACTTCAACTTGCACACGTATGCTATGATGGCTCTCATTGTAGACAGTTGGGTGACCAATACAATTTTGCTTATAATGGACGTCAGTGGCACAGTTTCAATGTCCATTTTTACATGTTAAATATTAATGAATTTCTAAAAAAAAAAAATTGAGCTAGACCAACTACACATCCTACATTATGTCTGCCAAATGTGGTCGTCCTGGCCCTAACAGTCTGACAGAAGTTCGCGTGACAAGTTTTTCAAATTTTAAATTTCAATGTCCATTTTTGTATATAAAAATATTAATGAATTTCTTTAAAAAATTGAACTGGACAAACTAGACATGCTATGCTATGTCTCTGCCAAATTTGGTCGTCCTAGCCCAAGCCGTCTCAGAAAAGTTCGCGTGACAAGGTTTTGGCGGAAAAAAGGAAACATACGGAAACACTTTTCCGACTCGTACGAAAGCAATAAACTAGGGGATTCAAAATCCCCCAAGTGTAAGAATCTGAACAAAGCCGCTCAGAGAGAAGGAAGTTTTGTACATACGCAGTGAAGGAAATAAATCAAAGAATTATTGTATAAAAAAACCCGTCACGTGTTTACACTCAGAAGGCGGTTTGCTGACTGTTACATCTTCTGACTCCGCAGACCCACTGTTGATTCAGGGCAAATAGTACTTCTTGAAGTTTGGAACTACTTTTTAAAAAAACTATCCGCTCTGTGGTTAGACAGAGCATACAAATCTCCTCGGAGAATCAGGTGTTTTTATATCAAAGGGAAGGAGTCGCTCGTCGCTGCAAACCAGCAAATCTTATCACGCCAATTAAAGTCCACAAGACATACTGAGTTGTTAAATGGACAAAACACGTAAGAAAAATACATACATATCATTTCCAAACCATGATTACCGGATGTAGATTTATCACAACACTGGAAGTGCGTGGATTGGCTCCTGTAGTACTGGAAGGTGAGTACCCGGCAGTATCTCCCCCCCCCCCGCCCCGCCGGCAGTACCCCCGGGGACATGTGCATGCGCGCGTGATTTTTGTCTTGTATCTCCGGATTTGTGAATTGTACGCATTGTTTGATTGGAGGGGAGAGGGCAGGGGAGGGGAGGGGATGGGGGCGGGGGCTGTCGGCTTCCGTATATACCAAAGGGATTCCTCTAAAACACACAAGGGGCACCCTGGCAAACATTGACGGTTCCATTCTACGCCTGCTCTTTCTAATTGGCCATGAAAAACAAGTGGTGGGGGGGGGGGGAACTTGTATATTCGCTCTTTTAATTAAAAATCGGAAACTATTACAACCCTCCCCCACACCAAACAAACAAAGCGTAAACCATACTTAAGAAATTTATAAAGAAAAAAGTAGATGTATTCCATTTTAGAACTTTTATGCACAGAAAATGTAAAGGCACCGTCACACGTGAACATTTTTTTTTTTTTTAAATTTCCAGAGTAGTTGTACAGCGAACGTAGACGGGAGATCCTTGTGGCCAGTTATTGAGCCGTATCAACACCGAGGCACGACATGGAGGACAAAATACGAACCGACGCACGGCAGCCACCACCGGACGCGTCTATCATACGTAGCATATCCGGACGTTCTGGACACAGCCTGAGGCGTCCCAAACCGGACATCTCCGGAACGGCAAAGCGGGCGCCATGCGCGACCCCAGTCACGGACACTGCGCTGTATGTTGATAAATCTCTCCACCCCTGCAGTGTGATACCGGAAGTGACCCGCCCACTTCCGGCTGCTAATCCACAAGCAAGCGGCATAAAAACGAACCGATTATCGCCTGAGATGATCGATTCTGGCGTAGGCTCGGAGCTATCATATTCAAGTTCTAATTATTCCAGTAAGTTCTCGAACAGCTGCGTATCGACCGACTCCAAGCAGCCATTCTCTTCCTACAGTAGCTCAGCGTCCGAATCAGGCGAGCAATTCGCCAGCGTAATACAGTGCCCGAAAACCACCGCAGACTTGTTTACCCAGGACATTACCAGTGTTTACTCTCCTTACGCCGGTAACGAGCGGGTTAGCGCTCTACGGAGCAGTTCGGAAGATCACGAAAACAGACACACGGAGGACAGGCTGACGGAATTACACGAGCAGCATAATCCTCTGTATGCTACGTGTGGTGACGTCACGCGGGAAAGGTCAGAGGTAGGGGTATACAGCAAAACCCCTGGTCAACAATCGAATAGCTCTGAGTTCGGATGCGTGATGCGCCACCGCAACAGCAATGACGCCACAGATAGTGACGTCACACGACGCGAACAGCTGACGTCAGGGCGGAGCTCTTCATACCACGCACCGCACAACGCTGACGGCATTTCCGGTAAAAACAAGCCCAATCCACGTCACACCTTTGATGGGAACGTTCCCCAAGTCGAACCCGAGCATCCAAGCCACGCCTTACCCACCCACCGGAAACTAACAAACCATCGGCCAGCATCAATGCCACCTGCTAACTCAAGTGCGCGAGATAGCCCTGCTTCATCGGGGTCTGTTAGGTGTTCCATTGAATCCGAAACGACACGTTCTTCTGGATACGCTGGTGACAAGAGCAATTCTTCGGCTAGCGGCAGTTCACTGGAAGTATCCAGTCCAAGACGGTCCGACCATTCAAGTACGCAGTCAGAGGGAGACACTGATCCCCCACCAGGCGAGGGTCAGACAGGTACCCAGTCAGAGGGGGACACTGACCCCCCACCAGGCGAGGGTCATACAGGTACGCAGTCAGATGTGGATAATTACCCCTTACCAGGCGAGGGTCACACAGGTACCCAGTCAAATGGGGACACTGACCCCCCACCAGGCGAAGGTCACACAGGTGCGCAGTCAGATGGGGACACTGACCCCCCACCAGGCGAGGGTCACACAGGTACCCAGTCAGTGGAGGACACTGACCCCCCACCAGGCGAGGGCCACACAGGTACCCAGTCAGATGGTGGCACTGACCCCCCACCAGGCGAGGGTCACACAGGTACGCAATCAGAAGGAACACGAAGTCCTCACTCCCTCCCTCTTCCTCACAGCCCCTCTCCATTACTGCGAATCAACAGGGCGAGGACTGACCAGAGCAAAAGAAAAGGCGTGGTATTTAGTAAAGCAGTAAGTAAAACAGAATCTGTTCGCTATTCGGAGAACGATTACGATCCCATCTACGACGTCCCACGACATTCTGTGGTATCAGTGACATCCGACGACGTCCTACGACAGTCCATGATATCTACGACATCCGACGACATCTACGACGTCCCACGACATTCTGCGGTATCTGTGACATCTGACCACGTCCTACGACATTCCACAACATCAGACGACATCTACAACGTCCCACGCCGCTCTGTTGAAGAAGCTCTCCCCGTCACAGCAGCAGAAATGGGTGTACAAGACACGCCTGTGACGCCCGGGATAGAGTCCCGTGATGTACTCAGTCAAGTGACGTCGTCACTGCGGTTGCCTGACGACAGGGGCTCTCTGACGTCAGGAGCCGAGGCGAGCGACGAGCCATGCTCGGACACAAGCGAAGGGTTCACGGGGACCAGTTCAGGGGGAGACACCGAGAACTCAGAGAGACGATAGAGGAACGTGATCTACGCCACGCCACATGGCGAAGAGTAGCGACCGCTAGATGGCGCTTTACCGGAAATGGCTCTTATTTATGTGAGAACGGAAAAGGGCTCGTGAAGAACTGTAACTGATTCGTTATGGTCAAAAACTGTTATAAATTATATTTTCAATGACTGCGCTTATTGGTTTAGACAATTCTATGAAGTCTTTTCCAGACAAATTGAAAGTCGTACAAATTGAACTTTTGTTTGCTTTTCTTGTAACAAAGAATCAAAAATAATTGAACAACAGAATTTTTTAACTCATAATTTAATTCATAATCCTCTACTTTCGACATATCCGTTCACTCTTGAACAGTCTAGCCAACATTTCATTGGCTACTTTTTTAATAATTTTCTTTTTTTTTTACCTTTTTTTTTCTAAGGAAAGGAAATGGATTGATTTTTTTTTATAGTTTACAACCTAAAATAATGAAATAATGAAAAAGTTTCGACTTCTACGACATTCGATTTATCTCTAGTCTAGTCCCAAAAGGCCTACCACAAAATTTATGTTTCGCTTCAGAATTCTTATTTTAACAACACAATATTTTATTGGGAGGTGTCTGAAAAAAAAACCTAGACAAGACGGGGCAAGACAAACAGTGACTGTGCTGTGGTAACATCCATTGTCTCGACACCAGAAAAATAAGATAAGAGACGATCAGATAATAAAGCCAGACACACAATGTCTACGGTGTGAGCCATACCGTGACTGCTTCCGCTCACCCGAGAAGGAAGTTGATTTTTGCCAATCACCATTCAGCTTACACCCCCCCTGCCCCTCCCGCCCCCGTCCCCTGCCCCAACCCCCTTCCTCTCCATCCCCGCGCCCTCCTCTGAGCCCCCAGCCTCACTCAGTCCCACCCCCACCCTCCCCTCCCCTTTGCCACACAGCCTCACTCAGCCCCGATCCCCTCCGCCCCAAACCTCCGCCCCCCCCCCCGGCCTCACCCAGCCCCACCCGTTTCCGAAAGTTCCATGAACACACACTCATGTTTTCAACCAGGCGTATGTTTATTTCCCCAATGCTATTATTATCTTGTGTTTCTTTGTATATTTTATGTGTCTCATAATCTACTCTTGTCTTTTAAGGTAGTGTTTTTACAACAAAAAAAACATCAATTCATACAACCTTCTCGCAGACAGCGTTTCGAAAGAGGAGGACACGAAAACTGTGAAATTCAGAAAAAGAGCACTGAATCAGATCTATGAAAAAAAATATACGAGGAAGAGACTTTAGAAAATACCAGCACAAACAAATCACCAAATGTCAATATTTTGTAATGTAAATATTTGTTTGTGAGTAGGTGAGGGTGGGGTTGGGGGGGATGGGAGAGGATGGGGGGGGGGTAGGGGAGGGGGTTATGGCATTTAATTTAAGGTGGATAGGTGTATTGCTATTGACGTGTTCACATTAAGCAATCAGTAATCACATAAATAAACAAATAATAGAGTTTTCTCAAAACGTCTAATGCATTTTCTTCTCAAGGCAAAAAGTACGACGCACTTAAATCCCGATTCTTTTGGCTTGTTTGGAACAAACACGTACCACTGCACACACACACTTAACGTCGAGAAAAGTTATAAGCACTTTCCTGCTCTACAAAGAAATTATTTTTTTGACTACTTTCCGTTTTTTCTGTTGGGTCTTGTTGACTCTTATCTCCATAATTTTTTCATGGTTGCGGGAGGAGGAGGAGGAGGAGGAGGAGGAGGAGGGACAGGAGCAGGAGGAGGAGGAGTGTAAGCAGGAGTGTGAGGCCGAATAACAACAAAGCTTGGCTAGGTATAGTCTATGAGAGAGTAACCTGTGGCATGTCCACTATATATATCCACACGCTGACAGGGCCACGCGTACCCTCTCCCCCTCCCCCCACCTCTCCCCATTTTTTTTATTTTTTGTTTTTAACTTCCCGCCCTCGCCCTGCACGCGCTTACTGAAATTACACATGCAGAGAAGACAAGTGGCCCAGTTTTCAACCATAAGTGAAACTGAATTCCCACGAAAGTTATCACAACTCATATAACCACGCGTGTTTTATTTACCCAGAGTGTCGAATACAGCACAGGTGTGGTTGTATTATCAGTCATTCTACAGATAACCCAATACAGGAAGCAAAAAAAAAAAAAAAAAAAAAAAAAAAAAAAACAAGACACGTGATATACGCCAACGCTATAATCTGCTTCAGAACTGTGAGCGGACAAAAAAGTAAACGCGAAAACTAAAAAACACATTGCAAAGGAAAATTCTTTTTGAATTCGTTGCACTCTCAAAGTTATCAGTCGACCGATTTCTGTGGAATACGTGTATAAACTCCCTTGAACTTTTTTTTCCTGGATTTGTCAACGCCGTTGTGTTTTCAGTAGCGTGTGTTTCTACACGGCTGGGTGTGTTCAGGACTAAGTGTGTACATGACTAGGTGCGTGCATGACTAGGTGTACATGACTAGGTGCGTGCATGACTAGATGTTTGTCTGTTTGTTTGTTTGATGTTTAACGTCCCAGTCACCAACTGGGATGGTTATATCATAAAGCACTTGCTAAAGAAACAAGTGGGAAAAAAGAAGCAAGAATGAAGAAATAGTAAAAGAAGAGTTAGAAAGAAAGAAATTCCGATTAGTCGCTTCTTAACATAACTAAGTGTGTCTATGACTAGGTGTGTACATGAATGGCTGTATACATGACTAGGAGTGTATATGACTACATTTGGACATGACTGCGTGTACATGACTAAGTGTGTGAATAAGTAGGTGTGTAAATGACTGTGTGTTTCAAGCCAGTATGTGTTCAATACAGCTCCGCATGAAACCACAATGTACTCTCCCAATACATCTCCGCATAAAACCCACAATGTACCCTTACATTACAGCCCTGCGTGAAAAAGGGCGCTTCTTTTAACGTCACGCTTGGCGTAATGTTTTCCAGCCAATACCCGGCAGAATATGTTTGTGTGTCGGCATGTGCACTTTTTTTAATACTTATTTTAGATACTTGATACTTAAGTATTTGGTAAAAAGATGAGCGACGTGATCGTTTGTCTTAAAGCACGCAAGAGTGAAATACACCATGAACATATATTGTAGAAATTTTGTTTAAAGCACAAAGTTTTCAGGAATCTCAAACGGGATATAAACCGCAAAAACCAACAACAATAACAATAACAACAACAATAACAACAACACTTATATTTATAAGAAGAGCCGTAAAAACCTCGAACCTTGGCCACCTGTGCAGATATTGCGAAAAATCAAAACTGGATTCCAACTTCGGTGTCGACATTTTTAGGGTCGAAAAAAATCAGTATACCAGTGTTTCTTTTTAGCCCGACTCCACCCCCCTCCTTCCTTCATATAGTAATGTTTGACAGCACCTGTGTAGAAAAGCGTAAAGCGCCAGTACCTTTGTGTCCCCTGTCTCCGAGATGTTGACTTGTAGAGAGCCCGATAACACGGCGTACCAATTCGTCCCGATGTCGCCTTGTCTGAACACTGTAAATAAATAACAAGAACTAGAGCGGCCAGTGCACACAACCCGATAACACGGCGTACCAGTTCGTCCCGATGTCGCCTTGTCTGAACACTGTAAATAAATAACAAGAACTAGAACGGCCAGTGCACACAACCCGATCACACGGCGTACCAGTTCGTCCCGATGTCGCCTTGCTTGAAAACACTGTAAATAATTAACAAAAACTAGAGCGGCCAGTGCACATAAAAAATGAGTGCACATTTTGCCCAATAAAAGGACCAACCGAATTTCTCTAAACCTTGCAAACATACAGTAACAAGAATGTCCGTGGACATTGTGCCCAGTTATAAGCACATGCCAAAGTATAGGTCAATTACAAGCACCAATCAAGTGCAAAGTTGCAGAGACTCCGCATTGTAGAACGTTCTGAAAGTATAAATTAGGACAGCGCGTCGCCACCCCCCGCCCCGCATCTCCCCCACCCCACCCCTTGGCGTTAAACTTGAGTAGGACACATATCCGTTTGAGGCGCTTCACATAATTAAGGGACAAGCGAAGGCTCAAATAAGGTTTGCAAGGTTTTCGTCACGTGCAAACAAACGGTACAAAATCGAAGGCGGCAACGCTGACTCACCGGAATTATTTGTGAAACTTTGATTCTTTTTTTCATCCAGGACTGGTGTCGGAACTGATGGAATTTTTATTTCAACAACTGCAAGTCTGCATATAAAATATATCATAAAAGACACCCCTGTCAATAAAAGACACCCCTGTCAATAAAAGACACCCCTGTCAGTAACAGACACCCCTGTCAGGAACAGACACCTCTGTCAGTAACAGACACCCCTGTCAGGAACAGACACCTCTGTCAGTAACAGACACCCCTGTCAATAAAAGACACCCATGTCAGTAACAGACACTCCTGTCAATAAAAGACACCCCTGTCAATAAAAGACACCCCTGTCAGTAACAGACACACCTGTCAATAAAAGACACCCCTGTCAGTAACAGACACCCCTGTCAATAAAAGACACTCATGTCAGTAACAGACACCCCTGTCAATAAAAGACACCCCTGTCAGTAACAGATACACCTGTCAATAAAAGACACCCCTGACAGTAACTGACACCCCTGTTAATAAAAGACACCCATGTCAGTAACAGACACCCCTGTCAATAAAAGACACCATTGTCAGTAACAGACACACCTGTCAATAAAAGACACCCCTGTCAGTAACAGACACACCTGTCAATAAAAGACACCCCTGTCAGTAACAGACACACCTGTCAATAAAAGACACCCCTGTCAGTAACAGACACCCCTGTCAATAAAAGACACCCCTGTCAGTAACAGACACCCCTGTCAATAAAAGACACCCCTGTCAGTAACAGACACCCCCTGTCATGCACGGAATGTACGAATTTTGTGGGCCATTTATCACAAAGCTTCTGGGACGAATCAATGCGAGCTTAATTGAATAAGATGATACCCCGGCCTAATCTCATCCGTCTCAATTAAGCCACAGTCATAAGACTGCAGCTTTCTTTTGTGCCTTGTTAAAAAAAATTGCTAACAGCGTTATACTACAACAGACCACCAAAAAATGAAACTATCAGCATTGTGAAACGAATGTTCTCTCTCCCTCCCTCTCTCTCTCTCTCTCTCTCTCTCTCTCTCTCTCTCCCCCCACCATCTCTCTCTCACACACACTCACTCTCTCACACTCTGTCTCCCCCTCACACACACACACACTCTCTCTCTCTCTCTCTCTCTCTCTCTCACACACTCTCACGCTCTCTCTCACTCTCTCTCTACCTATCTCTCTCCCTCTCACTCTCTCTATCTCTCTCTCCCGTTCCTTTTCTTTCTCACATACACACACACAAAATAATGCTGAAACTGCAGAAGAAAACCCGACGAAACAGGAGAACAAGAAAGATTGTGCCCCTCCCCCCTACCCCGCCCCCCCCCCCGGCAGGCCTAAAGGAGAACAAGAGAGATTGTGTTGTGAAGTGCGAAATCCATATTAGTAGCCGCTTATAAGCGGCTGAATGAGCTAAGTGGGGATTGTGCCCCCCCCCCCCCCCGCAGGCCTAAGCGAACCACAGATATAGAGCACAAACCGGCCTGCGGTGGGGCAGGGACTGCTGCTGTATCTGGCGTGGGAGGGCATCTGTGTCCCTCCCCTCGCCCCCCCCGCCCTCCCCCCCTCCCGCAGGTCTCACTGAATCACAAGTGTTGCGAGTAGGAAGAACACAAATTAAAAGCTCAAGAACGTCTAAATGTGGTGGGCTCAGTAAGTAGGTGGGAGGGCATCTGCGTCCTTCTGTAGGCGGCGCAGGAGAACCTGATGCAGACACAAACCGGCACCTAATGTACCAGGACACGAAACTTTTTCCGTATTCTCAACGTGTTCTGCAAATGCAGCCAACTTTGTTTGAATTTTTTTTTTTTTTTTTTTTTTTTGGGGGGGGGGGGGTGTGGTTGCATAAAAATGAAATGGGCGTGCCAAGAGAAGGATCGAATACATTTTGCCAGCCTTACTGGTGTGAGCTATTTGCCGACAGTTATGTTCATAGTATTTCATCTCGTTAAATAAGTCTTACAAATGCAGGCAACTAACTGAAAGATCGGGCTTCGTTTGAGCGTTTTTTTTAACTGAAAAATAAAAAATTGCACAGCGTTACTAAAACTGTTGCGAGTTTTATTTGTCGCAAAGGGGAGACATTATACAAAACATTAATCGATGTCATAGTAAAAAAAATTGACTGTCGTCAGAAACTCTCACGGATGACGTCATATCCGGCTGACCTGACAGGGACAGAAGGCGATATGAAGTGTCTGCTCGCACTGACTTCCTGTGTCACGCAGGCATGGCCGCCATATTTTTTTCTTCCTTTTTATTTTAATTTTTTCTTCCTTTTTTGCTGGGTGTTTTATCAATTTTACTCTTTATTCTCCTACCTTCCTTTTGCAAATGAATGTTGTTCCATTTTCCGGACACGAAGAGGATATCAAAATTGACGATACTGGTATATGGGTGTTTTTTTTTAACATAGACGGTATTTTAACAGGATGTATATGGCTATCTGTAAACATACGAAGATTTGAAACAGAAAGTATGAGGTGTTGGTTGGTTTTCAGCCAGTACTCGGGAGGTGGTGGTTGGTTTTCAGCCAGTACTTGGGAGGTGGTGGTTGGTTTTCAGCCAGTACCCGGTAGGTGGTGGTTGGTTTTCGGCCAGTACTTGGGAGGTGGTGGTTGGTTTTCGGCTAATACTTGTGAAGTGTCAGTAGTGTATAAATGGGGGTTCTACCGCAGTCAATCATCGTGACGTCATCAATCACGTGATCAATTAAGCCAATTAAATCAATTAAGTCAATTAAGCCCGCTGTGACCTGTCAATCATTGTGACGCCATAATGACGTCATCATCTCTGGAAGTGACGTCATCATGTCTGGACCGGAAGTGACGTCATCATGTCTGTTTGTTTGTATCTGCTTGAGTTCTTGGATGGAGCGCGCGCGCGTGTTGGGATGACGTGATGATGAAGGGTAAACGTCACAGCAGAGTGTGCGTAAACGTCATTTTGTTTTCGTAATTTGAAATAACGGACTTCCGTTGAAGTGTGGAACTTATATTTGTAACATGTCGTCATTTTAACTGTGTAAAAAGTGGAAAAAATGGGATAGCTTTCGTTATAGTTGACTGATTTACATAAAAATTTCACCATTTGATTCAGTTATTTCCAGTGCTATTTCGCGGATGAATACCATTTGGCGGATGAATACCATTTAGCGGATGAATACCATTTGGCGGATGAATACCATTTAGCGGATGAATACTATTTGACTTCACCGTCAGATGTCTCTGCTTTACAGCAGTACAACTGTAAGTGAGACATTCATATCAAGCAGTGATACATTTTGCTGAGTCAGCAATTTTAACAATTTTTGAACAAGTTACACACCATATTTTGATTACATGGAAGTAGTATAAAAGCATGAGTGAAACATGTCAACTAGTCAACTAGTAATACATTCTATCAACAAGTCAACAAGTGGAGATTATGTGACGAGAAAATACTTCACAATGTCGGCATTACTTCTTGACAGATGTATGACTATGGATGACGTCTTCAAAGTGAACTAGATTGACTATGTGTTTTCAAAGCTTCCTGCTTTTGAATCGGATTGGATGCTGCAAGTGAAGAATTTGCATCTGCATTGGGAAGCTGTGGGAAAGGCTATTCCAAGAGATCGTTTCATCCGCTCGTTTCTACATGAATGTGAAGAACTGCATTTACTATCAACTTACAACATTGATTTAGCATTTATCAACGCGAATACAATTTGGGCAACTGACCTCATGTTAGTTGTAGCTACTAGAATTATTCTACATTATGATGATGATGTTCCAAATAATGTATCAGACCTTGTTCGGTTCAACCATGGACGAGTTGAAGTGAATTCAAAAGTTTGCAAGTTCTTTGAAAAGAAAGCTGACTCAGCAGATAGTTGGGTATAAAAGGGAGTGAACTCAGCAGAGTGGAGTCATTTCTCAGCAGACAGTTGGAGGGAGTGGATCATCAATACATTGTGGCAGTCATGGAGAACAAGACAAGCAGCACAGCAGCGCAGCGCAGCAGCAGCAGCAGCTTTAAAATCAGTGCTAACTTAACCATTACTGTGGAGCATGGAGAATATGGGCCATTTCTACGCATCACACGTGGAGAGAGATGGTGTGCTTATTCACCATCTTTGTGGAAGATTATTTGCCAGAGCTTGAAAAATTTACGCGACATTGGCTTCAAACTATACTTAACGCAAACGAAGTGGCTTGAAGTCATTTCATACTTGGATATGCGCTATGTGAGTTTTGTGCGCACGTCACGGTTTGAAGGGAAAGAATACACACATCACATCAACATGAATGATGGTGAATGGGAGACACTGCTTCAGGAGATGGACAACATCAACTCAGCCCTATCACCATGTGAGGAATGTCATGTCATAACTCCTATCAAGCTGCAAAAGGATGGTCGGATGAAGGTGTCAAAGCTATCCAAGAAAAGGCTGGCTGAAGTTCAGTTGGAGAACATGAACGTGCAAAATCAACTTGGACTTACCTGCGACTATTGCGGTGCTTGTGGATGTATGGAGGATTATCATTGCCACTGCCACAAGTATAATTGCAAGTTGTGTGAACCAAACAACTTCTGCGGCAAGTGTGGAGTACTTAAAGTCAGTGAAGCAAAGTAAAAGCCCACAAGACACTGAAACAAGATGGACGCATGTTTTAAAAATGCTTATTTTGACTTGATGATTGCTAAACTTGCTTGCTGTGGCACTCCAGACTATCAACTTTATCATTTGGATGCTTTTTGGGATGTTGTACATCATAGTCTTGATGTGATTGAACTATATTCACGATTTCTTGGAGAATGTCATAAAATTGGAATAGAAGAAGATCCTGACTTTGACTTTGATTCTGCACTCTATTCTGCCCGTACTGATGTTGAAGTATATGTCACCGTAGTTGATCATTTGAGAGATTGTTGTAAAGAAGAAGAGGAAACCGAGCAGCTTTATCAGGTAACTTTAAAGATATAAAAACCTTTTTAATCATCTTTGTAACAACATAGTGAATTGATAACATAACAATGTTTTTCTTACTAGCAAATTTAGTTTTATGTGAGTGGTTTCAACGTAAACAAAGAAAGAACATGATAGAAGAGGCAGCAAATATATTAAAAGATATTTTATTACAGGAAGAAACCGACATGTTAGAATAAAGAAACAAAGTCAACATGGAGAATCTTGTACTATTCAGCGGTCATAAGGACGTTCTTTCAAACATGTTTCCAACACGACTTGAAAAGTATGGACATGGACAAGTGAAGCGTTGTATCAATATGAGAAAGCAGTGTTTCATCACCGTCAAGATATTGCTTCAGCCATTGTGTCATCCAGAAATGGATATGAAGCAAAACGTATTGCTAAAGGGATAAAACCATGTCCTTACCAGTGAAGAGAAGCAAAATGCAAGATGTTTTACAAGTCAAACTGGATCAGTGTGTATTGTTCCGCAACAAGTTGAAAGAATGTAAAGACAAAACTTTAGTTGAAGCAACGTATGATCATTGGTGGGGAGCTGGTGTGAAACATGTGTCATCTGAATATCCTGGTCAGATTATTATAGGAAAGTTGTTAGAAATGTTGTGTGAGGGTTAGAGATTTTTTTTTTTTTTCATTTGCTTGCCAACCGTCATGGTGTGCAGACGTGTGGACATGTAAAAGATGGATGTAGAAACATGTTTCAAGAACAAGTTTGTGGACTATATGATAAGTGAACTAGCACGTTTTGGAACTGTTGAACAACAACTGGAACATTTCAACATCTATTGGGAACTTGCTCATTCCATGCTGAACTTATCAAACTTGCGTAAGGATTTCATCAAAGAGTCTGGAGCTGAGGAGTTTGATGTGGAAGCAGTGTATGCTCTATTTGATCCAAAACTGTTTGATGAAGTGAGAGAGCGCTGTATGCTGCACTATAATGGCTGACATGACACTGAGACAATATATTGTGCAAAAAGCTTATTGTGAAGAAATGTTATCAGCTGTAAAAAAGTTTGCCTATTTAGTCTGTCCTGCTTGTCAACATGAAGAGTGTTCAGAACATACTTGTCATTTTGCATCTGTTTATACATATTGGAATGAAGCTAAATATTACATGCATTTAGATAAAGTGTTAGAGAATGCAAATCAACGTTGTGAGAAATATGGTGTAGATGCTATTACATTGGATGAACTCAGTCATTGGTTAGTGTTCATTGAAGACCAATGGTCTCCAGTTATTCATACCATTGTATCCATACTTGATTTGTAAAAAACTTGTTAGTTATGTTATAAATGCATGTTAGTTAAGTGATGTTGGTTGAGTTATAAAATAAAAGCTGTTCTGTTCAGACGTGTTTTTTCCATTCATCATGTCGACGTGGAAAGACTAGTTGACTGATATTTACTTCAAACCTGGACAGCCTGGAGCATTTGCTGGTCCTTACAAACTGTATCACATCTTACGAAAACATAATCAACCAGTCACACATTCACAAGTGAAGAAATGGCTGCAGGATCAAGATGCTTTTAGTTTACTACAACCTGTCAAATACAGGTTCAAAAGACAACGTGTCATTACACGTGGCATTGATGATATGTGGGATATTGATTTGGCTGATATGGAAAACATAGCTCCCTATAATGATGACATACGCTTTTTACTCATTGTCATTGATGTGTTTTCCAAATATGTCTGGGTACAGCCAATAGCTAATAAATCACATACCAGCGTCATACAAGCTTTCCAAAAGATTTTTCACGACACACGACGAAGACCGCGAACTCTAAGGTCTGATAAAGGAACAGAATTTAAAAACAGATGGGTAAAAGCATTTTTGAAGAAAGAAGGAATTCATGCTTATACCACAAAGAATGAAACCAAAGCCAACTTTGCTGAAAGAGTCATTCGTACTCTGAAGGGAATGATGTATCGGTATTTTCTACATAATCAAACTTACCGTTACTTAGACATTCTTCCAGACTTGGTGTACAATTACAACCATAGACCTCATGGTTCTCTTCCTAATAAATATGCTCCAGCCGAGATTCGTAAAGACAACGAATCAAAAGTGTGGAAATATATGTATGTCGACAAACTGAAATTGAAACCGAAGAAGAAGAAGTACAAATTTAACATTGGCGATCATGTTCGCATTTCTCACATTAAATACGTGTTTCAACGCGATTATCACATCAAATGGACGCAAGAAGTCTTCATTGTCACACATCGTTGTAAGAAGCAAGGAATACATTTATATCGTGTGAAAGACTTTTTAGACGAAGATATTGATGGACATTTCTATGAAGAAGAACTGCAGAAAGTGACCAAAGATATTGAATCTATTTATAGAATTGAAAAAGTCTTGAAAACACGTAAAAGACGAGGAGGTGTGAAAGAATTATTTGTCAAGTGGTTAGGTTGGCCAAACAAGTTTAACAGTTGGGTGAAAGAAACAGACATTCAACAATGAAGCATCCATTTACATGTTTAGTCTCTGGACCTACAGGCAGTGGCAAAACGTCTCTGGTGAAGGAAATTCTAGAACAAAAGTTGATTCAACCCTCTCCAAAAAGCATTTTATGGCTCTATGCAGCAGATCAGCCTTTGTACAAGGGAATGAAAGGTGTGGAATTTTACCAAGGCATTCCAGATGACATTGAAGAGCGTTTTAACCCGAAGAAACCAAACTTACTTATCATTGATGACTTAATGACCAAATGTCATAGTGATGAGCGTATGACACGTCTCTTTAGTGTTGGCAGCAGTCATCAAAATCTAAGCATTATCTTTATTGTGCATAATTTATTCCATCATGGGAAAGAGATGCGAAATATTAGTTTGAATACACATTATATCATTCTGTTTAAAAATCCGAGAGACAGTCAACAAATTAGTACATTGGCGCGGCAAATGTATCCTGGAAGATCTCAACTTCTCATAGAAGCCTATCAAGATGCTACAAGCAAACCTCATGGTTATTTATTCATTGATTTAAAACCAAAGACAAATGATCAACTACGTATTCGTACAGGCATTTTACCAAAAGATACACATTATGTATATATTGATAAAGCAGTGTATGAACAAGAACCAACTCATTTGACCATTCGCAGTCAAGATGTCTAAACGTATTCGAGCGAACCAGCCGTTTCTCCATTTGCTTGCACGCAGTGGGCCTAAACGACGTAAATCCTTGCTACAGCAAGCTACAAAGGAGGAATTAACAAGCTTGTTTGAAATTTGTTTGAATATATTGCAAGGACATTTACCCTTAAGCTCAAAACGGTTTAAGGAATTTAAACGTGAACGTCATACGCTTCGTACTCTAGCAGATAAGAAGATATCCCTTCGACGAAAAAAGAAGTTGATTAATCAGAAAGGAGGATTCATTGGAGCTATTGCTAGATTGGCATTACCTTTGTTAGCCAAACTGCTGCTAAAATGAAACATACGATGAAAATGGTCCTCATTCCTGAATATGAATATAAAATGTTGCTAGAAAAGAAGGGAAAAGATGGTGAAATCAAAACGAAAGTGAATAAACTTTTACGTGGGAAACGAACACGTGAAAAGGCTATAGAAATATCTCAACTTCTTGGTCGTCATTTACGAACAAGTCAGTCTAGGCAGCAAAAGCCCTCATCATCATCATCATCACCTGAAAAGCCAGAAAAGTTATTTTTAAGTCATTTTCAACCTATCTATCATGGAAAAATAACACAACTTTTAGCAGAACTGAAGAAATATGGTACGACATGGTCAGACAAGAATGAACTTGTGTTGAAAACGGGCGATATTATAGCAAATTCCAATGGTTGATTTGATGAAAGAAGCATTGGTGGCGACAAGAAGAAAAGAACGAGCCATACCACCATATGGCTGGCATCCATTTATCCAGGAAATTGTTGATGCTAATATTCCAAAAACAATGTTTAGTAAAAAGACCACTCGTGACGACATTACAACAGAAATGAAACAACGTTAACAAAGACAGTTTCCTGAAGGATGGGAAAATTTTTAACATGGTTGAAAGAGCTATGTTGTTGTTGTGAGGAAGATAAACCAACTATTCCTGTAAAAATAAGATGTACAAGTGCTTGTTGTGAAGGAGAAGTCATAGATCATCATGATGTGAAAGACCATTTACATACTTGGTTGAATGGCGCGCGCTATCGTGAAGTATATAGGCAACGTCAACGCACCTATACCATTTAGTTCCCATCATGGAGTCGAATAGTTTTTCCATTACTTTGCCTAGCAATGCGAGTATGAACTATTCTCCCAAGAACAAGGCTTCGAATTATCAAATTCGTATGCCTCGAACCATTTATCTGAACGGAAAATATGAAGTGGCTTTAGCTGAAATTCAATATCCACATACATGGACAACGATGAGACATGGCATGGACTACTCTATTCAGTATCGACAAGAACTATTCGATGATCCTATTCTTAGCACTCTCGATATTCCTTATGGGTACTATAGAACCATACAAGAACTATGTGAGGCAGTCAATGAAGAAGCGACTAATGCTCTGAATCTTACAGAAGCTATTCGAATAAAGTATGATAAGATTAGACGACGTGTGTTTCTATTTCTCGATTATGGTTATGAAGTGTCCTTTTCCACTGGATTAGCTGAGATTTTAGGATTTATCCCAGATCACTGGCATACTGAAACATGTACAGCTGACCATAAAGCGGATGTGAAACAGGGGTTTTATACACTGTATGTGTATTGTAGCATTTGTGAACCACAAGTTGTTGGTGATTATTATGTTCCGTTACTACGTTCTGTTGGCATACAAGGCCATGATGGTGATATTGTTATGAAAACGTATGGCGAACCGCATTATGTTCCTGTAAACACGTCCAAATTTGACGTGATAGAAATGAATATTAAGGACGACACAGGCCATAATGTTCCATTTCAAACTGGAAAGGTGATCTGTAAACTTCATTTTCGACCAAAAGCATTATGAAAGCTTATACACACGATCCGTCGGCATATCGCAACCATTTTCTTCGTCAAGTGGGCGGGGAATTACCAGGATTCAAAGGAGCGCGAATCCAATATGGCGATGGTATTGGTTCAATACTGGGATCATTGGCTCGCAAAGCTATTCCACTACTTAAGGCTGGGGCTAAGATCGTTGCGCCACATCTTAAGAAGGCT
This sequence comes from Protula sp. h YS-2021, assembly GCA_949752745.1. NCBI lineage: Eukaryota > Metazoa > Annelida > Polychaeta > Sabellida > Serpulidae > Protula > Protula sp. h YS-2021. Next base: position 34,647,135 of record OX457032.1, on the reverse strand, counting down.
GCAAAGAATGTCGCGAAAGATGTGACGGGCCGAGTAGCAGAACGTGTGTTTGGAGAACAAAAGCGTATGCAACCGACGAAACGTGCCAGAAGACGAAAAACAGCCAGACGGATAACATCAAAATATCGCAAAGATATCTTTTGAAATCATGTCTCTCATTCATAATCATTCGTGTGAATGTAGTCTTTCTCCATTGGAATGGTTTCACGTACCACCGACGCAAACTGCTGTAGAGAAAAGTTATAATGTTGACTATCAACCACTTACAAGCATTAGAGAAGGCGCTCCAATAGAATTCTACATTCCTGCGAGTACAGAAGAATATCTGGATTTAAAGAACAGCAAACTTCATATTGTATGTCGCATTCTAAAGGCTGATGGAACAGAGTGTGGCGCAGATGATAATGTCTCTTGCATCAATGATGTGTTTAATGGGTTATGGTCTAATATTGAATTGTTTCTGAATGATCGTTTGGTTTCGCATAGCAACAATACTCATGGTTATACCAGCATTATCTCTCATCTCATCCATGATTCGGAAGAAAGTCTACATTCTGAGCGCTCTATGCGTCTCATGTACAAGGATACTGCTGGGTCAATGAATAGTCATGAGGTGAAAAGACCTAATCATGAACGATATGTATCCGGGTTTCATGTCAATGCTGACGGCGGTGACTTGGCTGAGCAAGGAAACAATGGCTTACATCATCGTTATTTGCATACACGTCTTAGCCGTGATGTTATGCTCGCAGGTGGTTTAAGGATAGATTTGTTTGAGCAGGATCGTTATCTTCCGAATGGTATCAGTTTGAAATTGCGTTTCCATAGACAAAAAGATGACTATGTATTGATGGCTGCAGATAATACCTATAAGGTAGAAGTGAAAGAGGCATTTTTAACCATTCGCAAAGTGAGGGTGAGTCCAGGTATTCAGTTAGGACATACAGATGCATTGATGAAAAGTCCTGCCAAGATCATCATCACTAGAAAAGAATGTAAAGTCTTAGCTATTCCAGCAGGATTTCAGTCTTTTGTGAAAGATAACATCTTTTTAGGTCAATTACCAAATTGTATTGTCATTGGTCTGGTTCATAATGAAGCTTTTGGTGGATCAGTATTGAGGAATCCATATGATTTCAAACATTTTGATCTGGACTATATGCAACTGTACACGGATGGTGAACCAGTTCTATCCAAACCTCTCAAGCTTGACATTACACAGAACAAATACCTGGACGCTTTTGAAACGCTTTACAAATCGTTTGATCGGTTGAATGGTGAGAAAAGTTCCATTATAAAACGGGAAGATTGGCCTAGAGGTTATGCTTTATTTTCGTTTGACTTAACACCGGATTATGATGGCGATGATCATTTCCCCCTGATCAAGCATGGGAATTTGCGGATAGAAATGAACTTTGCTACGGCTTTGCAACCTACCATCAATGTCATTGTCTATGCTGAATTTGACAACATTATTGAGATCAGTGCAAATCGCAGCATTCAATTCGACTACCAGTCATGAACACGAAGCAGATTGATGCCATATTGAGTCATGATGTCATGACCAAAGACTTATTTCAAGGCGTGTTTGCCATGGACCAGTTACCATCTTTACAACGCGGCGCCTATGTCATCAACACAGACGATCAAGATGAACCAGGAGAACATTGGGTGGCAGTGTATTATGATAAAGACCCTGTGGAATATTTTGACTCTTATGGACTGTTCCCTCTCGATGATCGTTTAGATATGTTTTTAAGAAATGACTATATGTATAATTCTATCTCATTACAAACGCCAATATCATCGTCATGTGGTTTTTATTGTGTATATTATATATGGCATAGAGCTCGAGGTCAGAGTATGTTTGATATTGTGAATATATTAAAAAGAAAGGATGGTGATTTTATTGTAAAGGATTTTGTATATAGACATTATAAACCACTGTTTTATTAATGGTGTTTTATTAATGGTGTTGTTTTATTAATGTTGTTGTTTTATCAATGTTGTTGTTTTATCAATGTTGTTGTTTTATTAATGTTGTTATTGTAGTAGTTAAGTTGTTGTTGTTATATTAGTTAAGTTGTTGTTATATTAGTTAAGTTGTTGTTGTTGTTAAATAAAACAAACCAAGTTTTCAAACAGTCTTGTTTATTGTGTTCTATTTACAAATTCTTAACTACAAACACTATTTACAAAGTTTACAAACACTATTTACAAACTTTTATTTACAAAGTCTATTTACACTATTTACAAATTCTTAACTACAAACTTTTATTTACAAATTCTATTTACAAAGTTTACAAAGTCTATTTACAAGCTCTTAACTACAAACTCTTAACTACAAAGTCTATTTACACTATTTACAAACTTTTTATTTACAAACACATTCATTTTTCAATACATTCATCAATGAATACCATTCATTAGAATCTAAATTGATATAGGTATCATAGACATTACATCCATGTTTGTAAATGCTATGAAAGCTCACATAACACACATCACCAAACTTTATCACTTTAACAGTTTCATGTTCAGACAGTTTCAGTTCATATCCTTCTTCTAAGTCAATGTCCATCACACGCATAGGTTGTGTCAGCTCAATGGATTTGATGCCCCGCTTGAGTTGTATTCCTCCCTCTTTGAATTCAAGCGTTAGGTTCTTTCCAATCCAATGCTTGTAACAGAGCGTACCATTCCACTGTGTTGAGGGTGATGTAGTCGTAGCATTCTGTAAGCTCGTCATATTGACGAAATTGTACAAACACGTCTAGACCGTTCTCAGTCACACGCACTTCTAATTCATTTGAGACTGCTAGGAGAAAGCCGGGTATTCTCAACTTGTCTAGGTGATCCTTCAACACGGATTGGTCATCAAGTGATAGGACGAGATACTGTCCAAAATGTCTTAGCACAATGTCATCATATTCGTTTCTCAGATATGAGAATCCATGCGTAATTGGTTTATATTCCGATAAAAAGTCTTCCATCTCGTTCAACAGTCAGATGAACTATGAGCTGTCTCCTTGTCTGCAAAGACGTTTTTATGCTCGCAAGATGGTGAAGAGTGGATGTTGTATCGCTTCTAGGAATCGTAAGACTGCGCGCCAGTTCTTGATATCAAAGAGGATCAAATCTGTATATGGTGTATCTGGCACAACTCCCTTATAATCCTTTGGATAATCCTGTAAAAGATTTCTACAGATTTCTACACGTATGTTAGAATCATATTCAGCTACCGTCACTTCCACTTTATTTTCAAGTCTACGTTTAAACCCAGGTTCAAGTGGTATGTTTTTAAAGTCTTTCCACACTTCAGGTTTAAACCGATGATAACTTGTCTTAGAATCTAGTATCACTTCATTCCTCTCATTGACAGTAAGGTAAACACCACCGTTCAGCATGAGTGCATTCATGATTGTTACCTTGTTATGAGCCACCTTCTTGTCTACGAAGCCTTTTATCCACTTCTTTCACCTGCTTCTTCAACATTTTCCATTCAGGTATTGTCAGCAAAATTCCCTTTTTCGTTGGACGGTTTTTTCCAGTCCCCTCATCTCTGAGGTATTTGCGAATGTTTATCACACCTTCATTACTTTGTTTCATAATCTTGATATACTTTCCATTGCCTAGAGAAAGCATTCCATCCCACGACTGTGGTGTTGGTGCTATCTCCACTTTTAATTTCTTGATGGTATTGTTAGGATGTTTCACATTCATGTCTTTGACTGTATCAGCAAGAGTATCCATATCCGTTGTTGCAGATCTTTTTTCGATTCATGTTGACGCTTCAGTGTTCACACCTCAACTAACTCTAAAGTTGAAGTGTCTCCCCCTTATATACTGTAATGCCCATGCGCCAAAGTGGAATAGCCATCACTCATCACATATCGCTTGTCATCAAAGGGAGAGAGAGCCACTTTCCTCAACTTCTCCGAGAAGATCTGGTGGTCATGACTTCGAATGATGTGCCCTGTGGTTATCGTTTGCGTTTGGTTGAACAAACTGTCTCTATACTGCTGATGTTTCATACGTCTTTGACACGCGCGAGTGATGCCTTTGGCCGTACGTTTTTCTTTCCCACCATATATCATACTATACATTTTCGGTCGAAGTCCAACAAACTCTTCAATGGGAATGCCCGCCGTCTCATCTTTCATTTTCCCAAGCACTTTCTTGTTCACGTTGGAATGCAGGAAATGATCTGGGGGATAGTCACTTGTGTCGAACAAGTCGGCATCTTCCTGCATGTCTTTGTAGATATCTTCCGTTTCTATGTCATAACATAGACTGTCGGTGTCGCTGAACAAGAGTTTGGCGTCGGGATACTTGGTCATGATGTAGTTGTAATGAAAGTGGAACATGAGCACCTTGCTGAGGTCGAGAATGGTGAAACCAACTTGAATGGGTTTATCCAGAAGCAGATCCACTTTGCGCAAATGTACCGCGGTCAAATCTTCGTTGAAAATTCTAAATTTGTGGAAGGAAGGTTTGGCCACAAGTTTCTTGAACCGCTTTTCTTTGTGAACAAGTTCCACATTCATGCGCTTTCTCACATTTTCCATGGTTTTGCCAAACACAGAGTTGTTCATCAGTTTGAAAAAGTCTTTCTCAAACGGGTTCTTAGCCAACTTTCTCTTTTCCGTGTTCAATGAGATGTATTTTGCCAACCATTTGCTCTGTGCAAACATGATGGCACGGTGCACCTTCATGACTTTCAATCCCAGTGAGACATATTGCTGTAAATTTCTATAATGAAGCACATATTTCTTCTTGTCGCATAGGTTGGGAATGAGCTTTTCACTAGGTTTGCCTTTCATGTTTAGATCTTTCCGCAGCTTCTGACTATGCTCTGACAATTCTCCCACTTTCACACATTTCCGTTCAGGAGCCACTGGGTAGTGATTATGACGATCATGGATTGAATATGGGTATTCCAAATCCACTTCTAAAATGTATCCAATCTCGTCATCTTCATCCACATCCATAAAGTCAATGGATTCTGGCTCGCTCACCCACATAAATCCACTTTCCGGCATGCTTTGCGACATGGCCCAGCCATACAAGTTGTTTGCATCCAGGTACGTTAAGAAGTTGGTTGGTTTCGTGGGATCGTAATCTGCTACGTAGGGGTTATTTGCTTTCGCATACTTGTGTGTGATGACAGATATTCCTCCACGTAGACCTTGTTCAACCATTTGGTACATGTCAATGTCGTTGATCAATTCCAATTTCACCTTTGTCGCTTTCAACATGGCATCCCAGGACAGTCCTGGCGCTGTATAGTAGTGAGCAGGATCTAATTCATACGTGTTGAGACATACGTGACGAAAGTTTTCAAACACGTCAGCCAGCAGCAACACATCTGATTTCAGGTACAAGTCATGGTATTCGCCAAATGTAGTACAGCTGAATGTCTCCCACACCTTCTGCGCATGCGCATCATCCTCATCACTAATGTCTTCTTCACTGAGGAGACTGTAAAACTTGTCCTTGGACGGCAGTTGTGTTTCAGCAAACTTGGATGGTTCATCCACGTAATCATAAGGGTACACTCCCTTTCTCAACAGTAACTCTTGTTGGTCGCTATCGTGAGTGTGTGACGTCATGTTATAAAAGTTGTCTTTCCCTTCTGCTGCCAGGTTGGATACCAACTTCTGTAGAGAAGTACTCATGAACTGATAACTGTCTGTAAATTTCAGATTGCTCATGGTGAATGCAATATATTTCTCAACGGTGTTGGGAATGACTGTAATGGTTTCGTTTTTGAACTTTCAAATTTCTTCCATGATCAAATGGCTGTCATAGCCTCGTAAATTGTGGAAAAAGACAGGAATGATGAAAGAATCTTCAACATCCTGCTTATCCTTTCGAAGTCGAAATTGCAAATTGCATTCACCATGTGCAGCTCCACGGTATTTGCCATTGATATGGTCATGATCTCTCACATGATCTGCTCCTAGAGGCTCATGACAAATGTAGCAATCCGTAGCGTTCTTATAATCCTCTTCATCTTCGCGAGTCATCACCATTTTCTTTGGCTGTAGCAAGCCATGCACAATACGATCACGCTCATTCACCATATGGTCTAAAAAGACTTTCACGGCATTATCTCCTCGATACACGACTGGGGCACGTGTATCATACTGGCTCACAACCACATAGGCAAAGCTGTTTGGACGATGATGCTGATACCTAACTTCTTCATGCTTTTTCGTGAAACATTCAAAGTCCGCATAAATGACAAACGGCGCTCGCTGTTGTTTGGCTACATTCTTGAACTTGATGAAGGGTTCCTTGGGAAATGATAAACGTTGTGCTCCATGCTTGCCACACACTTCACGATGCTTGTCTAAAAGATCTTGTCGTATAAACCCGTGAAGACAGTTGAAACAATAAAATGCTGCAGCCTTATGCTTTGATCGATAAGCCATCAGTCTGCTGAAATTCTTGATGAGGCAATAATGTCTTGTCTTGTCATTGCTAATCAAAAGCAAGTTGATTTCTCTCGCGCTGGTGTTTCGACTCAGTTGTATGGGAACAACTACATCATGTTCATATCCAAACACGTAAATGGACACATCATTCTCCTTTTCAAACTTTGGAATGTCCGTAATCGGTGTTGGAAATGTCATACCTTCTACCTTCAATTCGTTCTCAAATGCTTTGTATTGATTCAGACGCTGTAGGTCATTGCTTGTTGAAGGGTGAAGGTGAGCCAATACAGACCATAAGAAGCACTTGTTGTCGTCATTCTGAATGTTTAATACAGCCCTTGTATTCTTTACTTTCTTCGGCAGTGGGATAAAACTACTTGCGTCCAGTGGCGCTGACGTAGCTGTATGCACTTCAATGAATAATATGTTATCCAACACCCAGCCAGAACCTTGTCGCTCATGTTCATCAAACCTGGTAAACAATTCTTTATAGGCTTCTGGCAAGTCCTTTTCAATATCCGTCGGATTATATGCTGCATATGTTGGACTACTGATGAAGGCATTATCCACTTGTTCTACCATAACACCTTCAACATTCGCAGTCATTTTCTTGAAGCGTGCATGCACGACAATATACCATTTCATGCCATGGTTTAACGTCTCTAGCAAATGTGCCTTGATCCTGTTCTCTTGTTGTCGCATTTCAAGTAGCAAATCCGATCCATCTTCAGGCTCAAACCGTCTTTCCTGTGCGTTTCCACCAAGACTCACTCTTCTGCCTCTGCCTACTTGTCCTGTCTCTTTCTTTCTTTGTTCTTCATGAGACACATTTCCCATCTCAACACATGCATGCGTCTCAAACGCATCCAAAGATGGAAATATTTTAATACATTCACCGCAGAGGACTGGATCAGGTCTGTCAACACCATCTTGTACCGTCTTTCGTCTCTTGGCTTCAATCTGCTCAACAAGCTCTTCGTGAGCACGTTTCATCCTAGCTGGTTTGCATGTATGTGCTACGAACAATTCCAGAGATGGAAATGTTATATCGCAATCATGACAGTAGACTGTAGCCATCGTTGTTGTTGTTGTTGCTAGAACTGAAATGAGGCGAAATACACGTTTCACTCTTCCTTTTATACCACTTCAATGATGCGTAACTTGTTGACTTAGCAGAATTTATCACTGTTTGAAATGCATGTTTCACTCATGCTCTTATGCTACTTACATGTAATCAGAATATGGTGTGTAACTTGTTTCAAATATTGTTAAAATTGCTAACTCAGCAGAATTTATCACTGCTTGGATATGAATCATTTCACTTACAGTTGTACAGTTGTTATACAGCAGAGACATCTGGCGGTGAAGCTTGACGATGATATTCATCCGCAAAATAACACACGGCCACTGTAAACTGAATCAAACGGTAAAATTTACTTGAAAATCGGTTAATTATGACGGAAGTTATCTCATTTTTTTTTCACTTTTTACACAGGCAAAATGGCGGTATGTCACATTATGCATACAGCCACCGGTGTAAATAGCCTATGACTACATAATGTTAACACTAGATATAAAACCAAATCAAACGGTTGAAATTTTCATGCAAATCGATCAACTATAGCTTAAGCTATCCCCCACTTTTTCACTTTTTACAAAGTTAAAATGGCGGCATGTCACATTATGCATACAGCCACCAGTGTAAATAGCCCGTGACCACTTAATGTTAAAACTTTACATAAAACTGAATCAAACAGTGAAATTTTCATGCAAATCCGTCAACTATAGCGAAAGTTATCCCACTTTTTCACTTTTTACAAAGTTAAAATGGCGGCATGTCACATTATGCACACAGCCACCGGTGTAAATAGCCCGTGACCACTTAATGTTAAAACTTTACATAAAACTGAATCATACAGTGAAATTTTCAAGCAAATCCGTCAACTATAGCGAAAGTTATCCCACTTTTTCACTTTTTACAAAGTTAAAATAGCGGCATGTCACATTATGCATACAGCCGCCAGTGAAAATAGCCCGTGACTACTTAATGTTAAAACTTTACATAAAACTGAATCAAACAGTGAAATTTTCATGTGAATCCGTCAACTATAGCGAAAGTTATCCCACTTTTTCACTTTTTACAAAGTTAAAATGGCGGCATGTCACATTATGCATACAGCCACCGACGTAAATAGCCCGTGACCACTTAATGTTAAAACTTTACATAAAACTGAATCAAACAATGAAATTTTCATGCAAATCCGTCAACTGTAGCGAAAGTTATCCCACTTTTTCACTTTTTGCAGAAGTTAAAATGGCGGCATGTCACATTATGCATACAGCCACCGGTGTAAATAGCCTATGACTACTGAATGTTAAAACTACATATAAAACCGAATCAAACGGTAAAATTTTCATGCAAATCGGTTAATTATGACGGAAGTTATCTCATTTTTTCCACTTTTTACAAAGTTAAAATGGCGGCATGTCACATTATGCATACAGCCACATGCGAAAATAGCCTGTGACCACTTTATAACAAAAACTTTACATAAAACTCAATCAAACAGTGAAATTTTCATGCAAATCCGTCAACAATAGCGAAAGTTATCCCACTTTTTCCACTTTTTACAAAGTTAAAATGGCGGCATGTCATATTATGCATACAGCCACATGCGAAAATAGCCTGCATAGCAACGGCGGTTGCTATGCGGATCCACTGCATAGCAACGGTTGCTATGCGGGACTACTGTATTGGAGTATGAGTGGAGTTAAACAGTGATGTGTATAGCTGTGCATGTGGTTGCAGCCCTGCTGGAGTGGGTTGCGATGCGCTTGTGACGAGATCGTCTCGTCGAAATGCCTACTGCACACGGAACAGGAGCAAAATGTTATATTTCGTCATGTGAAGCAACGTATGTGGGTAGCGATGCGCTTGTGACGAGATCGTCTCGTCGAAATGCCTACTGCACACGGAACAGGAGCGAAATGTTATATTTCGTCATGTGAAGCAACGTATGTGGGTAGCGATGCGCTTGTGACGAGATCGTCTCGTCGAAATGCATACTGCACACGGAACAGGAGCGAAATGTTATATTTCGTCATGTGAAGCAACGTATGTGGGTAGCGATGCGCTTGTGACGAGATCGTCTCGTCGAAATGCCTACTGCACACGGAACAGGAGCGAAATGTTATATTTCGTCATGTGAAGCAACGTATGTGGGTAGCGATGCGCTTGTGACGAGATCGTCTCGTCGAAATGCATACTGCACACGGAACAGGAGCGAAATGGTATATTTCGTCATGTGAAGTAACTTATGGAAGAAGTGAGGGACGACGAGCCCGACGACCCCCACGACGACCCCCATTATGTTAGTTTTTAAAAACATATGTAAATAACCACTTACCGAAATAGCTGCCATCCTTGTTGTATCCATAGTGCGGAGAGCTCATCCTTATATACAACTCTGATGTAATCAAAATATGGTGTGTAACTCGCCAAACAGAACTTTGTTTTAAAAGCTGACTTGGCAGAATTTATCACTGCTTGGATATGAATCATTTCACCTACAGTTGTAAGTTGTTATACAGCAGAGACATCTGGTGGTGAAGCGAAATGGTATTCATTCGCCAAATGGTATTCATCCGCTAAATGGTATTCATCCGCCAAATGGTATTCATCCGCTAAATGGTATTCATCCGCCAAATGGTATTCATCCGCTAAATGGTATTCATCCGCCAAATGGTATTCATCCGCGAAATAGCACTGGAAATAACTGAATCAAATGGTGAAATTTTTATGTAAATCAGTCAACTATAACGAAAGCTATCCCATTTTTTCCACTTTTTACACAGTTAAAATGACGACATGTTACAAATATAAGTTCCACACTTCAACGGAAGTCCGTTATTTCAAATTACGAAAACAAAATGACGTTTACGCACACTCTGCTGTGACGTTTACCCTTCATCATCACGTCATCCCAACACGCGCGCGCGCTCCATCCAAGAACTCAAGCAGATACAAACAAACAGACATGATGACGTCACTTCCGGTCCAGACATGATGACGTCACTTCCAGAGATGATGACGTCATTATGGCGTCACAATGATTGACAGGTCACAGCGGGCTTAATTGACTTAATTGACTTAATTGGCTTAATTGATCACGTGATTGATGACGTCACGATGATTGACTGCGGTAGAACCCCCATTTATACACTACTAGTGTCGGTTGGTTTTCGACCAGAACCTGTGAGGTATTGGTTGGTTTTCGAACAAAACTTGTGAGGTGTTGGTTGGTTTTCGACCAGAACTTGTGAGGTGTTGGTTGGTTTTCAGCCAGAACTTGTGAGGTATTGGTTGGTTTTCGGCCGGTGCCTGACCTAATCTTAGCAATAGTTAATACAGTAGAACCTACTTACAGCGACAGGGCTTATAATGACGTAGTTTTCTCGGTCCCAGCCACGCCATTACAACAAGATTCTACTAAATATGACCTAAAATTCTGCCCCAAGCTCATACCAGTATAATGAACGTTGTCACCATGGTGTTATGATTATTATCTTGTTGCCATGGGACATACTAATGGACAGCTACGCCATGCCAGGCAACGCGACACCAACACCTATTCCGGGGCTCGTAAAAAGGGGGCGGGGGGGGGGGGGTAAGTATTCACACACCCATACACCACAAGTTATCGGACCAGCACTGTGCTTGTCTGGCTTTATGCCAACAATAAAAAATTCCTGAATTCCACATGGCTTTCGTATAATGCAGCTCGTGCGGGCCTTCTAAAACATAACACTTTCCAAATTTCACGTCACATCCATATTTCATTTTAGCACACGTCTGACTTGTTTCCCCGTAAATTCTTAGCTAGTTTAAAGCCTCTCCAACCCCAGCCCTTCCTCAAATTTTCTTCCCGGGCTGGGACCTTCTAGGACCAATCACCTTACTTGGTGACTGTGGAATTGAATAACAACGCCATTGAAACCATTCAGTCAGTGCTCAAACCTGGGCTCGTGCACTCAAACGAGAACTCGTGCACTTAGACGAGGACTCGTGCACTCAGACGAGGACTCGTGCACTCAGACTAGGACTCGTGTACTCAGACGAGGACTCATGCACTCAGACGAGGACTCGTGCACTCAGACAAGGACTCGTGCACTCAGGCGAGGACTCATGCACTCAGACGAGGACTCGTGCACTTAGACGAGGACTCGTGCACTCAGACGAGGACTCGTGCACTCAGACTAGGACTCGTGTACTCAGACGAGGACTCATGCACTCAGACGAGGACTCGTGCACTCAGACAAGGACTCGTGCACTCAGGCGAGGACTCATGCACTCAGACGAGGACTCATGCACTCAGACGAGGACTCGTGCACTTAGACGAGGACTCGTGCACTCAGGCGAGGATTCGTGCACTCAAACGAGGACTCATGCACTCAGACGAGGACTCGTGCACCAGGCGAGGACTCGTGCACTCAGACGAGGACTCATGCACTCAGACAAGGACTCGTGCACTCAGACGAGGACTCATGCACCAGGCGAGGACTCGTGCCCTCAGACGAGGACTCGTGCACTCAGACTAGGACTCGTGCACTCAGACGAGGACTCATGCACTCAGACGAGGACTCATGCACCAGGCGAGGACTCGTGCCCTCAGACGAGGACTCGTGCACGCAGACTAGGACTCATGCACTCAGACGAGGACTCGTGCACAAGGCGAGGACTCGTGCCCTCAGACGAGGACTCCTGCACTCGGAAGAGGACTCATGCACTCAGACGAGGACTCGTGCACAAGGCGAGGACTCGTGCCCTCAGACGAGGACTCATGCACTTGGGCGAGGACTCGTGCACTCAGACGAGGACTCATGCACTCAGACGAGGACTGGTGCACCAGGCGAGGACTCGTGCCCTCAGACGAGGACTCGTGCACTCAGACGATGACTCGTGCACTCAGACGAGGACTCGTGCACTCAAACGAGGACTCACGCACTTGGACGAGGACTCGTGCCCTCAGACGAGGACTCATGCACTTGGGCGAGGACTCGTGCCCTCAGACTAGGACTCGTGCACTCAGGCGAGGATTCGTACTGTCTGACATTAGAGGGTGAACATTATGAATAAGAGAAAAGGTCGTTGTACAAACACCAGTTTACTTTGTGTTTTCATAACATTTGAAAACGGTTTGATTTATTTTTAGCCGCGTTTCCAAACTTTCGAAAACACATTTATGGACATAAAATTACCTGCAAATTTGGTCGAGACCAAATTAAAAATAGCGTGCAACTACTATGATAGTTCATCTATATGCAAAATATCATACGAAACGGATTATCAAGTTGGAAAAAATAGCTAGCGATAGACAGAAGGACGGACAGAAGGACAGCATCCTAACCTATAACCTCCCTTCCCCCCCCCCCCCTCCGGGGCCTCGAGACCCAGCTGGGGGGGGGGGGGGGGGCTTAACAAGAGCCTTACCTTTATGAAGTCGATGGCCCGGAGGGGGGGGGGTTCATGAACACCCTGGACAGTGAAAAGGTGGCGCAGAATGAACTCCACCATTTATGAACATATCGTATGACACATGCCAACGAACCCCTCACCTCCCCCCTCCCCAAACCACGACACTACTTAACGCCTTGCCTCCATTACACTCATCCATTCAATTGCTCTCTCCATCCTTTTATTTAAATGTCAAACGCAGTGCTCACGAAAAAAGGTCAAACGCAGCACCCCCGTTATTTTCTTTCAAGTTTTGATCAAATAAGCAGAGACTCTTTAAGGGCTGAAATGAAATCACGTTTATCTCATCGACTGGGGCGAGGACCTAAAGAAAGAACTCGGCGAGTAGAAATTGTTTGGCTTTCAAGAAATATGAAAGAAACTGGAATATAGAACATTTAGATGTTTTGCTCAGATAAAAAGAAAGAAGAAGTCACAAGGAAAACTCGGCTGAATGAAAACATTATCTTGGCCTTTAAGTGGCACAGGAGAATAGAATGCTCTGAGTTAACGACGCAATTAAAAGGGGCGAGTAAAAACCCACACAACCCTAGCTGGGATAAAGACATTTGTAGGGTTCTCCCCCGCGGCGCTGTGTCGCGTTATTGGACAGCCAAGGGGCTGCATTCACAAAAGTCAACTGTACAGTTAACCAGTTCCGTTAACAACTGCTGTAGCTAACAGAACTTTTGAAAGTTGATTAATAAAGTATACTTATATATTAAAACAAATTCTTGTAAAAACTGTTTGCGTAATTTAGCTGAATCAGTTGATTTCTCTTGTGCGGTGTGCAGTTAACTGCACAGTTAACTTTTATCAATACAGCGACAGGAGTACAGTTAACTGCACAGTTAACTTTTACCAATACAGGGGCAGGAGTACAGTCAACTGCACAGTTAACTTTTATCAATACAGGGGCAGGAGTACAGTTAACTGCACAGTTAACTTTTATCAATACAGGGGCAGGAGTACAGTTAACTGCACAGTTAACTTTTATCAATACAGGGGCAGGAGTACAGTCAACTGCACAGTTAACTTTTTTATGAATACAGGGGCAGGGGTACAGATAACTGCGCAGTTAACTTTTATGAATACAGGGGCAGGAGTACAGTTAACTGCACAGTTAACTTTTATGAATACAGGGGCACGAGTACAATTAACTGCACAGTTAACTTTTATGAATACAGGGGCAGGCAGTCAAGATGCTGGGACGCGCATTCCTATAAATACACGCCCTGCATCTCATTCGGCATGGACATTGCACCCCCCTCCACCCCCCCCTCCTCCTGTTTACGCCCATGCATCTGTTAACAGATAACTAGAGCATGTGGACATGTCCAAAGTCATTAGCCAAGCTAACCTTCACTTCTTCTTCTCAGGCCTTTCTCACAGCACTATAACAACAGACCCGACATTCTACACAAACATTAAACTTTTTCTTTATTTCTAGTCAAACCTTTCTTAAAATTCTATTTAGAAGTAAAATATTCTGTTTACAAGTAGCACTTTTCTCGTGATTCTACACACAAATAACACTCTTTTTGAGATTCTATTTGTAAATAAGACCTTGTCGGATTCTACATACAACTGACGCTTTTCTCGAGATTCTACTTTCAGATAACGCCTTCGTGGAGATTCTACTTACAGATATCACCTTGTGCGAGATTCTGCTTACACATATCACCTTCTTCGAGATTCTACTTACAGATATCACCTTCTTCGACATTCTGCTTACAGATACCACCTTCTTCGGGAGTCTACTTACAAATAACGCCTTCTTGGAGATTCTACTTACAGATACGCTTGCGACAAACGCAAAAATATGTTGGAATAAAACGCAAAAAGTTGCAATTTTTTATTGCGACTTATTGCATTTTATTGCATCTAGCCGCGATCCAATATTTCAGAGGACGCGTCCTGAGCATGCAATATGTTGCGACTTATTTCACACTGATGATAAGATTACACCTTGAGCAAACATTCACGCAAGCGATTTAATCCCCCTGCGCATTCTCTCCAATTGCATGTACTCTGTGTAAACAAGTCAATGTTTCAGCTGTATGTGTGGACGTGTAATAGGCTGTATTTGCGTTTAAAATTATTGTACAAGTGCATGTTCTCGGGCGACATGAAATAAAATTAAAAATGGAATGCCAGTGTTATGTGCTTGGGAGATTACTGTCCAAGGAATGCCAGTGTTTACTAATATTAAGAAAAAGCTTTTAATTTGAAATTATCCCCCGTGGAACGTAGTCAAGTTTTGTTCCTTTCTTATCTGTTTTTATTTGCCATATTTAAGTGAAAGTTAGCTTTCTGACCGGAGGGGGGGGGGGGGGGGGGCGGGGGAAAGTGTGAAATAGAAATGGAATTACAAATGGGAAAAAAATATACAATTTTTATTCAGGCCTGTGGGGATGGTTTTAGTCTTAAACTGAGGATAATATGGCGGCAAGGGGTGGTAGAAAAGGTAAACGGTCATCTGCCCCCCCCCCCCCCCCCAGTCAACTGCCCCCCTTTTTTGCAACCCGGTCGACTGCCTCCCCCTCCTGCAACTTGACGGGGTCGTCATCTACCCCCTTCCTTTTTTTGGTAGAATTTTTTTTTAATTTAGGAAATTGTGATGTCCCCGTCTACTTCGTCTATGAAACTATTGATCTTCATTGAGACTGATCCGTAAACTATTTGTAATTCTAATTACAATTAGTTTCCTATTGGTGAACTGCAATTTACCGAGGTGCAATACATTCAATAAAATAAATATAATTTTATTTATTGTGTCTTTGTAAGCCAAGAACCCAAGAAAAAATAGCATATGGAGGGGGCAAGCGACCACCCCTCCACTTTGAAGGGGGGGGGGGGCAGTCGACCGGGTCGCAAAAAGGGGGGGGGGCAGATGACAGGGGGGCAGTTGACCGGGGAGGCAGATGACCGGGATTCGGTAGAAAAGGTTTGAAAAAATTTAGTTGCTATTTAGTTATCAATTTTTTTAGTTAAAAAGCGATAATTTCATAATAAAACAACTGATCACATATTCACATGTGAGTTAACACAGCATTTTTTAAATTAACATTTTACACCCTTTCAGTCTGGAAAATAAATGGCCATGCACACTGTAAAACAACATGAAATATGTAAACACTGCTAGCATCATACCATCCCACGCAATACTTCTTGTGTGCAAACAAAATGCGCATTACCGGGGATTAGTACAGTACACAATGCAAAACATCAAAAGACAATGTGTTGCATAACACTCAGGCAAGTTACAATGTATGTGAAATTTGTTGCGATTTATTGCGGCCTGCCAAATGCATTTTGCGACACGCAGGACGCGTTTTGTTTCATCTTTCTGCAACAAAATGCATTTATTTTTTGAAATTTACTGCGACTTATTTTTGCGTTTGTCGCAAGCGTACCTGTACATATAAAGACTTCTTGGAGATTCTACTTACATATAAAGACTTCTTGGAGATTCTACTTACATATAAAGACCTCTTGGAGATTCTACTTACAAATAACGCCTTTCTCGAGATCTTCATAGTAGCTGTAGTAACAGATTTGCTGCAATAACAACGGGTGGAATTTTTCGAACGCTTTCACGTTCTTGAGCCGTGCGAATATGACATCTAGATCCTCGCCTGTCCTGTCAGCTGGACTGTCAACAACAAAATGTAACAAATCGTAAATGATAAAGGTGGCGAGTTCCAAACTCTACATTCCTCAATGAGGAAAAACTGAATTTCAAGATATTGCAATAACGACTTTTAGATATTTCTAGAAAAAGATGACTCATTTCATCACTATCATTTCAAGAACATCCAAGGACATTGTGACCAGTTATAGCAACAGTAGCATTTCACCATCGAGGCGATGGAGGTGGGGAGGAGGAGGGGGGGGGGACGGCGGAAGGGGGTGGGGGTAGGTGCCTTGCTACAGATCAGAAAGAAGAAAAAAAACATCAGAAATGAACATCCAGTCACTTACACTTTGATGAACCTCAAAATCTGTCAACGGACCCCCACAATTGTAAGTGAAATGAAGCATGTGTTATATCGTTAGCGGAAATTGCCATGTCTGCCCCCTTCCCCCTCCCTCTCCCCTCCCTCCCCTCCCCCCGTCCATCAATATGCCATGTCTGCCGGGCGACACCCGGGCGCTTATACCATCCCCAGCCACAGACAAATATCACATCTCCCCCCTCCATCGCCCCTCCCCTCCCCCTCCCCCCTCCCCATCAATATGACAACTAAATTTCACGAGAGTCACAGTTCAGATGCCTAACGATGTAACTTTAAAGGTTATCTTTCAAATTCTGACAGACTTTGTGAATAATTAATTTTGGGGCCAGGGCCTGACATAACATTTATTTTGCAAGTAAAAATTTTCAACTGGCGCCAAAAAAAAAAAAAAATAAGCACACAACACTTAAATGTCTGACTTCCAGTTTTCCTTGGTTAAGCAATTTGCTTGTTTGAAAAAGCAGAACTGATTTTACAATGAAACAGATTGTACCCAAAGCACATTATACTGAGAAAGCTTGAGAAACAAAACAATGATAGAGAGCACAGTCGCTCAACCTAAAGTAGGCAGTGAACGGATCTACCAATGGGAGAAAACCGGAACCGGAAGTGCACGAGGGAAGAGCGTTAGCGTAGTCCGAGTGTGCGTTTTTTATATACTGAGCCTTGTCTAAAATTCAGTGACCGGTCGGTGACGGTGGGTGACCGGTCGGTGACGGTCGGTCGAGTACTATTTGTGTTTCAGTGGAAATTGCGGGCGAAAATCCAAGATGGAGACTGGTGGCCATTTTGAATTTTTCTATGCAGTCCAAAACCAATTCCGAACCTAATTTTTGGCCCCGGTATTCACGAAAGTTAATTGGTAAGGTTAACTGCACTCTGAGAAGCGAAATGGGTTGATCTAGCATTATTACGTAAACCATGTTATGTGGATGTTTGTTTGTTAAATTTATTAAATTATGAATTATTAATTTACGCTCGTTGCTTGTTGAACAGTTAACGAATTCAGTTAACCGTACAGTTAATGCTCAAAAGTTATCTACGGGTTACCAAGTTTTCAAGAAATCGTGCGAAAAATTCAAGATAGCCGTTGGCGGCCATTTTGAATTTTCTGATCGACCCCAAAATCAACCCGATTGTGTTTTCGAACTGGGTAAGCCTTGTCGAAAATTTGGTAATGAGTCAAGAATTTGGTAATGCGTCAAAAAAAAAAAAAAAAAAAAAAAAAAAATCGAATGAAAATCCACGAATGTCGAATATCAATGTGGTGGACGGATTATCGTGGTGACGGGCGGATTATCGGGTGACGGACGGATTATCGCGGTAGCGGACGGATTTTCGGGGTGATGGGCGGATTATCGGGGTGAGGGACAATGCGTAAACCTGTAGTCCCTCCGGGAATAAATTTCCAGTTGTTGGCTGAAAAAAACAAGCAGTGAAGACTTAAAAGGTCACGTGACAAGGTCACAAACAACAGCAATCACGTGAAAACAGGCACAAATAGCGTGTACCAGTTCCCGTGCCACTTCCCGTACCACTTCCCGTACTGCCCATAACGATCTGACCTACAGGGCAGCAGTCTGTTGAATCGGGTAACTTCGGACTTAGATTGGAAACACAAGTAAATTTATGAGCTGTTGAATCATATGGTCACCTTTCTGAATCATATGGTCACCTTCCTGGATCATATGTTCACCTTCCTGGATCATATGGTCACCTTCCTGGATCATATGGTCACCTTCCTGGATCATATGGTCACCTTCCCGGGTCATACAGTCACCTTCCCGATAGAGCGGTTTAGGTATTTTTGTTCACAAGAATCACGTGACAGTGAAGTAGCGCAATGAAACACTCCTGCCCCAGTTGATTGCTCTAGATTCGTGTAATTGCCCAGGTAATTACTCGCTGCATATTGGTGACGAGCGCGGAGCACACCTGGGTCGTTTCTACACATTCTGTTCATCAAAGGTAACTTTATTTAGGAACAAAACTCCATTGTCTTTCCCAAGACATGCGAATTGATGATACGCACATGAATATACACAGACTTCAAGTGGACATGCGTCCGCGTGTACATGCTGACAGCAAATGTCTCAAATGAACCAGATGACAGACTGGACAAATCACATGACATGAGTCATTTGACAGCTGGGCTCATTCCGAGTAAACAAGCCTTGAGTGGCTGGGCAGATCACATGACGCAGGTCACGTGACACGCCAAAAGAGCAATGCGATAGGGCGTGCGTAGGGAGAGCAGAAGGCGGTAGCTTGTTCCAACGCGTCTTACTTTCAATGTCCACCAGTGCTGAAATCATATTCGGAGCACCGCTGTAAATTTGAGCATCGCTATCACCAGTGCTCAAATCATATTCTGAGCATCGCTGTTTGAGCACCGCCATCACCAGTGCTCAAATTATACTCAGAACACCGCTTTTAAATTGTGGCGTGCAACGCGGGACACCAAAGCTCCGTGAAACGTCACCGCAGCAGCAGCAGCAGCAGCAGCAGCAGCAGCAGCAGCAGCTAACACCGGTTTTGCCCCACCTCTTTAGCTACAGTACTATGTGGGTGATTTACCCGAGCGCCCGAGTGCTCTGTGTACTCTGTGCCCACACAGTGAATAAAAGATGAAATCGCGCACATTGTAGTGAATGTTCTATTTTTTTTTCTCCTTAAACTAGCTCATGAAATGGAGGAAGTCAACTGAACAACAATTGCGGTAATTTGATCATGTATACGAGTATATTTAGGCTGCAGTTGTGACTCCAATAATGCCTCATTCAGAGCGTTTAATTTATTGGGCCCCGATGCGTCAAGGTTAAACGAAGGGGAAAAAAGCACCGGAGGCCTAATCACTTTCGAGATGAATTAAATAGAAGACCAATTCACCTGGATTTTAAGCCAGCTTTGAAATAAAACGGCTCATAACGACAAATAGCCTCCGGCGCAAAGTCACGTGATAAGCAAGCGCCAGCCAATCAGCTTTGAGCGTTTTTAAACAGAGTCTTACAGTGACAAGACCTGCTATACTTTATTTATGTGGCAAAAAAAGAATGCAGACAGTTAGCAAGAATTTGTTCGTAATGCGTATACCGTATTCGACCGCCGGAACGCCCATACTCGTTCGGTTAAACGACCATCCTCTACTTTGGAAAAAATTGGCTTAAACGCCCACCACTTTTAGTGACATAAATTGCACACAAAAACCGTGCCCTGCACTGTAGCGGATACAGCAATGACGGGTCTCTGTATCACGCACCGGCGCGTGGTTTCAAGTTCTCCGCAGTGGCCAAACTGATCCAGATAATGCATCCGGCAGTAGTAACTAGAGCAGTGTGCATAGCCCACATATTCCCCACAGCTCCCCCCCCCCCCCCTCCTCCATCAGTTAGACAAGGCCTTCAATAGTCCATCAAGAGCTGTTTGATTGTTCCCATAGAAGCTACATACCAAGTTTCATTAAAATCATTGCAGCAGTTTTTAAGTTATCGTGTTAATAAGCTCTTGATGACAGACCGACAGACCGACCGACAGAACGACCGACCGACAGACCGACCGAGCGACAGATCGACCGACCGACAGACTGACCGACAGACCGACCGACAGATCAACCGACCGACAGACCGACCGACCGACCGACAGGTTCTACCTGTGGGGAATAAACAACAGACAGTTGTACTTTGAAGCACGCTGTTTTTCATGGTGCATTGTACGAAAAAAAATGCCGAAATACAGGTCATTTGTCGTCAAATTTAAGCTCCAGGTTCTTCAATGGCATGCCGAAAACGGCACTAATATCTCGAGAGCTGCCCATGAATGGAATATTGATAGAAAACGCGTAAGGATTGTTTAGAACAGGGGATAAATAAAAAAAAAAGGAAAATTGGAGGAGGTAGATCGAATTATTGTATTCTTACATTTTACACTAACTTGTATTTGAATAAAATCTGTCCTAAATTCGAACGTTATAGATTTAGTTATATTCCTGTTTCAGTTTCAAGTATTAACAAAACACAGTATCGGTAAATGCAGTCAACTCCCAATTACCCGCCCACGGAATCCGCTAAGATCTGGCGGTTAGGGGTGGCGAATAATCCATGAAAATGGTATATAACAGTGTTTTGTTTAATTATGTACCATCGACAAACTAGTAGTGTCGGAAAAGCGATGGAGGACTGTAAAATAAATTTTGTTCACTTTTTGGAATGGTGCTATTATTGGGTATTTTTATCTGTATTATTAAGGTGGCCGTATATATAGCGAGGAGCTTGATGCGCAAGTTCTGTAGTATCTTTTGGAAGAAAAGGTACACGGAAGACCTGATAGCAGCAATGATTTGACAGCGAAGGCTCATGGCTGGCCTCAAAGGAAGTGATGGATGGCTGAGATGATGGAAGAAGCGCAATGCTGTCGGTATTCGGGGTACGAACGAAAGTCAGTCAGCGGCTGCCAAAAGATTCTGCTGAACGGAATTCATCATTTTTGTGAGACAATAAAACAAAATAAAAACAAAAAAAAAAAAAAAAAAAAAAAAAAAAAACGGAGAGAAACAACTACCCGCTTTGGATGATTGGCAACATGGCTCAAACTCAAGTGAAGTTTGAGATGGCGCTATCCAACATGAACAGCGTTCTTGGTGCTAAAGACATCTTGTTTAACAACTGCAGAGCGAAGAAAGGCTTTACAGTGGTTTTATCAGCCCTGGCAAATGGAAATAAAACTGCCCGCATATATTGTCTTCAAAGAGGGAGCACGTGGTCAGATTCGTCCGAGCGTATTTCCGGAGCTACGTACACCAAGAAATATTCGTGTAACCGCCAGCGAACGCCAGCGCGAACGGCTGGATAACTGGATAAAAAGTTACGGGACTAGTTAGATAGAGTTTGGCATGATGCTCACAATCATGATCACCGTAGACTACTGATAACTTGATTCAGCGCGAATAGCCACAATGCAAGCTTTCCGAGATTATACCAGAGCAAAAGACACCGATGTTGTGTTTATATCATCGGGTTGTACGCGCACATGTCAACCGGCTGACGTATGAAGGAATGCAGGTTTCAAGCGCAAAGTTAGAGAGACCAGTGGGAGATATAGAGATCAGGGAAGAACGTAATGCAGCTGGAAATACTGAAAATGGTTTCTAGGCAACATGTTATTAACTGGATAAGTGCTGCCTGCGAGCAACTGACCGGTGAGCAACTGACCGGTGAGCAACTGCCCGGCAAGCAACTGACCGGTGAGCAACTGTTCGGTGAGCAACTGTCCGGTGAGCAACTCTCCGGTGAGTAACTGCCCGGTGAGCAACTGCCGGTGAGCAACTGTCCGGTGAGCAAATGTTCAGTGAGCAACTGTCCGGTGAGCAAATGTTCAGTGAGCAACTGTCCGGTGAGCAACTGACCACCCCACCTGCGGGGCTGTGCCTGTTGATGCCGTTCAGATATCGTTCAAAGAAGTTTGAATCGGAATCACGCGATTAACTTGTCACAAAAACAAAAACACGGTTTTTTTCGCTTTGCCTCAATTACAATAAGATAAAAATGCGATACTTGAATTTCTTTTCATTTTCAATCTTTACAATTCCGTCCGGGATTTCACTGGAATGACCATTATAAAAAAGAAAAAAGATTAAAATCTTGACTCCTGAGTCAAGGTCACGCGAAAAAAATATTTAACCTTGACTCTGGTCGATCGCATCCAATTTTTTTTGGATCAACTATGTTTGGATGATGAATAGCAAGTGGCTATGTTACAGGCAGGCAGCGAAATTAACTTTTCAGTGATCTGCTATGGCTTGTTAAGTAATTACTTAAAATACCAGCAGCTATGCATCAACTGATAAGCGGGTTGAATCCATTGCCTGTCACATTATTGTATTAAAGAGATTACTTGCGCGTTAACTAACCTATGTTAGGAACGGCTTGATAGGACACTATATTCGTATTAAGGGGGGGGGGGGCTGATTGTCTGGGATTCCGGTGGCATTCCTTGGTGATAGGACGCGATCTTAACATCATCCTGACATCCTGTTTTACCCCGATAGAATGGGATCCTGGTAGCGTTGTCTGGTACAAATCCAGGTGTCCAGTCAACATTCCTACAAATATGAATCTCGTGTTCTGTCAACATTCCGACAACTCTGGGACCCTGGTAGCACTGCTTAGTATGAATCCAGGTGTTCTGTCAACATTCCGACAATTGTGAATCCCCGTGCTCTGTCAACATTCCGACAAATGTGAATCCCCGTGTGCTCTCAACATTCCGATTTATATACCGCTGCTGTCTGGATACCGTTGAGATCCCATGACCGGAATCCCGGTGGCTTTCACCCTCAGCCGGCTGGATCCCAGTTGAGATCCCGATTGCCTTTTCTCTGATAAGAACATGAAATATTCAATCCAATATATGAAATATTCAAAAACCAATATCAATTTATCACGAGGGTGGGGGGGGGGGGGTAAGATCGGTAGCGGTCAGCTCAGTTGGTTAGAACTTATCTGGCTGAAAAAAAGAGTATTTTTTTCAGTTTTTTTTTCTTCCAGCCTTCATGCTTCCCCCTACCCATCCCCACCCCCAGATAAAATATTGACCGTCTGGTTAAGTCTGATCCGCAAGCATGTAGCACCATTATGTGGTGCCTGCGACAGCCGCCTGTATATGGCCGCTTGCAAAAAAAAGTTGTAGCCCATTTTCTCATGAAGAAAACTAGTGTTGTGACGGTTCACCGGTCGCTCGGTTTAGTGCAGGATAAACCTTGACAATGCTTTCTATGCATATGTTACTTTTTCTGTCTTTAGTTAAGTCAAAGGTTATCACAAATCACACGATTAATATATAAACACGTTTACAGTTGCCGTAGTAGCTGAGTTGGCAATAGGTTTTCTTTTCTTTTACAGTAATGTAATGGTCTGGGGATCGAACCATACACGAGATTTCACTGCGATTTCGGCTTGTTCTCAAACTGCCTAAGGTAAGCGGCCAGGCTACCTGGTGCACGCCAAAGTATGTGTACGAAAAGTACAGATATAATCGTTGTTGAAAAACAGCTGACCTCTGAGGAGATCTGTCAACCACCGTTTTCATAAAACAACTGACCTCTGAGAACTATCACGCAGCGTTGTTATAAAACTGCTGACCTCTGAGGCGATCTATCACGGCATGTGGTTATAAAACAGCTGACCCCTGAGGAGATCTATCACGCACCGTTCCTACAAAACAGCTGACCTCTGAGGAAATGTATCTGTTATGTATAAACACAGAGCGGATGGATATCGCAGAGGTTGGCTGTTGGACAACAACGTACAACAGACCGAACCGCCGTAGAGGCTGACTGTTGGACAACATCGCGCAACATTGACTGAACCGCAGTAGAGGTCGGCTGTTGGACAACAACTCCGACATAATTACGATGGACCTCAAGGGCTGCGGAATTCCACTTCCTCCTCCCTCGGGTTTTCGGTTCTCTTCTGAGCCCGTCACAGCCCTAATCACAACAAAAACGTCACGCGGTCACACGTAGGTGTGTCGCTAAAAGGTTTTCTCACTGTTTAAGCGTTACATAAGGACACATTATATTGCGGTAGATATCCCGTTTCCAAATAAAATTAAAACAGATTCTCCTACGCCTCCTCATAGCCGTGTCTTTAATTAAACTCGCCTTGAGGATAATGAAATTGAGGTTTTGCGTAATGAAACTAGAGCGGTCGAAGATATACTGGACTCGTTGTTTTACAGGACACGTTCTGAAAATGGGATTCTGCCGCTGTAATGTCGCAAAAAAACGAACCCATGCACGACTGCGTCATGTAGATTGAGGATTTGGTGGGGGGGGGGAGGGGGGGGCGGAGGGCGGAGAGGGTAAAATAGTCAGCTTATCACCACACATGCGCTGCAGTGTTGAAGATTAAAACGAATTTCATTTATAACACGACAGAAATCCCCACTGATTGAAAACAGATGACTGTTAAGTGACAATAGACGACAAAAAACGAACCGATGCACGGCTGCGCCATGCAGGCTGAGGATTGGTTGGGCGGTGAGGGGGCGGTGAGAGGGCGGGGAGGGGCGGAGGGGGTAAAATAGTCACTACATTCAAGACAAGGCAGAAATCTAACAGTGATATGTAAAGGCTTTTATATGGTCGCAGCGCTTCTCCAGGCTAATGAGGCCACCGGAAGTAATGAGGCCACCGGAAGTAATGAGGCCACCGGAAGTCCTCTCATTAATCACACTGCAAACAAAATTGCACGTTCTATAAGACGTGATGGACTCCCTAAAGGTTTACACATAAATATTCTAGTATTTCCCATTGGCTTCACAAATTTAGATTAATTTCTGCTGTTATCTCCAAATGTCTCAAAAAAAAAGCTAGTAGCTAACTGACTTGTTTTCGCTAAAAAGGGTTATTAATTTTGTTGGAGCAAAATTTCTGCATTAGCTGAGGGTGACTGGGGGAGAATTACTAGCAGGGAACCAGACCGACCTCTTCTCTGGAGCGAAATTTTGAGAAAGATTTACTCAAAGTCATTTATTGCAACAGCACCTTCACTCGCTTCAAGATTCATGATAAAATTTTTCAATTTGTTTTATAAGGACTTCTGAATTGGGCGTGCTTTTTTTTCTAAATCTCTTATCAAAGAACTAACTTGGCATTTTCTCTCTATCTGAGGAGGGGGGGGGGGGGGGTGGGGCGCGCTTTGAATTCCATCATAGGTTACCTGACACACTGCATTTGCTCAGCAGACGCATTCGAAACCAACGTCAATCCCCTGCACAGCACTTACGGTCGGACTCGAACCCGGGACCTTGGGAATTACTGGACTAACGTTCTAAGCGTCTGAACTAACCATCACCCGCCCCGCTCCACCCCCGAAACTAACCGTCGCCCCACCCCCGAGCTAACCGTCGCCCCCCCCCCATCAGAGCTAACCGTCACCCTCCCCCCCCCACACCTGAGTTAATCGTTACCCATCCACCCCTGAGCCAACCGTCGCCCCCCCCCCCCCCCCCCAGGGCTAACCGTCACCACCGTCCCCCTCCCGGCCCTGAGCGATGCAGTTTACGTCGCTGAATGACAATAGAGAGTGCGCGTCGATACCCTCCCTTCCGAATCAAATAAATCCGCATTTTACACATGGGTGAAAACCGGGACAATCGATTCTTCTGGGTCGATTGTTCCATCCACAGTGAATTTAGCGGGTTGTGTTTCCTGTAAAACATTACACATCTGTTCGCTATAGATGGACGTCACGTCTGGGACACATGGCACACCTCAAGACTGTCATTTCCGTTCATATACAGGCAAAAAACAAATGGACAGTGTCGAAGCCGGTTTTCGAGATCACCGCTAGAATTGCGGTTGTGTGCGCCTCATGCAGGAGACAAGCTTTGCTGATGAGTGCTCATTTGTGCGCCTCATGCACAAGGCAAGTTGTGCTGATGAGTACTTGTCCGTGCGCCCAATGCACAAGGCAAGCTGTGCTGATGGGTGCTCATGTGTGCGCCTCATGCACAAGGCAAGCTGTGCTGATGAGTACTCATGTGTGCGCCTCATGCACAAGGCAAGCTGTGCTGATGAGTACTCATGTGTGAGCCTCAGGCACAAGGCAAGCTGTGCTGACGAGTACTCGTGTGTGCGCCTCATGCACAAGGCAAGCTGTGCTGATGAGTACTCATGTGTGCGCCTCATGCACAAGGCAAGCTGTGCTGATGAGTACTCATGTGTGTGCCTCATGCACAAGGCAAGCTGTGCTGATGAGCACTCATGTGTGCGCCTCATGCACAAGGCAAGCTGTGCTGATGAGTATTTGTCCGTGCGCCTCATGGACAAGGCAAGGTGTGCTGACGAGTACTTGTCCATGCGCCTCATGCGCAAGGCAAGTTGTGCTGATAAGTACCCATGTGTGCGCCTCATGCACAAGGCAAGCTGTGCTGATGAGTACTCATGTGTGCGCCTCATACACAAAGCAAGCTGTGCTAATGAGTACTCGTATGTGCGCCTCATGCACAAGGCAAGCTGTGCTGACGAGTACTCATGTGTGCGCCACATGCACAAGGCAAACTCAGCTGACGAGTACTTGTACGTGCGCCTCATGCACGAGGCAATTTTGACGGATCAGCACTCGTGTGTGCGCCTCGTGAGTACGGCTCATGTTTCGTGTGTGAGCCTCTTGCCCAGAACAAGCTTTGCTGATGAGTACTCGTGTGTGCGCCTCGTGTTTCATGTGTGCGCCTCGTGTAAGTAGCATTTGCTGTTTCTACTGTATACACACCTCTAGGACAAAACATGCTGGACTTTCCAGCGCAGTTGTTTATGACAAGCAAAGCCAAATCAGAGCAGTAGTTGTTTTCTGAGGAAGTCCTAGAAAGGTCTGGCATTAAACGCTTGCACTTAAGCAACACAGTAAATAGCTTTAGCAATGAGCAAATAAGAGCGTCATTTCCTTACTCGGATAAAACCCTCCCTAATTCGCCGGGTCGCTAATTGTTTCCCGTCGCTTACAATGCTTGGGCCCAGTTTACACAAACTCAACAATGTTTTTTTCAAAGCACCGGGATCGACTTTCACACTGCACACTGACACAAATGACCAACGCACACCCTCCCCCCTCCCCCCTCCCCACCAGACTAAGGACACGTGGATAGATACTTTTTAATATCAGGCTAAAGACACGTGGAGGTGGACACGTGCTTTTGACTGTTACGCCAAGGACACGTGGACAGTATTTTTGACTATCACGTCGAGGACACGTGGACACGTGCTTTTGACTATCACGCCGAGGACACGTTGATATGTGTTTTTGACTATCACGTTGAGGACACATGGACACGTGTTTTTGACTATCGCACTGAGAACGAATTGCCAGTGTTTTTGACTACCACGCTGATGACACATAGATATGTGTTTTTGCCTATTACACCGAGGACACGTGGATACGTGTTTTAGCAAGTACACGTGTTTTACTTACAACTTGTCAATGGCCTGTATCCAACCCTCCTTCGGCGTCACATTCTCGTACACCCCCGACCCAGGAGTGAGCCTTTTCACTAATTCACTCATTCTTTTGATGATTTCACTTATCCTTCACTCCGCTTGTTCTTTTTTTTTTCTTCAAATTTGCATCCTTGTTTAAACTGAATTCCCACAATCCAGCCAGGGAAGTGTTTTCGTTTTTTTTTTCACAGAACAATTCATGTAAATCCCAGTCGTAAGAATAAGCTGCTGTATATTGACAAAGCCAAATTTATACTTAAAATCTCATGAACTCTGGTACTGCAGTTATTGTTCATAGAAAACTGAAAATAATAGGCAGAATATGAGAACAAAATTTGATTTGGCAGCGCATAGCAAACTAATCAAGTCCAGTGATATCCCCATTAAGTAGTGGAAATGCAATTTGTTTTGTTCCAAACTACCGCATTTTCATCTATTTATATCCATCAAAATATATAATGGTAATAAACGTTGGCAGCAAAACATAAGCATTTTAAATCTTCAGTTTTGGAACAACATCCGGGACCTGCGTGCTTTTACAATACAGAACCCGCTTTCGCTAGCTTTTAACTATATCTAAGTTCTACTGAATCCACTGGATTTTTTCTTTCACAATTTTCACGTGTCCTTCACCTTGAAACTTCACTGTAGTTCATCCACGTTCAATTCAAATAATAAAACCATCATTTAATTTTTTGGTTGAAGCGTTCTGCTTTTCCAAACTGGTCTGAGACTTAAATAAAAGAAGCGCTAAAAAATCATTATGTCGACCCTAAACACCCCCGCTCGAGAGCGGGGTTGACAAATAAAATTACAGCCGGAGCGTAACAACACAGCCGAAGTGCCACAACCGCACAGTCTGAGTGTCATAACAACATAGCCTAAGCGTCATAACAGCACAGCCTAAGGATCAACAACACAGCCTGAGCATCATAACAACACAGCCTAAAGATCAACAACGTATCCTGAGCTTCTTAACAGCACAGCCTAAGGATCAACCACACAGCCTGAGCGTCATAACAACACAGCCTAACCGTCATAACAACACAGCCTAATGATCAACAACACAGCCTGAGCGTCATAACAACAGGACCTAAGCGTCATAACAACACAGCATAAGGATCAACAACATAGCCTAAGCATCATAAAAACACAGCCTAAGGATCAACAACACAGCCTAAGGATCAACAACACAGCCTGAGCGTCATAACACAGCCTAAGGATCAACCACACAGCCTAAGCGTCATAACAACACAGCCTTAGCGTCACAACAACACAGCCTAAAGATCAACAACACAGCCTGAGCGTCAAAACAACACAGCCTAAAGATCAACAACGTATCCTGAGCTTCTTAACAGCACAGCCTAAGGATCAACCACACAGCCTGAGGGTCATAATGACACAGCCTAAGCGTCATAACAACACTGCCTAAGGATCAACAACACAGCCTAAGCGTCACAACAACACAGCCTAAAGATCAACAACACAGCCTGAGCGTCTTAACAGCACAGCCTAAGGATCAACCACACAGCTTGACCGTCATAACAACATTGTTCATAGCCACAGCTACGAACTCATAGCCACACAGTCTAAAATTCATAACAACACAGTCTAAGGATCAACCACACAGGTTAGGCGTCAAAACAACACAATATAAGTGCTACAACACACAGTCTTAGCGTCACAACACAGAACTTAAGTGTCATACCCACACAACCACATAGGCCAAGCGTCACAACTTGTCAGCCTTAATTAACCCCACAGTCATACAACCATAGCGTCATAACCACATAGCCTTGGCGTCACAACCACACAGGCTTTACACCATAAACACAGTCTTAGCGTCACAACCACACAGACTTAACGTCACAACAATACAGTCTTGGCGTCACAACCACACAGACTTAACGTCACAACAACACAGTCTTGGCGTCACAACCACACAGACTTAACGTCACAACAACACAGTCTTAGCGTCACAACCACACAGCCTTTGCGCCATAACAACACAGTCTTAGCGTCACAACCACACAGACTTAACGACATAACAACACAGCCCGTAGCATCCAAAATTGACATTACTCACAGCGACACCACTCTGATTCTAATGACTCCTTCAAATCCATTACGATTTAAAAGCTAAAATTGATCTAAAATTGATAAATATTCAGTTACGAATATCCAAACAGCAAGGTGTTCGTCCTGCCGATTTCATGTTAATGGACCGGCATCACATGACATTCTTGGGTCTTATGGACCGGCACCACATGACACTCCAGCATCTAATGGAACGACATCACATGACACTCTAGCGCCTTGTCGTCCGACACCACATGACACTTTAGGGTCTCATGGACTGACACTACGTGTCACTCCAGGGTCTTAAGAACAGGCACCACATGACACTCCAGGGTCTTAATTGACATGCTTGCGCATTGTAAAATGAAATATTACAATTGCATGGACGACACTTATAATATCAACACATTTTGCATGCAGCGCTATTTTAAACGACACTCATGCGCACATACACAGGTTTCTCCCCCCTACCGATGACGATGTGTCGATGTGCACTTCGAGAAAAAACAAAAAACTAAATTAAAAGACTCAATCCAGCCAATCTGTTATTGTTTATCCCTATTAAATGTGACTTCACGACATCAGTGAGCATTGCTATTACTACTATCCTTGCGTTTATTCCCCATTCACCTGTAAAGCGTCCCCCCTCTTGTGCTGGTACCGCAGCTCACGAAAACGCCTTTATTGGTCTCTTTAGACTACAAACACCCACACTTCGCATCACCGGCCTCGCTTTCACAGCCAGGAGATGTCAGTAAAAAAAACTGTCTTTTCTCATCCGCACGAATTAATCGCTCTTTTTTTATACTGTTTTCTGTTTCTTCGGTTTGCTTGAAGAACTTGTGAATAAGGCAGGAATTGCGCGTTTGTGTGCGCGGGGGGGGGGGGGGGGGAGGAGGAGGAAGAGGTGGCACAAGATGGGAATTGAGGGTGTGTGTCGGGGGAAGGAGGCTGAGGGGAGATCACAGTGCCCTCCCACCAACAAACCCTCCCCCCTCCTCCCCCCATTCCCAGTTTCCGCCTCAGAAAAAAGCTTTCACCTTAAATCTAGTACTTTTCTAGCTTTATCCTTTTATGCGTAACTATAAAATAACAATAGGTAGCCATATTTCATTAAATCATATATTTCATAGCACATATTTTATTTTTTTTAACTTGTTTTTCATTTAAGGGATTGGGAGGTTGTCTCAACCATAAATAATAAATTTTTCACCAATGTAGATATATAAGACCTATTCCAAAGAAAAATAAGCTCGAATTCAATTTAACGAACAGTTTACTAGGAACTTCAATTATTTACAGTACATTTTTAAAACGTCACAGTTTAAAATAACAAGTTCTGTTTTTTTTAAACAGCCACGCGAAAAACGAATAACAAGCCAGCGAAGCCGCACTTTGAAGTGGCACAGGAAATATCCCTTTCCGCCCCTGTTACGCTACACCCAAACACACAAAATGAGCTTCATTTAGAATATGATCACACACACACCACGATGGTCCACAAAAGAACACTAAAAAAATATAATAATAACAATACTAATATACTACACCCCCCATTACAAGTGGGAAAAAAATGACTACAGGACTAGTCACGAGGCCTGTGTCTTGTTACGCCCACCAACTGCAGTCCCATCGGGATTCAGACCAATATCCGGGCTTTTTTTGTTTTTTTTTAATAGAGTACGTGGGCACTCTCGTTCTTCGCCCACTATTTGGAATAGTTCATACAATTCTCTTACAATCCATTTGGACACTGATTTATTTATTTATTGGTCAGTTTTATTCAAAACAGGTTTTACCGCAGACAATAGCATACCAGGGTATTCTCTCTTTTTTTTTTTTTTTTTTTTTTCAAAAAGTGGCCATTGGGTTGTAAGGGTGGGGGTGGGGGGAGGGGAAGTATGGGACGGATTTGGCTGGACCCATAAAAATACGTGACACCCGCAAGTGCAAGCAGGAAGGAGGAGCGGACCCGCCCATGACGTCATACAAGTACATCCCCTCCTCCCCCCCCCCCCCCACCCCACCCTCCCCCTTCCCCGCAGGTTGCCGTCACTCCCAAGGCTTCGCACTGCCGATATGAAAGAGGGCGAAAGCTTGGAAAAAAACCCTAGGCTTCACGTGGTGCGAGTCTACAAGCCGCATGAACGACAGCACTGTCATGGAAGGAAAATATGGCCCAGCGGTGCGAGATTCCCCAGACCCTGCAGCTGCAGGCTTTGAATCAAGTGAAGTTATTGTCTAAAGCAGATAAAAGTCACCAAATTAATCCACACATGGTATTTATATGGGGCACAAATTTCACCATCCGAAAACTTACACTGCGGAAAAATAAAAATATAAAAAGTCAGTTGTTTGACCTTTTGACCTTTCGACCTCCATGATGGTCGCCAAACATGGATCATGGCAAGGTATGTGTGTTGTAGAATTCCAGGGGAGTTCAGGCCAATTCAACATAGAAATGGAAAAGTTATGCTGCGAACAAAAGCTATATCAGCTGCTTGACCTTTTGGCATCTGCTGGCCTTGAAGCTGCAGTCAAGGTCACGAAAAGTTAAGCACCGCTGGGCAAATTTACAAAAAAAAAAAAAAAAAAAAGTGCTGCAATTTTCATCAAAATCGGCAAAGGTTGCGAATTCTGTAAGGGTTGCCGCGGACAGACGGACGAACGGCGACAAAGTCAATACATCTCCCGCCATGCCGGGCAGACGTAAAGAACTGAAAGTACAGTAGGACTGTTAATGAATACCTCGACACAGTGAATAGCCTCTAATAAGTTTATACTATTTTCTTTTAATTTCTAAATTTCACTATAAAATTCATCTCACTTCAGTGAAATAAATTTCAGGCCAGAAAATGAAGTTTTTTCTGCTACTTTTCCGGTGGTCCGAGCGGATATAAATAAATCAATATATACATATATATATATATATATATATATATATATAATGAAGAAAATTTTCGGGGGCCCTCCACAGCCCCACTGTCTGAGTTGAGATACGAGGGCTCGAGGGGAAATCAGGGGTGGGGGGCGCGCCACCCCCTGCCCCCGGCAAATTTTAAGCCCTGCACCTCTGTGAACACTTTAAGGGATTCGAACGGTGTACTTATAAATGCCAGCTCTCTGAAGACAGACCATGACCCAGCCAAACTGGGAAATGCAGTTACATAACCATAAATAGTAACTGATTTGATTGGAACTCTTACACTCGGCTAATACCCCGCAGGGCATCTTATGGAAAATGCTTTATTTGAAGTCTAACAGATCTCGTTCAAAACGAGACTTCGCAACGAGATGTGAAAATAGCAGTGCTCAGGGGCCAGACTGTCTGGAAGATTCAGTTTTATGTGCCTAAATATATTATTTAAGTGAACAGCAACGCTTTACAGTCTCGATTTCAAAATAAAACATGACCGAAGTTTACTTTTTTTAATATCTTCTGCAGTAACCAGGGCACTTTTCTATTCTCCAAAGCATACTACGAGAACTGTCGGTTTGAAGAAGAAGAAGAAGAAGAAGAAAAAGAAGAAGAAAAAGAAGAAGAAAAAGAAGAAGAAAAAGAAGAAGAAAAAGAAGAAGAACAACAAGAAGAAGAAGAAAAAGAAGAAGAAGAAGAAGAAGAAAAAGAAGAAGAAAAAGAAGAAGAACAACAAGAAGAAGAAGAAAAAGAAGAAGAAGAAGAAGAAAAAGAAGAAGAACAAGATGAAGAACAAGAAGAAGAAGAAGAACAAGATGAAGAAGAAGAAGAAGAAGAAGAAGAAAAAGAAAAAGAAGAAGAAGAAGAAGAAGAAGAAGAAGAAGAAAAAGAAGAAGAAAAAGAAGAACCAGATGAAGAACAAGAAGAAGAAGAAGAAGAAGAAGAAAAAGAAGAAGAACAAGAAGAAGAAAAAGAAGAAGAAGAACAAAATGAAGAACAAGAAGAAGAAGAAGATGAAGAAGAAGAAGAAGAAGAAGAAGAAGAAGAAGAAGAAGAAGAAGAAGAAGAAGAAGAAGAAGAAGAAAAAGAAGAAGAAGAAGAAGAAAAATACGAAAATAAATCCAAAAAATGCGAGCTGACCATTTTTTGCCCGTTGAATATTCACCGCATACCCCCCAGACAGAATCCAGATCAATGTCTGAGACTACGGCACCGTCACTACACCAACGCGCCTAGGTAAGCAGGGGTAAATGGAGCATGGGGGGCTGGGGGGGGGAGTGGATAGACCCAATAGCGGCGCACCTGTTATTGTTGGCATGTAAAATCTCCACCCCCTCCTCCCCCTCCTCCCCCATCCAGTGCGTGAAGCTTGATGTGACCATCTTTTTGATGGATTTCGAGCAACATGTTGTTCTTTAGCCGTACTAGACAATCATTCATATTTTTTTTCCATCTCCGCAGTGAATATTTCAGAAAATGCAATACTACAATCCTTCTCCCAATTGATTGTGACCGCCGTTGGTACCCAGTTTCATGTAGGAGGGACAAGAGGTCTTTGATATAAATGGGCAACATTTACTTCTTCCCCATCTCCTTTGCTTTTCTGTTTTCCACCAACTTCTCTTGTGATGGTGCCCATGGGGTTAGTGGATCCCATTCTTAACAATCTAACAGTGTCCGTATACGTGACACCGGTTTTGTCAATGACACACAATACACTCCAATTATTCTCAAACTTTCTCAACGATGTTAAGAGAAATTAACAAAATGGAATCAATTTACCCACACCATCAAGCCCCTGGATGACCGATAAGTTGAACTAATTCACCACCTAAAATTAAACAGCCACCCTTCCCTGCTATGTAAGCTGAAGGCACCAAATGATAGTACACAAATGTAGAGCGTGTAATAGAGTTTGTCACGGTTCACAAAGCGTCTCCATTGCATGCTCCTTTTTTGAGCAATAATATAAAGGTTAAAAGTAGATCAACATACCCCTGCTTCCCCTGCTCTGTAACACCTCTGCTACTCTGTGGCGCTTCCCCTACTGTGTGGCGCCTCCGCTACTCGGTGGCGCCTCCCCTACTCTGTGGCACCTCCCCTACTCTGTGGCGCTTTTCCTGTTCCGTGGCACTTACAATCTCTTTTTTTTTCATGATGACTTGGCTACATTTTAGCAGTGTCTGTCACATGTGTTACTTTACCGCCTCCCCACCTCCACCTCCACCCCCACCCCTCTCTCCTATGCAAAATAACAGCATCAGCACAGCCTGAACAGCATCCCGGGGACTGGGACATTGACAAGTTGTGGAGGACATTTTAAATTTTTAAACGTAACACTCACTTCGAAAAACCTTGTACAACACTTAAATAAAAAAAGCAGCAAGTATTTTCTTCGCCAAGGCAACTAAAATACTTGCTGTTTATGGCACAGAGGCTACAACAAAGTTATCAATTGATACCCACCTCCCCCCCCCCCGCATCCCCACCCCGCCATCAAAGTTAACAGTTGAATGGATTTTAAAGCTAAACGTGGCATTTCGATATTACCTCTAGTGTTCGTATTTGTCGCTTCGCCAGGGCCTGTCACTCTGCACTGTTCACCCCCCCCCCCATCCCCCCTCCGCTGTAATCTGACTGGTCACGAAACACACACCCCCCTCCGACATACCGTTCCCAAATCGCTAAATTGAATGACAGTTGATCAAATCAATCAATCAAATCAGTAACACTGGTTACTAAATAAGCTTCAGATAAAAGTGGCAAAATCCAATCCTATTGATCGCATAAAGCGCTTAAATGAATACTCTAATAAAAATAATTGCATTACCGGAAGTTCCCGAAAAGAAGCCCCCCTATACGGAAGCACCGAAAAGACGTACCCCCCCCCCCACCCTATACAGAAGCTCTCCCCCCCCCCACACACCTATACAGAAGCCCCGAAAAGACGTCCCCTATACAGTAGCCAACAAAACAACCCCCCCCCCTCCATATAGAAGCCCCGGGGCTTCCATTTGGAAACTTTTTTTTTAAGTGGTCATAATAAAAAAAATCGTTTCCCAGTAAAAGCCCACCCCCTCCCCACCTCCATTCGACCTCTATTCTTGAGCACCCCTGATTTTCTTGAGTACGCCTGACTATTTCCTCTTACTACTGATACAGTTAATCCTACTGCCTGCACAAGGCAAACCCCCTACTCCCGCCCCGTACCGACGCTCCTACGCCGGAGTATTACTCGACCCGTAGAGCCCCCTCCCTCCCCGCCTACTCCCGCCTCCTCAAGTCTGCACCAAGCAGCCCCGTACCGACGCCCCTACGCCGGCGTATTGCTCGACCCGTAGAGCCCCCCCCCCCCATTCCCCCCCCTACTCCCGCCTCCTCCAATCTGCAGCAAGCAACCCCGTACCGACGCCCCTACGCCGGAGTATTACTCAAAGCGTAGCCGGCTTTACTCTTTGAGCAACAAAAAAATCTGAATTGTCAAAATAATAATAGAAGCCCCGGGGCTTATATTTGGAAACAGTTTCCGAACAGAAGCCCCCCGCCCCCACCCCCCTCCCTGGTCTTCCATTTAGTTTCAATATGACAGTCTCAAAATGTTCGAGTTTCCGTTAGAGAAGCCCACGGCTTCCTTTTCAGAAATTCCCGGTACTCCATATTAAATGCACCGCAGCATCGGCCATAGTATTCTTTGGAAAATTGGATATTCAATTAACCGGTTTCCACTGTATTAGTTTTTTTGTTTGTTTCTCCGGTTTCCATATACATATATATATATATATATATATATATATATATATATATATATATATATATATATATATATATATATATATATATATATATATATATATACATATATATATGTATAAAGACAACTACCGAAACATTCATATTGGTTAGCTTTCTTTCTCAGAAAGTTAACACAACAGAACCATGGAGCTATGCGCTTTTTTACAGTAATTACCATGATTACATATTTCTATTGTAGTTATATAGCGCTAATTAACCATTGCGTGCTTATTTGTAGAATACGTAGCATCTATTTATCGCCTTCTGACGTAACAATGGTTATTTCTAATTAGCGCCTCAGAAAGCTGCAGTCTGGGACTTTCGCTACACAAGTCTCCATGGTAACATTATATGTTTCTTAGTTACCCATATTAAGCATATAAAACATACCGCCTTTGAAGTGCAAAAAAACGTTTGCACTGGTTATCGCCCAAGCTCCAATGAACACATTGAACGTTCAAAGTCTCAGACATGTATGAATCATTTCTTCATTTCTCCAGCTAAATGGACACAGAATTTTTTAAGTAGTAGCAAACTCCAAGTCTTGGTGGTTGCTGTTTTTTTGTCCTTTTGCAACCAATAGCAACAAAGTTCAACCGATGGTGAGAGCGGTAACGACCAGCAACATGTCACAAAATTAAATCTTTGCCCTTTTAATATAAATCACTATACAAAATTAAATTTTCTCCAATTTCAATTCAAGAACACGTCTGTATATCGGTAAACAACAAATTGACCCCCCTCCCCCCCACCCCCCACACACACGTACACAGACCCTACAAACGCTATAATTCTCCCCTTGGCCCGGGAGACATGATTCGTGAGGGCTCTGCACATTGGTACATAACAGACTGATCCCCCCCCCCCCCACCACCACCCCTCCCACCCACACACACACGTACACACACGTACATACACACAGAACGTCCGGGAGACATAATTCCTGAGGGTGCCTGCACATTGGAACAGCATGGTACAATAACATTCAGTACCCGATTTGAGGAACTAGGAGAAAGTACCGGTAGTACGCGGAACTTACGAGGAGGTGATGGTCAATCTGGTAAAAAGAGATGTGCACTCAAATTACACTTTCATCCGCCATTTTTCCCAGCCATTCAATGACACTTTCTATGACCTTTCAATGACACTTTCTATGACCTTTCAATGACATTTTCTATGAGTTTTCAAGGACACTTTCTCCATGACCCTAAAATGGCATTTTCCATGATCTTTTAATGACACTTTCCACGACTTCCCATGACCTTTCCATGACATTTTCCATGACATTTCAATGATATTTTCTATGACTTTCTATGACCTTTTCGAATGACATTCTCCATGACCTTTCAATGACATTTTTAATGACACTTTCCATGACCTTTTTCCTGATAAAAATATTTACTTTGCAATGACTTTTTATTTCATTTTAGAAACATCCCATGACTTTTCAGCTCTGCAAAAACTTTCCATGACTTC
This sequence comes from Protula sp. h YS-2021, assembly GCA_949752745.1. Lineage (NCBI taxonomy): Eukaryota > Metazoa > Annelida > Polychaeta > Sabellida > Serpulidae > Protula > Protula sp. h YS-2021. The sequence goes on along the minus strand of OX457032.1, from coordinate 34,608,905 downwards.
CCAGGCATTCTTTTCCATGACCTAAGAGAACGCGGAATTAAATTAAGACCTTTATAGCGGACCGGTATACAAGCCATTGACGACACAACACTGTGTTCGTTCTCTTACCCACATGGTGCATCTATTTGTGACTCCAGCGCGGCATGAAGTAAACTAGAGCAGTGTGCATAGCCCACATATTCCCCACAGTAAAAAACGGCCATCAATAGTTAATCAATAGCTGAAATTTTCCGAGTCCAGCTGGTCCATTTTCCTTGGACGAACCAGGCCCATTTACAATACCAATCTGTGTTTGTTACATGCCAAGTTTCATTAAAATCCTTGCAGGAGTTTTTAAGTTATCGTGTTAACAAACTCCTGATGACAGACAGACCGACAGACGCGGTCTATCGCATATATTTCCTGTGGGGAATAAACAATACAACAACCCTAGACCCCCCTCTCCACCCCCCCCCCCCCCTCCACACCTCCAAAAAAAAAACAGACCATTGAAACCAATCTTAGAAGTTTGGATGCTCAGTGACCTAAAAGATATTTCGCAACAGTCACAAGCGAGACACAACTACCAATTACCACACACAAAATAGAAAAAGAACAATGAAGCGCCCACATACCATCCTGTCTACTCTAATGAAACACAAAGTTTTTTTTTTTAATTATTAATGTGTTTTATAATAAACAATCTATTGTTAACACCAAAAACAGAATAAGTCAAACAGTGTAATCATGACTGACCGTTTGTCGAGTGACGTAATCCAGTCATCCTCTACCGTGTGACCCATCGTTAGGTTCAGAACGACATTGGAAGCTTGTAAGAAGTGCATGGAGACTCAAATGGCCCTGTAGAATAAGTAAGTAATCGTAATTAGCGAGTTGGCGCATTCGACCAATGAAAAAGCAGCAGTTTTCTCACTCCTGGATCGCTCCGCCCACTTTTCGCATGGTGTAAAATAATACGTCCGCCAATGAGGACAAGGAACAAAATTGTAATTTCCTGCGAAAAATTCATCGCTTGCGTCACCTTCAACCCTGAAATATATTTTATAATTCATTTTCAGGACGGTTCCCCTACTAAAAAGATAAACAGCTAAAAGGTAACAAAAAAAAGCGATTTTGTTTGTCTTTCCAACTGGGCACCTTCTATTATTATACCCCTGGTTTCAATACTGTCGGAAAGAATTGCGAACTGGGTTATATTTGACTACTAATTCATCCTGAACTCATTACATTACAGTACATTACAGTACATCCCAGTACATTACAGTACATCTCAGTACATTACACTACATCACAGTACAGTAACTGCTTGCCAGTCATTGGGCCAGTTTCAGTCAACCTCAAACCTACAAACACCAAATCATATAAAGACACATGCCTGTCAGGTTCTAGTATACATATAAGTAAATTTGCTTTCGTGGATTGCAGACTTTATGCCAAAGCCACAACTCAACATTTACTTAACTGGTACCTCATTTTACCAATGGACAGGTATCCCAGCTGGTACATACGCAAAAACGCTTGCCACATTCACAACCAGACGGGTACTGCCCAGCACTATCACTCATGAATCAGCAGTTCAAAACTTAAGCCTTCAATCAATTATTTTTTGCGGGGGTCAATCTGACTCCTTGTGCCTCGGACGCAGGGTTAGCAATCTTCCCACATAAAACGCGTTTTTCAGGACAATGAAAAAATAAGAAAAAAAAACCCGGCAAAAATGGAAAAAAAGTGGCAGAAATGGAAAAAAGGAAAATGCTGAAATTTACCTGAAATATGAATGGTTAAGTTTGTAATTACGACGGAGCTCCGCTCCTTCTTATTGTTTTTGCACAGTGCAGAATTGAAAATAGCGCAAAAGGGAGTTTCTTTCATAACCATTAAAACTAGAGAACTCAGACTTGCAGCACAAATAGCTCTTGCAAATACGTATTGGAATGCTAACTTGTAGACAAATCCGTCAGAATTCATCAAGGGACAATCCATCTAGCACAAGTTAGTCTGGCGACAATTCATCTAGCGACAATACATCTTATATCGTCTGACTCACCAACAAAAGAAAATTATTCCAGCTTAACTCTAGGGCAGTTCACTCGGACTGATTCCTTTGCTGCCGCTACGAATTTCGTACAATAATTTTAGAAGATATAACGTCATCGTGAAAATAATGTACATTTTGTAGAACGTTGGCGGTATAATGCAAGAAGCGTGAATAATGACTAACCCCCACATAACCCCACCCCCCCTCCACACACACACACAGCCTCTCTCTCACACACACTTCCGTTCGATCCCCTCACATACATAGCAAGAAATGTTAACTGAATTAAGTAGAAATTTAAAGGAACTGTCGTACCCATCACTTTTAGATGTGTTGTCGGTAGATGAACTGTCGCTAGAACACAACATTTAGTAATTTACCTGTATCAGGTTTCACATTGAAGAGCTTGAGTTCAAAATATAAGAAACAAGTCATCTCAAAACCTGTCTCAGAATATATACCTAAAAGATAAAGTGCGTATTGTCTCAAGTATCCCTAACTTTATCCAGGTCTTAGAATTACGACGTTGTTTCAGGATGAGAAAGTAACTCATTGTGGATGCAGAAAAACAGCCCTAACAAAAAACAACCCTGCTTTTCCGCACACGTAAAACGTACGCAAAAAAAGCCCTCGCCAGAAAACGGCCCCTTTTGTTTGAAGTTATGGTCAAGTTTACTCCTATGGTTATCAGGCAGGTACATAAGTTAGCCAACTGTGTAAATAGTTAAAAATAGTAAAAAAATAATATAAAACATTACTTAAATAACCATCGTCAAGTTTTATCGAATCTATTTCATCTCAGTCATTTTATTTCAGATCTTTTTGTCACTTTAGGAAAAATGAATTTTTTCTTGCTTTCAGCTTTTTCATCCATTTTTTTTATTCACAACTTTATCTACTAATTTCATACGTCAATTAACCAGGTTAAATATATAACTGAATCCTTCATTTACATTTTCCTGTAATTATTCCAGGGTTGAGCAAACTGTTTTTATGCAATATATGAAGATTAATGGAGAGATCCAACTGCTGCTGTATTCTTCTTGAATAATATTAATTTAATACAAGCCTCTATGCCAACAAGCATTAACCAAAAAAAAAAAAAAAAAAAAAATAATAATAATAATAATAAATAACGATAAGGCTCTGCGCCAGCAAGCTTTGTGTTTAAAAAAATCACGCTTCCTCCATGAAATGGTTATTCTTTAGGTTCGGAGGATTCGGTCACCACATTGGGAGGAACATCGAAATTGAACAGAACTCGTAACCAATTGCAAACTCGTACATTCCTCGGGTCCCATACAAGGTGACTTAGCTCCTATAAGTCACTGTAGTACCGCGAACTATGAGTTCCCTAATGGGAGGAACATGGAAATTGAACAGAACAGCATACTTGTAACTATAATTGCAAACCCGTACTCGTATACCAGAAAATAAAATCATCTTAAAATGAGACCGTTTAGAGAATTGTATGGTTTCTTCTCGTATTTTACGCCTGTAGATGTGAAATGGAATATCAAGAAACACTGTTTCATATTAAAGAGAAATATTTCTCAAATTTTGCCATTTGCGATGCCCGAGTACTGCTCAATTTGATGCCACTGCCCTTGTATCATCAAGCCGAAAAAGAACGACTTTTTACTTGGATTAAATACGTCTTAAAGAAAAGAAACCGAAGCCGGTAAATCTGGAACCATACGAAAAGTATGGCAGAGTGAACAGCATAATTGGTTCTTTTAGCCTTAACTCACTTAAATTTAGGATTTAAATTATGCACATGTTTCACCTGTCGCGAACTGTTTGTCAATAAAAAGCTGTCAAAATTTCAGCCAATCATTTAACAGAACAGGAAAGGCTATTTAACAACAATGTATACATAACACGCTGGAGGTCTGCATTCAACGAGATAAGAACGCAGACATCCAGCGAAAGATAACACGTTACTGGGGAATGGCTTCAGCTGTCTGTTGCTAGTTATCTTCGAAAAAAATAACGTTTGACATGCATACACCATGACTAAAAAAAACGTTTGTTTAAGCTATTAAATTCGAGAACGCAGTAGTAGTCTATAGTGGGCCCAATGAAATAGAGAAAAAGAAAGAATTTTCTTGTGTTTACAAAGTGTTTCCTTCGACTTAGCAAATTTTAATATTTGTCCAGCACAAATCTGGGAATTTCTTGTTCCAGATGAAATTCCATATTAATATGCCCAATAAATACATATAATTCGACATGATAACAGATCCAAATCACAAGCTAAACGTTTATTTTTTTATCAATTTTTTAACGTATATTTTAAGTTTATTTAGATATCCTTCACAAATTCGTGTAATTTATCGAGGGTGCTTGCCATCATAATCAGTCACTCACATAATACTTGCTACACAATTAGTATGTTTCTCTCTGCCTTCAATTAAAACCCTAGCTAATATCTCTAGTCTTTATTTGTCATTTGACCAGTTTTGTGCAATATTGTGAATTACTTTGAACTGCAGTGCAAATAATGTTGGTTCTTTAGTAGATAGTCTTGCCAAATATGGGCTGTTATGTCTTCAGAAAGTGACCCTCTGGCGATAAAATCTTTTTCATGATCCTAGTTCGAAACCCGAAAAAATATAAGAAGTCTTGGTTGTCCTTCACGTTATCTTGTAGCCGATACTTTCAGCATGCAAGGAATGATACTGTCATCTGATCATGCGTCAACTGTTTAGAGCCAACCCGGCAATGAGACAAATGATTAAATACAAAATGATAATTATTTAAGTTATTTGTCGCAAAATGTGCCCCTCCAAAATTTTTAAAAATTTATTAAAATCCAAACACTATATAAATATTAAAGTTTCGCATAAACTCGGACACAAATTACGAGATATATTATTCCAAGCTTATAATTTTAAGAACACATTTTCGGATATGTGCCGTATTATCCTGGAGAATTCTGTTTGAAATTGGTAACCTCAATATAATTGTTCATCGTGTTGTGTGTATAGCCATTTCTGTAAAAAGACAAAAAAAAATCTTATTTTAGGTCGCTTGACCGATTTTCCGGCAGTTGCAAAATCTAAATGTGAATTTTCTATCAAGTGCTTTATTTCTGTAAATAAGAGTTCTGTTTATTTGTGGTCTGCGAGTAGAATCATCAATTATCGCCTTGGTTCAATATCACAAACAAGAGAAAGACACAGCTTCTGAAAGCCAAGAAGTTCTCCAATGTAAGTTTTGTTTCGGTTAAAAGATCAGCTTGGATAAACGTATTAAATGACTTGGAAAAACCTTCAAAATTATAATTCGACATTGAGTAATACGAGGGAAAAGATAAGCCAAATCATACGCAACATAACATAAATACACATTTTTTCAACAAACGCCTCAGGCGTTTACACTCCCCCCTCCTGGCCACGTAACACGTAAGTGCCTGAACAGTACGACATTCAATTCTACTAATCTGAGGCTTCTAGCAAGCACAGTCTCGTAACGGGCCGACTGTAAACGCGACCCCGACTCAAAACGGAGACGCTGCGTACTAGTCCGTCTCGGCCGACCTCGACGTCTGTCACCCGTGCGAGCGGCCACTGTCCCCTTGCACAGTCCTCCACGAGTAACACGATGTCTCCAATTCTCGAACTTCGCTTAACGTTTGACGGTTACGCGTGACTCCACCGCCCCTGGATATGTCTACCAAGTCCAGAAGCAAGCACTTGGAAGCCGTAACCAAGTGGTCCCGGGAGCTTGATGAAGCCATGCAGGGAGAGCCAGACAACTACGCTGAAGGGCTGAGAAAAAAGCTTCAGGAACACTTCCAGAAGCTCTCTAAATCATACTTGGGCGCTCCCAATAAGCATATCACACTTTGGGTGTTACGAATAAAATACGTAAGAATTTTGAATTCGAGGCAATCGGGTAAAAATAAAAGAAATGATAGAAAAATATAGAAGAAATGTCGAAAAAATCTTATACTCGGAACATAAAAGAAATTGAAACTTGAAACTGTTTATTTAAACCTTTAATAAATTTTTAAAATAGCATACGGGTTGTTAAAAATCCGATTGCTCCTTGGTGCAAGAGAAATTTGACATTTAGGCGAAATCTCTCTGTCAGTTCTTTCATTTTTTACCCGGTTATTTTATTCGAAACACAGAATTCTTGCGCATTTTTATTGGGAACGCCCAAAGTGTGATTTGGCTTATATTTATAGTTGTGCTTCTCTAAGAAACATATATGGGCACATACCACACTAAGTTATTTTTTCTTTCTTTTTTGTTTTCTTTCTTTCCATCCCTTCCTTCCTGATCCTCAGTTGTAGTTGTAGTAGTTCTTCAGTTGTAGTACTTTTGTTATAAGTTCAGCAAAAAACTGGCCAAATAAACGGATAACTTTAGAAAATGCTGTTCATACCACGGATCCTGTCCGATTTCTATCTACAGTAATGTTGCCCATGATGCTTTCTATCAAATCGAATCGAAATTTTGTCAAAAGTGATCTGTTTCTCCTGCCACCTTTGTAATGTCTTAGCTTGTACGGCTGGGCGCAATGTCCATGGGCATTTTTGTTGATCCATGTTGAAGTGTGAACCAGTAGGCACGTAGATCATTTCAGGCTATGGTGTACGATTCTGTTGCCTTGCTTAAGAATGTTCACGAGGCATGCCACATCGACACCTAAAATCACACAATACTGGATAATATTTAATATACAAGTGCAGTTTTTGCTCGGAACAGCACACAGCTGTACCCGCATTCAAGGGATAGTTCTCGACAAATGAGCGCGAAAATACAATTGTTCTTCGTGGCCAAAAAGAAAGTGGCACTCGGCTGGAATATCTGTGTCATTAGCGTTATTATTTACTTAATTTATTTGTGTTCAAAACTCCATATTTTTGAGTATTGTATTCGGAACACCCAGGGGTATCATAAATTATAACTGTACTAATATCTGAAGATACAATGCATCGTTATTTCTAAACCAGCCATAAAACGGATGAATAAATTCTTAATATTTGTCAGAGCAGCTCATTTGAAATCAAATATTCTATGTATGTTTTCTTGCCAATTTTAAGATCAAGGATTATGTCTAGTGTAATGCGTATGAGAAATAAGTAGATTGATGATTTTCATTTTGTACGGGCGCATTGGTAGAGAACAAGACTCCAGTCTTTTGGGCCGAGGGGGTGGGGGGGGGCAAAAATGTGAAGGAGTCAAAAGGAAAAATATTGTATTCGTTTTTCAATACGTATGGAGCCCCATATGAATTGAAAAAAAAAAAGCGTCTAAGTAGTCCGTGAAGAGATTTTCGTCATCCTAAAATGATTGAACTGGATATGTTCGTAGTGTAGGTGAGAAAGAACTGTCATATATTCTCACTGTTTGTTTCTTTTTTAGTTTTTATTCTTATTGAGATCCCTTAAAACTCTTCAGCTGACCGTGAAATGATGTAAAGAAACATTCGGGGTAAGAACTGGATAATCCAATAAAAAAAAACACAATAAAAAGGGGGTCTTTTGTGTTTATTTGCAGATCCAAGAGGGTTGACGATGCCTGGTCCGAGGAGGAGTAACGCGCGTTCACAGTACCAGAGCTCCCAGAGCTTGGCCGCGGCCAGAGCCAAATCCGAGGCGTTCAGCCGCGAGGAGGTGGCTGACGTCATCAACCCAATGGCCATCCTTGTGGCACAGCCGCGACATGCCGTTTTACCCGACATAGGTAGAATGTTTTCACTGTAAGCAAGAACGGGGGTGGGGGGGGGGGGGGTGGGGGAGGTGGCTGGGCACGCAAGCAGTTACAGTCGTCATTTTGTAATAAACATCCTATTTTTTAAATTAAGAAAGTATCAAGCAAATCAGAATTTAGGTACTTTTTTTTGTCCTGTGTGAAATAAAGCCCTTCCGACTCAGTGAGTCTGTTCCAAAATAGACTCACGATGCTCAGTCCCATTGAAATATATAATATATATAGAGTATTACAGAAAAAGGGGGGGGGGCAGTTAAGCAGTAATTGTCATCTTTTCGTACGTTTACGTTATACTCCGCCTGTATTGTGACTGTTACTGTGGTTATGTCACTGTGGTTATTTCACTGTGGTTATGTTGCGAATTAGCCGGGGGGGGGGGAGCTGGGGTGGTTGGTTGTTTTTTTAGGTCCCAACCCTTGGGTCCTATAGGTTTGGGGTGTCCGTCTGTCTGTCCGTCATCGCTTTATACCCCTTTGAGTCTGGGGGTGGTTGGGGCCGGCTTGGGTTTCACAAATACTTACTTGTTTCATTCGTTTTAATCCGTAGTTGTTGTACCTTGTAGGGCTGGACAACAGACTTGCTTTTGAAGCGTTCGTGTTTGTGTTCAGTACGATGGCACTCGGCCTCCAGTACATCAACCTGTACAAGACCGTGTGGTGGCTGCCGCAGTCACACTCCACCTACGCCCTCAACTTCTACCTCATCGACCACCATCTCTGCATCCTGCTGGTCATCATCAACGGCAGACGTCTTCTCTACGCCTTCCTCAAGGAGTTCTACGTCGGAAGGAGTCAGTGGCAACTGTGGTCGTATACAGTCCAGGGCGTCAAGTTTGTAATGGCGTACGCCGTGTTTCAGATCTTCGCCTACTGTGTCTACCAGGTGATTGACAGGTACTCCATCACGTGCTGTGTGTTTCTCCTATGCCCGCTGGTCAGCTATGTGGTACTGTTTAAGTTTGAGTTAGGCCCGCTGTTTGGTGGGAAACTGAGCGCGGCGGGTGGCGCGGAGAAGGGAACGCCGCGCCACAAAGTGCGCGATCCTGTGTACAAAGATCTACCGATGCATAGCTGCGATATGGTGCCGGAAAATTGCCGCGCCGAAGTGGAATATTTGAAGACGGATTTCAACGCGCGTATTAAGCAAGGTCTGTTTAACTCCATGACGTCAGCGTACTACATGACGGTGGTGCCTCTGTGCTTCGCCGACAGCAGTCTGTACTACGACACGTGGTGGAGCTGGCAGCACGTGGTCCTTGTCTGGGTGTCCGCCTTCGTCATGTTCATGGTACACGTGCTGCCGCCACGATACCTGGACACGCTCCACTGCAGTGCACTCCACCTCGGCAAGTGGATCAAAGTGGAAGGCCGCAATGCGCATGTGCCGTACAACGCCTGGTCCGAGCTGCAAGTCTGGCCACTGGGAGCCACCGTCAAACACGTCAAGGGTTTATTCAAAGCCGAAGGGATCAACAATTCGGCAGAGCCCGGCAATCACATGCATTCGCGTTTTCACTTTATGTTCTACCAGCCGTGCCGCGTCACCAATTGGCTGCTGGTCATCACGTGGCTTCTGGTCATGTACCAGTTCTGGCTTCTTCTCTGTTCCTCCGAGTGGAGCCATATTGTTTCACTGGCCCTCATGTTGTTCTGTAATTACTACATGCTGTTTAAGCTCGTCAGAGACCGGTTCGTGATGCATGAGACTTACCAGAGCGAGGACCTCGGTAACTCAAATTAAATAATTATATGTACATTATAAGTATTAAAGTATTATATGTATAAGCACCGAAACGGGAATCGCCGTTTGATGCTTCTAGATTTAGATTTACGAAAGTTACTGTAGAAGCGGACCTTGACTGGTGTTACGTGTTTGAAATGCGTTGTCTTAAAGAGAAAAAACAGTTGTGAAATCGTGAGACGAGTGAGATTTACGATTTTACGATTTTACATGTTGTTACTCAGCAAACGTGTTGTTTTTGTTTTGTTTTTCAACACCAAGCTTCTTACAGAAGCAGGGGCTACAGCAGTCGTTGAAAGTATGTGCGTATGTACTCTTTTAGATTGATAACAAAATGGTATCTCCTCCCTAGGTTTTTAGACTGAATGTCTTGAAATTTTGGTTGATGGTAGCGGACATAAGTACCTGCCTGGGTATTATATGTCTCCTAAGGGAGACATATATAGCATTTGGGGTGTCCGTCCGTCTGTCCGCAGTGAGTTCTTATGAAATTAATGAGTCGATTTTTCTCAAAACATACATACATATTGGGGTACATGTCTAGATTTTTTTTTCGTTTCCTCAAAAATTCTGTTTTTGGCACATTTTTGAACATGTGTGTGGGGGGGGGGGGGGGGGGGGGGGTTCGTGCATTTTTTCTCACTTTGGCAGGCTATATCTCCAAAACAGCTCGTTGGATCAGGCTCAGATGTCGCAAGAAGAACACACATGTAGCGCAAATATATAGTGCCAAGTTTTTCTTCATTTCCGCTGAAAATGTATTTTTGCCGAATTTTTAAATTTTTGGTTTTTAACTTTTTTGGGTCATATTGTTGCGATATCTCCGAAACAGTTTGCTGGATTAGGCTGAAACGTGGCAAGAACAACACACATTTAGTGCAAATGTTTACTGCGAAGTTTTTCTTCCTTTCCGCTGAAAATGTATTTTTGGCGATTTTTTTAATTTTTGAATTTTAACTTTTTTGGCCATATTGTTGCGATATCTCCGAAACAGTTTGTTCCATTAGGCTGAAACATGGCGAGAAGTACCCATATGTAGTGGAAATGTTTACTGCGAAGTTTTTCTTCATTTTCTGTAAAAATGTATTTTTTTTCTCGCTTTTTTCAATTTTTTAGGCTCGCCAATGTTGTACTTTTAAGCAAGGAAGTTTTTTCCACGTGACTGATTGGGGGGCGGGGGAGACATATCCGTTTTTGTTTTAACAAAAACACTGGCCAGTCTAGGTACTTTTTATTCTTGGCAATTCGCCGAAAATTGGCGGAAATTTTAGCCAAAAACCACATTTCTTTAAAACGTATCTTCTAGGGTTTTCATGGAAATGTTCTAAAATTCCAAAATTAAACGAGACTTACCTGGAAGTTGAAGTTTGATTGGAATTCTGCCGACCATCAGTCAGGAACGAGGAATCACATGAGAGGCGCGTTTATCCAGACGACTAATCACACTTGAGCTATGATCAACCTCAAGGGAAATAATTGGAACGGAGGAATCCCAAGGGTGGGACGAATTAACAGGGTGGGCATGTGATTCCTCGTTCCTGACTGATGGTCGGCAGAATTCCAATCAAACTTCAACTTCCAGGTAAGTCTCGTTTAATTTTGGAATTCTACCTCCCATCAGTCACTGTCACTCGGAAGCACATGAGATTTGAGAGCCTTGAGGGTGAGAATGACAGACACTGTTCAGAATTGAACAATAAAGAAAACACGTGAAATACGATATACAGTATTTATAATATCTAGTACTATAAACAATTAACATGTCAACTGAGAACTTCATTAGAGAATGAAGGTTGATCTATATCTTTGTTATAGAACTTAGCAAATGTATCGGCATTTGACCATCCACATGCACTTAAAATAAGGTTGACGGGTACACCTTTCGCTAAAACACTGGAACTACTAGCACTGCGGGTGCTGTGTGCTTTAAACACCGTTGTATCAATACCCGCCTTTGCCAATGTTGATTTTATCCATTTGCTAATTGTGCTACATGAAATCGGCCCATGGGGTTTTTGATAGCTAATGAGCAGATTATCTGTTTTAACTCGAAGAGTGTTTGTTTTATCTATGTACAACTGCACGTGTTTAAAAATGCAAATATCAGGCTCATGATATGGTGTAAATTCCAAGGAGCTTTTATGTTTGCCAGGCCGTGAGGTTTTTAACAAGGAGTCAATGTAAAACACACACCGATCAGCATTAATTTTTACGCATGATACTTTTAAAGATGCCAACGTTTGAACTCTTTGCCCTGACAAAATAGCAAGCAATGTAACCATTTTTACTGAGAGTTGCTTTAATGAAATATCCTGTAGTGGTAACGTTTTTAAATAGCTGAGTAACTGCTTTACATCCCAAGTTGTAGCATATCTAGGTAAGGAAGGTCTGGTGTTAAATACACCCTTAAAAAACTTTGATACTAGAAACTGGGTTCCAAATGACTTTGACGGGTCGTCAGTAAACGGTAATGCAGATAGTGCACTCCGTGTAGTGTTTAAAATAGAGTATCCAGCACCTGATTCATACATACTAGTTAGAAAATCAAGTCCGTTTTTTAAAGAAACCGAAGAGGGATCTGTAGTCCGTTTACTGCAAAATTGTATCCATTTTTTGAGGGAGCTTTCATACTGTTCGGTTGTGCTGGGGCGCCATGCTGCCATGATAATTTCTTGAGTCTTTCCTGATATGCCTGCGATAGTGAGCTGTCTCCTTATAAGAGACATGCCAGTAGATTGAGTTTTTTGTGTAGTCGATGTGGTTGTGATGTCCCTGGTAATTGGAGCAGTTTCTCGTTTCTGCAAATGAAAATAGGGTCTTGAATCAGTAGATTGAGTACTGATGGAAAGAAAGATTGCGTCGGCCAGACTGGAACAATCACTATTCCGGTGGCCTGATCGTCTATTATTTTATGTAAAACCCTCGGCAAGATACTGAACGGTGGACAAGCATAGAATTTATATTGGCACCAGTTCATAGTGAATGCGTTTACCGACATAGCTGATGGGTCAGGTTTGTATGATACATATGGCATCAATTGATAGTTCAGTCTTGAAGCAAATAGATCAATGTTCGGAGTGAAGTTAAATTTAGTGTTTATCTAAATTTAACTTCACTCCGAACATTGATCTATTTGCTTCAAGACTGAACTATCAATTGATGCCATATGTATCATACAAACCTGACCCATCAGCTATGTCGGTAAACGCATTTACTATGAACTGGTGCCAATATAAATTCTATGCTTTTCCACCGTTCAGTATCTTGCCGAGGGTTTTACGACTCATGTCCCTTTTTTCTAAGAGAGGAGAACGCAGTTCTTGAAACTTTAGTAAATATCATAGGGGCTGACGATAACCCATTTGGTAAGACACAAAAGGAATACAATGCACCGTTGAATTGAAATTTTAAGTATTTTCTATGCTCTTTTGCTACGGGTATAGAGTAGTAGGCTTTAGACAAATCGATGGATGCCATATATGAGTCTTTTTGCATCAGAAGCGTAGCTGTTTTGAGAGAGTCCATTTTAAAATGGTGGTATTCAACGTATTTATTTAGCGCTGTTAAATTGAGTATCAACCGGTATGTGCCGTCTTTTTTGGGGCGCACAAAAATAGGAGAGATGAAATCATCATTTTTCTTGTCACAAGGCACAATAACTCCTTTTTGTGGAAGGTTGCAAAAGTCTTCGTCGCATTGAAGAGCGCGTTATGGGTGTTAAGCGCTATCTTAGTTTAGGTCCTTTTGAAAAAAATATTTCGCCGGTATTGTGGTGTCATTTTTAGCCCTCAGCCAATATTGGCTGAAGGCTATTGCTATGGCCGTGTCCGTCCGTCTGTCCGTGCCCACAATGGTTATGCTATGTGGTGGATTTTCGGTACATCCGTCACTTATGTGGTTTTTCTTCCTTATGTGGTGGTTCTTATGAGGTAGCCACATAAGCACCCATTGAGCACAAAACAAACCACATAAGGGAGTCCGTCAAAGTCCGTTGATCAACTGTCCTGTAACACCATCTGTTGGAAAATAATGCAACTATAAAGCTAATTTCTAAAGCAAATAAGGAGAGCAGCATTTGTTTGAATCCCGCTGTGGGGTGGGGAGAATCTTAAGAATACACCCACTGCGGACAATGTTTGTATTTTTGGGGATTTGTTGAAGAATAAACTTCAAAGTGCGTTTCCTCCTACAGTTTTTATCCGATTTCATTTATTTTTGGTATCTAGTATGAGGCAGCCCTAGATGGGTCGGGCATACGGCTTGTGCTTTTTCACTCGATCTTGAATTTTGATTTTAGGGGAAATTTTTGAAGAAAATACCTCAAAATGAATCTTATCCTACAGTTTTATCCGTTTATTTAACTTGTGTTAATGTGTGGTTATTATTTAAACATGCACACTGGTCCGAAATATGAACCGCGCATCGACGCAATTTAAGTTAACATGCGCCGTGATCCGAAATGTGAACCGCGCATCGACGCAAGTTAAATAAATATGTGCACTGGTCCGAACAAAGAACCACGCTTCGATGCAAGTTAATTAATCATGCGCACTGGTCCGAAATGTGAACCGCGCATCAACGCAAGTTAAACAAACATGCGCATTGGTTCCAAATGCGAACCGCGCATTAATGCAAGTGAAATAAACATGCCCACTGGTCCGAAATGCGAACCGGGCATCAACGCAAATTAAACATGTGCACTGGTCTAAAATAAGAAACGCGCATCAACGCAAACTGAATAAACATGCGCAGTTGTCCGAAATGTGAACCACGCACCAACGGAAGTTGAATAAACATGCGCACTGGTTCAAAATACGCAACCGGACATGGACGCAAGGTAAATAAACATGCGCACTGGTTCGAAATGCGAACCGCGCATCGACGCAAGTAAAATAAATATGTGCACTGGTCCGAACAAAGAACCACGCATCGATGCAAGTTAAGTAATCATGCGCACTAGTCCGAAATGTGAACCGGGCATCAACGCAAGTTAAACAAACGTGCGCACTGGTTCCAAATGCGAACCACGCATTAACGCAAGTGAAATAAACATGCGCACTGGTTCGAAATGCGAACCGGGCATCAACGCAAGTTAAATAAACATGTGCACTGGTCTAAAATAAGAAACGCGCATCAACGCAAGCCAAATGAACATGCGCACTAGTCCGAAATGCGAACCGCTCATCAACGGAAGTTGAATAAACATGCGCACTGGTTCGAAATGTGCAGCCGGACATGGACGCAAGGTAAATAAACATGCGCACTGGTTGGAAATGCGAACCGCGAATCGACGAATAAATATGTGCACTGGTCCGAACAAAGAACCACGCATCGATGCAAGTTAATTAATCATGCGCACTGGTCCGAAATGTGAACCGCGCATCAACGCAAGTAAACAAACATGCGCACTGGTTCCAAATGCGAACCGCGCATTAACGCAAGTGAAATAAACATGCGCACTGGTCCGAAATGCGGACCGGGCATCAACGCAAGTTAAATAAACATGTGCACTGGTCTAAAATAAGAAACGCGCATCAACGCAAGCTGAATAAACATGCGCAGTTGTCCGAAATGTGAACCACGCACCAACGGAAGTTGAATAAACATGCGCACTGGTTCAAAATACGCAACCGGACATGGACGCAAGGTAAATAAACATGCGCACTGGTTCGAAATGCGAACCGCGCATCGACGCAAGTTAAATAAATGTGTGCACTGGTCCAAAAAAAGAACCACGCATCGATGCAAGTTAAGTAATCATGCGCACTAGTCCGAAATGTGAACGGCGGATCAACGCAAGTTAAACAAACATGCGCACTGGTTCCAAATGCGAACCGCGCATTAACGCAAGTGAAATAAACATGCGCACTGGTTCGAAATGCGAACCGGGCATCAACGCAAGTTAAATAAACATGTGCACTGGTCTAAAATAAGAAACGCGCATCAACGCAAGCCAAATGAAAATGCGCACTAGTCCGAAATGCGAACCGCTCATCAACGGAAGTTGAGTAAACATGCGCACTGGTTCGAAATACGCAACCGGACATGGACGCAAGGTAAATAAACATGCGCACTAGTCCGAAATGCGAACCGCGCATCGACGCAAGTAAAATAAATATGTGCACTGGTCCGAACAAAGAACCACGCATCGATGCAAGTTAATTAATCATGCGCACTGGTCCGAAATGTGAACCGCGCATCAACGCAAGTAAACAAACATGCGCACTGGTTCCAAATGCGAACCGCGCATTAACGCAAGTGAAATAAACATGCGCACTGGTCCGAAATGCGGACCAGGCATCAACGCAAGTTAAATAAACATGTGCACTGGTCTAAAATAAGAAACGCGCATCAACGCAAGCTGAATGAACATGCGGACTAGTCCGAAATGCGAACCGCTCATCAGCGGAAGTTGAATAAACATGCGCACTGGTTCGAAATGCGCAACCGGACATGGACGCAAGGTAAATAAACATGCGCACTAGTCCGAAATGCGAACCGGGCATCAACTGAAGTTAAATAAACATGCGCAGTTGTCCGAAATGTGAATCACGCACCAACGCAAGTGAAATGAACATGGGCAATAGTCCAAAATGCGAAATGCTCATCAGCGAAGTTGAATAAACATGCGCACTAGTCCGAAATGTGAACCGGGCATCGACGCAAGTTAAATGAACATGCGCACTGGTTCGAAATGCGAGCCACACTTTGACACAAGTTAAATAGATATGCGCAGTGATCCGAAATACAAACCGCGCATCAGTGCACGTTAACCAAACATGCGCGCTGATCCGAAATGTGAACCGCACATCGACGCAAGTTAAGTTGACATGCGCCGTGATCCGAAATGTGAACCGCGCATCAACGCAAGTTAAAAAACATGCGCAGTTTTTCCAAAGGGGAACCACACATTAACGCAAGTTAAATAAACATGCGCACTGGTCTAAAATAAGCACCACGCATCAACGCTAGTTAAATAAATATGCGCAGTTGTGAAAGATAAGTTGTAAAATATCTTTATACAGTAAAGTGCCACATATATAATTCCGTTTATTTACAAATGACACACATAAAGCATAAACATTATTGACATTGACATGACGCCTGCTGGGAACCACACGAGGGCACGGGCAAATATAAACCCACATAAGTATTTTTTATTCTCAAATAATCTTGTCCGTGACCTACCACTTAAATGCATTTCAGGCATATAAAATGCTACCACATAATGCAGCCACCACATAAGATACCTCTCGTTGGCCCGTCCGTCCGTGCCCACAATGATTATGCTATGTGGTGGATTTTCGGTACGTCCGTCACTTATGTGGTTTTTCTTCCTTATGTGGTGGTTCTTATGAGGTAGCCACATAAGCACCCATTGAGCACAAAACAAACCACATAAGGGAGTCCGTCAAAGTCCGTTGATCAACTGTCCTGTAACACCATCTGTTGGAAAATAATGCAACTATAAAGCTAATTTCTAAAGCAAATAAGGAGAGCAGCATTTGTTTGAATCCCGCTGTGGGGTGGGGAGAATCTTAAGAATACACCCACTGCGGACAATGTTTGTATTTTTGGGGATTTGTTGAAGAATAAACTTCAAAGTGCGTTTCCTCCTACAGTTTTTATCCGATTTCATTTATTTTTGGTATCTAGTATGAGGCAGCCCTAGATGGGTCGGGCATACGGCTTGTGCTTTTTGACTCGATCTTGAATTTTGATTTTAGGGGAAATTTTTGAAGAAAATATCTCAAAATGAATCTTATCCTACAGTTTTATCCGTTTATTTAACTTGTGTTAATGTGTGCTTATTATTTAAACATACACACTGGTCCGAAATATGAACCGCGCATCGACGCAATTTAAGTTAACATGCACCGTGATCCGAAATGTGAACCGCGCATCAGCGCAAGTTAAACAAACATACGCACTGGTTCCAAATGCGAACCGCGCATTAACGCAAGTGAAATAAACATGCACACTGGTCCGAAATGCGAACCGGGCATCAACGCAAGTTAAATAAACATGTGCATTGGTCTAAAATAGGAAACGCGCATCAACGCAAGCTGAATAAACATGCGCAGTTGTCCGAAATGTGAACCACGCACCAACGGAAGTTGAATAAACATGCGCACTGGTTCGAAATGCGCAACCGGACATGGACGCAAGGTAAATAAACATGCGCACTGGTTCGAAATGCGAACCGCGCATCGACGCAAGTTAAATAAATATGTGCACTGGTCCGAACAAAGAACCACGCATCGATGCAAGTTAAGTAATCATGCGCACTGGTCCGAAATGTGAACCGCGCATCAACGCAAGTTAAACAAACATGCGCACTAGTCCGAAATGCGAACCGGGCATCAACTGAAGTTAAATAAACATGCGCACTAGTCCGAAATGCGAACCGGGCATCAACTGAAGTTAAATAAACATGCGCAGTTGTCCGAAATGTGAATCACGCACCAACGCAAGCGAAATGAACATGCGCACCAGTCCGAAATGCGAAATGCTCATCAGCGAAGTTGAATAAACATGCGCACTAGTCCGAAATGTGAACCGGGCATGGACGCAAGTTAAATAAACATGCGCACTGCTTCGAAATGCGAACCGCGCATCGATGCAAGTTTATTAAATATGCGCACTGGTCCGAAACGTGAACCGCGCATCAGTGCACATTAACCAACATGCGCACTAGTTCAAAATGTGAACCGCGCATCGATGCAAGTTAAACAAACATGCGCATTTGTCTAAAACAAGAACCGTGCATCAACGCAAATAAAAGAAACATGCGCACTGGTCCAAAATGTGAATCTCGCATCAACGCAAGCTAAACAAACCTGCGCACTAGTCCGAAATGCGAACCGCGCATCGACGCCAGATAAATAAACATGCGCACTGGTCCGACAAAAGAACCATGCATCGACGCAAGTTGAATAGACATGCGCAGTTTCCGAAATAAGCACCACGCATTAACGCACGTTAAATATATGCACTGGTCGGAAAAGGAAACCACGCATCGACGCAAGTTATGTAATCATGCGCACTGGTCCGAATTGTGAACCGCGCATCAACGTAAGTTGCATAAACATGCGCAGTGGTCCGAAATGCGAACCGGCCTTCGACGCAAGTAAAATGAACATACGCACTGGTTCGAAATGCGAACCGCGCTCCGACGCAAGTTAAATAGATATGCGCAGTGGTCCGAAATACAAACCGCGCATCAGTGCACGTTAACCAAACATGCGCGCTGGTCAGAAATGTGAACCGCACATCGACGCCAGTTAAGTTGACATGCGCCGTGATCCGAAATGTTAACCGCGCATCAACGCAAGTTAAAAAAAATATGCGCAGTTTTTCCAAAGGCGAACCACGCATTAACGCAAGTTAAATAAACATGCGCACTGGTCTAAAATAAGCACCATGCACTAACGCAAGTTAAATAAACATGCGCACTGGTCTAAAATAAGCACCACGCATCAACGCAAGTTAAATAAATATGCGCAGTTGTGAAAGATAAGTTGTAAAATATCTTTATACAGTAAAGTGCCACATATATAATTCCGTTTATTTACAAATGACACACACAAAGCATAAGCATTATTGACATTGACATGACGCCTGCTGGGAACCACACGAGGGCACGGGCAAATATAAACCACCACATAAGTATTTTTTATTCTCAAATAATCTTGTCCATGACCTACCACTTAAATGCATTTCAGGCATATCAAATGCTACCACATAATGCAGCCACCACATAAGATACCTCTCGTTGGTCCGTCCGTCCGTCCGTCCGTCTGTCCGTCCGTTAACACTTACCTTGTGAACACGCTCCAGCCTACAATTTTTTGTCGATCGCTTAGATATTTTAAATATAGCTTTTATATTTGTACCATTATCAAGTTTGCTCAACATGTGGCTTCTGAACACTCTCTAGCCTACAATTCTTTACCAATTACTAAGATATTTCGGGTATATCTAGTGTATTTAGCAATAAAGATTGCTATTATTAATGATCCATATCCGACCAAGGACAGTGGCTCAGCTGGACTTTCTTATGGTAAATGTTTTTGTTTTTGTTTATCGTAAAGCACTGCCACCCTTTTTTCTTTGCGGTGCTAAGGATTGAAATGAACCTGTGACCGGTCTCAAACCTACTCTTTTCCCAGTTTCGAATGTTTCGGCTTGCTGAGGGCTATGCATCTCTGATGCCTATGTTAACAGTTGCTATAGAAGATCGAACGTAGTTTCTCGCATGTGTTTTATTTTCATGCAAAATTTTGACAGTATTAAATGACGTCCGGACGAAAAGAATTAGCAAAAGAAATAAAAAAAAATTATAGAAGACTATCGGATGAGCAAAAACATTTCCGAACTTGCAAAAATATATAACATACCAAGTACTACGAAATCTAGTTTTTTGAAAAAATTCGAAAAGTTTAAAAGTGTAGAAAATCGGCCAAGAAGTGGAAGAAAAAAATCTTCACGAAGGGCGATGAGACCCAACTTTCGAAGATCATTAAAAAGAACAGAAGGCATACTTTATCGGAAATTACAAATGCTTTTAATCATGAAAAACAAATAAAAATGTCACGTTATACACTGAGGCGGAAAATTTAAAGTTTGGGAAAATTATGCGTAAGGTTTGTAGGAATAAAATATCAGTGGGACGGGTAAAGAGAAAAAAGCGAGTTAAGTGTGCAAAGTAAGGAGAAAATGGAACGTTGAAAAAGAGCGGAAAAAGTGGATCTTTAATGATAAAAAGTCAGATTGTTCTCGGAGCAGACAACAAAATTTACATCTGGAAAAAGAGAGATGAAATATATAACCCTCAGTTGGTGTGCCCCCAGCCCCGGAGGAAGGTGACTTTAATGGTCTGAGGGTGCATAACATACCATGGTGTTGTAATTATTTCTGACGTTAAAGGTAATATCAAACGTTCAGAAATATATAGATATCTTAGACGAGAACCTTTGGCCTGGGCTGGCCCAGCACTTCAGGGATCAAAATTTTATTTTTCAAGATGACAATGCTCCAGTTCATCGAGCAAGAATCGTGAAAAATTATGTCCAAGAGAACAATATTCACACATCAGACTGGGCAGCACAGTCCCCCTGATTGGAATACCATAGAGAATGTGTGGTTAATCTTAAATCGAGAGGTTCAAAAGTGTTCAAACCAAATAGACACTCCGACAGATTTGCTGGCAAAAGTACAACAGATGTGGGAAAACATTGAAGTAGCAACAGTTCAAGCGCTTTACAACACTATTCCAGCTCGTTTAGGGAAGGTAATAAAAATGAAAGCCCATCTCACCAAATATTGAGGTAAAGATTGTGTTGAAAATTAAATGAAGTTTGAATTGCACACCATTTAAACGTTAAACTCGTCGCCATTTTGAAAGTGACGAAGACTTATGGTACACGACTGTAGCTCTAGGTAATTGGCTTTAATCTCTCGAAATTTTGGTTGAAGATGGCAGGCATTGGTACTCACCTGGTTATGACATTTTTTCAAAAACGAAATTTCTTTAAAACGTATCTTCTCCTAGGGTTTTCATGGAAATGATCTAAAATTTTTGTGGAAGGTTGCAAAAGTCTTCGTCGCATTGAAGAGCGCGTTATGGGTATTAAGCGCTATCTTAGTTTAGGTCCTTTTGAAAAAAATATTTGGCCGGTATTGTGGTGTCATTCATGCAGAATTTTGACAGTATTAAAACGACGTCCGAACGAAAAGAATTAGCAAAAGAAATAAAAGAAAAAACTATAGAAGACTGTCGGATGAGCAAAAACGTTTCCGAACTTGGAAAAATATATAACATCATCATCATCATCATCAGGGTTTCGCTTGTATAGCGCTCATTTAGCCTTGCCACTGAGCGCACATCAGTTACGAAATATAATAGGCTTCTCGGAATAAGTGTGTCTTTAAAAGCTTCTTAAATTCTTCTACAGATATAACATACCAAGTACTACGAAATCTAGTCTTTTGAAAAAAATTCGAAAAGTTCAAAAGTGTAGAAAATCGGCCAAGAAGTGGAAGAAAAAAATCTTCACGAAGCGTGATGAAACTCAACTTTCGAAGATCATTAAAAAGAACAGGAGGCATACTTTATCGGAAATTACAAATGCTTTTAATCATGAAAAACAAATAAAAATGTCATGTTACACACTGAGGCTGAAAATTGAAAGTTTGGGAAAATTATGCATAAGATCTGTAGGAATAAGTATCAGTGGGACAGGTAAAGAAAAAAAAAGCGAGTTAAGTGGTGCAAAGTAAGGAGAAAATGGAAGGTTGAAAAAGAGTGGAAAAAGTGGATCTTTAGTGATAAAAGTCAGGTTGTTCTCGAACCAGACAACAAAATTTACATCTGGAAAAAGAGAGATGAAATATTTAACCCTCAGTTGGTGTGCTCCCAGCCCCGGAGGAAGGTGACTTTAATGGTCATGGTGTTGGAACTTTTTCTGACTTTAAAGGTAATGTAAACGCTCAGAAATATATAGATATCTTAGACGAGAACCTTTGGCCTGGGCTGGCCCAGCACTTCACGGATCAAAATTTTATTTTTCATGATGACAATGCTCCAGTTCATCGAGCAAGAATCGTGAAAAATTACGTCCAAGAGAACAATATTCACACATCAGACTGGCCAGCACAGTCCCCTGATTGGAATATCATAGAGAATGTGTGGTTAATCTTAAAGCGAGAGGTTCAAAAGTGTTCAAACCAAATAGAAACACCGACAGATTTGATGGCAAAAGTACGGCAGATGTGGGAACACATTGAGGTAGCAACAGTTCAAACGCTTTACAGCACTATTCCAGCTCGTTTCGCGGAGGTAATAAAAATGAAAGCCCATCTCACCAAATATTGAGGTAAAGACTATGTTGTTAAGCAAAGCGAAGTAAAAGTTTGAATTGCAAACCATTTAAACGTCAAACGCGTCGCCATATTGAAAGTGACGAGCACTTATGGTGCATGACTGTAGCTCTAGGTAATTGGCTTTAATTGGTTGAAGGTGGCAGGCATTGGTACCCACCTGGTTGTGACATTTTTTCATGGTTCGCGTCAAATTGGCGGAAATATTAGCCAAAAACCAATTTTCATGAAAACGTTTCTCCTCCTAGAAAACGTCCTGAAATTTTGATGGAAGGTAATGGTATAAGTTTAGTGTAATCGCGTCTCAGAATCTGCGGACCAATAGCAATCGAGGCACTCAGTGACTCAGGACGCAGGGAAACAGAGACAGGTCAGAGGGGCTACACAAATACGTGTCAGCAAGGCGCCAAACATGCACACAGTTTAAGCATAACATAAAGCCATTGCTATTTATTAGACGTGCTCATACGGTATTTCCATTAAAATTCTCCACTGTCGGCGAGTGTAGTAAGACTGTGAGCTTTCCTTCGTCGCTCACATTGCACACCCTAGTTGAATTTGATTTGCTATGCCAATTTATAAAGAAGCTTAGAAAATTCGACGCTTGATATTAGAAATTCCATGTGATTAGTTTCCTTCGAAGAGAGACTTAAACGCACTTGTTTAAAAAGACTTTTAATTTTCCAAATGTCCTGTTTTAAGTTATAATGCATAAATGTAATAGCAGTAATTCTAAAGCAACAAAAAGTGTGAGACAGAACCACACGTAGAGGTGTATGTGAAACAGACAAGGAAGAAATAAATGCTTTGAAACAAGCCATGCGCATCATAAAGGCGAATCTTCCTTTTACTTGTGCTTTTTTACAGGTGGAAAACATTTATATGACCCATTTACAGAGCCAACACAAGCATGAATATACTATGAAAAGACTTATTCTAGCAGAAACCAGCGTACATATTCAAATAACATTTTGCATTTGTGTGTACTTCAACTTAAGGTGGCGGGTATAAATAATAGAAAGTAAAACAAAATAAACAACTAATAAACCATAACGCGCAATAATGATAGGAATGTATTACGTTTTGATAGTATCACTGTTTACATGTACAATGGCTATCCGATTCCTTCTACACCTCGACGATCCGGAGAGGCCAGGTTAGATTTTATTTTGTTTAATGTGCCGGAAGACCTTTACTAATTTTTAATTTTGTTTCTGTGGATAATATTGCGTAGTTGTTAAAATACACAATCCACATCGCTTTTTCTTCAACTACAAAAGTCTCTATGTATAAAGGTGCCATTATTATTATTTATTATCATTGTTTATATAAATACTTTATCATTCAAAGTTACAATAAAAGTAAGTGATCATGTTTTAGCTCTGTGTATCTTTTCATATTTTCTGTCTGATATTTTTACTTATTCCGCTGTAAAATGTAAAGGGGAATTAACGTTAATTTTGGATTAAGAACGCTTAATCTGTTGTTTGTTTTAACTGTATGTGTTTTCCTCCAGATTTTTGCATTGTAATATGTGTTTATTTTATAGGATGGAGGACCTCTTATACCTGTGGCACAACAACACCTAATGTTATCCGGAAGGTTACAATTATTAACCTTCATTCAGATCCTCCTACCCAGCCATGCATTTGTTTATTATATCGGGCACATGACGACGATCCCTGGCAAGCAAATGGCACAGTAAAAGTGCATGGGTTAGTCAACTACATAAACAAAGCAAAAATAAATATTAATCGATGCACAAAAATACCCTAAATCTCCTTCCTCGACCCAAATTGAACCAGGTCATGGATGGACCAGTTCTCTACAGTCTGGTTTGAGACTCCGAACAAAAACAAACCACCCTGAAACTTAAGGCCTGCCCAATAACTGACTATCTGAATCCGAGAGTCATGGTGTATATGGCTTTCTCCACAGTGTATATGGCTTTCTCCACGGTGTTTATTTTCTCCACGATACATATGGCTTTTTCCATCGTGTCAAAGTTTCCAATATTATTTCTGCTTGTAAATATTAATCAACCATTGTTGTTTCGTAATATAAACACAGAACCAATTATAAATATGAAGAAACGATCTTTTTTCTTATTGTTAGAAAACTTCCACTGATATGCAGATGACACAGTACTCATGAAACCCTACCTATGTCCACAGATTTCGAGGTTGCTGTTTGTCCTATGTGATATGTCAAGAAATTACCTTGTCTGCTTTCAAATATTTGAATAGAAAACATTGACCATACCTCATATTTATTAACATGACTCGATCCAGCTGATTAGTTAGTATTATAAATGAAGGTAAGATGTGCTTTGGAATATGCATCAAGTAATAGTCAAGCCTGGTCATTGTGTTTTTAGTATTATTAAATAACGACCAACTTTATCTCACAAAGTTATGGTCTCATCTGCTTATAAAAGAACCTCCCCCCACTCCGGGGTCAGCAATAAGCGAAGCTATGTGCTTTAAAAAATCTTCGTGAACGAGAAAATGGATATTCAACAAAAATGGCTATTGGTAAATTATTATTATTATTATTATTATTAGATTAATTTCTATGGTGCTTAAAATGAGTAACTAAGCGGTTTACAAGGTACAAAATACTAAACACAATCTAGAATGCCTCGCACGAAGAAAAAATATCCAATATTCATGTTATGTAATAACAAGAAATGACTAGCAGTATGCTCTACGGGAAAAATGCGTTTTCAAAGTTTTTGAAAGTGAATAAAAGATGATAACAATAGGTAGACCGTTCCATAGTGTACAAACTGTAATGCACGTTGAGCATATTGTGTTTTGCATCTAATTTTTGTTAAGACGTCTTGGCCTTGACATCGTCGAGTGCGTGTGCCCCCCGTTTGGTACCAATAATTCTTAGAGATACCCCGGTGCGTGGTCATGTGACGTCTTTCAACAAACAGTCAGCATCCTGTGTTCAGTTCTTTGTTCAACTGGAAGTCAGTGTAATTCCATGAGAATATCAGATATGTGGTCGAATTTACGCCTTTCACTAACAGCTCTAGCGGCAGTATTCAGAACTCGTTGCAGACGTACAATTTGCGTTTTGTGTAGACCAATCAGCACACTGTTAAAGCAATCAAGCCAGAGTACTATTTATGGTACTATCTGATCTATAGTTATTTTCACTTCCGGTTTTTGAATGTGCAATGATAAGATATTCTGTTTTCTTTGGACCGAGTTTTAACCTGTTTTCACTCATCCACGCACTGATGTTGATTACACAAGCCGCTATATGACAAACAGCAGCGTCGAAATCTGTGGACATAGGTAAGGGTTTCCTGAGTCCTGTGTTATCTGCATAACCATGGAATAGAAGCTCAAGAAAACAAATTAGACGACCAGTCGGCAGTGTATAATCACTGTACAGTCTTGCACCAAGTATCGAACCTTGTACTGATTTATCAAGCTGTCTGCTGCTCGAATATTTATCTCCGACACAGACTTGATATGACCTGCCTGACAAGTATGATTCGAACCATTTCAATGTCTGAGAATCTATCCTCTGGGTTTGGTGCAGTCGCTCCAGCAGTACAGTGTGATCGACGGTGTCGAACGCAACCGACAGATCCAGAAGTGTGACTAATATTTCTTCGTTTTTATCTCAATGAGAAAAAAGATCCGATTCTTGCGGTCTCGGTACTATGTTTTTCTTCATAAGCGGACTGAAACTGTTCACCTATATTGTTGTTGACAATTGTTCTGAAAGGTGGGAACCAAAGACCTTTTCTATGAGTTTGCTTACATAAGGCAAATTAGAAACCGGTCGGTAATTATTTACCGTACGGGTAAAGGTGTTTTTATGCAGGGGTCTAACTACTGCCAATTAATAATCCTCGAAATCGGCGCGCTCACTCCTCAACACAGGATTTAACTAGCGAGGTTGGCAACGAGTCGAGCTCGCAGCTCTTTGAGGTAGATGCCAGGAAACGTCTTCCCATGTCTTCAACGCTTATCATTCTGCATGATGCTAGATAATGTCTATATTCCCACCAGCATAGTCAAATGCGCCTTCTAATGAATCTGTAAAGGTTTCCTGAATCTTCTCGATTTTTCTGTGAAAATGTTCTCTAAAAACGTTAGCTAAAATTTCTGCTGACGAGTGATCGGGAATAGAGTTAGACTTTGTTCTTTACATGATATTGTTAACACAGTTAAAAGATGTCGAGAGTCATGACTACTTTCGGCCACCATATTTTGAAGGTACTCGGATTTTATAGTATCTTAAACGCTTCAAAGTTATTTTCAAGGCAAAGAAAGAAGCTTTATCTTTCTACTTGAATTTATTCCATTTTCTTTCCACGCGTCGTAACTTGCGCCGTTCCTTAAAGACAGAGTCAGCATACTATGGCTCTCTTTGTCTAGAAGATGTAGTTCTTGAAATGTTTGGAGCACGTGAGTCCAGAATTGACGAAAGATCTTCGTAAAACTGAACTAAAGATCAAGATTCATATCATGATAATTGTGCACCAGGAACGATTTCTCTATATCTTCTTTAAAAGCACGAGCATTGATCGACTTGATATTTCTGTATATCTGACAATTTTCCGATCGGAGGATTGCGCTTGCTGTAGAGACACATTACAAACCACGTCCATAACATTACAATGCTTCTTATACATGTGCTAGGCAGACGTTAATTGCATCCATATCGTTTACCATTAAGGTTTCAGAATGGAGGGCGGTGGACGGTGACACGCTACAAGTACAGTCAGTGGTATGAGAGGGAAGGGGGAGCCTTAAGGGTTCTCCTGTCCAATACAAACATGATTGTCTACCTAAACGAAGAGGATGAGATCTGGGACTATGCTGATTTCGGGGACGACGGCTTAATAAGGATGTGTACGGAGTTCTGGTGTATTTGTGACTTAATAAAAACAAAAATTTCTAGTTTAATAGCTCGGTACATTATCCGTACAACATAATGTAACTCTGAAGTTAATTTTTATATTTTTAAAGACTTTTGTAAATGAATAAATTTAAATGAATTCATCTTTAATGAGATGTTTGTTTTTGGTTTTAGTCGGACTTTTTGATATGCAATGTGGGGCTGATCTTAGTGCAGTAACCAAAGCACCAACGTTGTTAACAGCCGCCATCGCTACATCAGCGCAAACTCTCTCTGGAACCGAGGCATCACCGCCATCTACTCCGTCATCAAGTGACCGGGATTCACTTACAATTTCATCGACGAGACACATAAAAATGCGTAGCTCAACCAATAAAATGGAACATTCCAGCGATGGAGAGAAAACAGGACAAAATAGGGGCTTGACAATTGGCTTATCAGTGGGTTTATTTGCGGCAGGACTGGTGCTTGGCGTGGGAATATCCATGGTGGTTATATCCGTCCGTAGCAATCGGCAGGCGAATCACATATCCGTTAGTTACAACAACTATGTCTCTGAGGATGGATATGAGCGCACAGTGAATCATACACATGCAGGGGAACATTGTGGAAACGAGAAAGACTATACAGAACTAAACCCAAAAGGTGCAGCGGACTATATCATCATCGAAAAAGATGCTGGTTCTGTGTATAGTAATCCCATTGCAGAAACACAATAGAAACGGTGTTGAAATCAAGTAAAACTAAAAGCTGAACAAGAAACTTGCAACCAAGACTATTCTACATCAGACGAAACACCACTGGCAAAATTAAACGCTACACAAGAAACTTGTATCCAAGAATATTTTACTTCAAATGAAACTCCACTGGCAAAACTAAACGCTAAACAAGAAACTTACAGCAAGGGCTATTGTGCCCTGGGAAAAACCGCTGGCAAAGTTAAATGTTAAAAAGGAAACTAGCAAGAAAGATTATGCTACTTCTGACAAATTGCCAGTCTTAACAAAAAAAGCAATCAAGCACAAAGAGAAATTCGGGACAAAACCAAGAAAACAAAAAATAAGCAGGCAAAGGACAGTAGCAAGTTTTTGAAAAAGAATTACGAAAGCATAAAAGGTAAAACGAATGATTTAATCGACTCCTCTGACACAGATAGTAATTTGAGCAGTGACTTGGACCTTTCAGATGTCAGCGATATGGAAGATATATCTTCCAGTGATGAATCTGCTGCTGAATCACAAGAAAATATAATTCGTTGGACACCAAAACTTACAGATGTCACCACACTTACGTTTGCGGGCGATGATCCTGGACTGAATGAAACTGCTAATAAGAGACCGCCTTCTACTTACAAAAAAAAATAAACTACTTTTACTTGATATGTCCAGCGTCAATGTGCAAACTTATTGCAGAATCAAGCAGAGCCTATGTGGATGTGTGTGAAGTAGAGTGAAAGAAAGCAAAAGGGACAGGGGTACTTGATATCACAGAAAATGATATAAAATAGGCATCGGAGATTCAGCGCCCTCAGCCAATAGCGGTTACATCACTGTGGTTCAGTTACTCTTTTGAAATACCGCCCGGACAAAAACATTATTATTATTATTATTATTATTATTATTATTATTATTATTATTATTATTATTATTATTATTATTATTATTATTATTATTATTATTATTAACACATTTATATCGCGCTTACAATGGTATAACCCTAAGCGCGAACAATATAGGCACTCTGATAAGAAATTAAAAATTTAAAATTAAAAAAAAAACATTGGATAAAATTGACATGAACACACTAATTATATGCCAGTCTAAAGAGGTGAGTTTTAAGTAATTTTCTGAAAGCTGAAATGTCACGTTCTTGTCTTATTCTAAATGGTAAAGAGTTCCATAATTTGGGGGCTGCATTTTGGAACGCTCTTTTCCCATAGCGATGATTAGATCGACGTTCTTGGAGAAGCTATTGATCAAGTGACCTGAGGCTACGCGATGGAGTATAAAGTGAAAGGAGCTCTGTAATATACTCAGGTGCTGAATTGTTGAGGGCTTTAGGAGTCAAAAGGGCGACTTAAAACACAATACGCTGCTCAACCGGTAACCCATGGAGAGCCATGAGTTTATCCTTAACACTTTCTTCACTAAATGGTATCACAATGCCTGCAGAGTGATTAAGGATGCGCTGCAGCAGCTTGATCTGCGTTTTAGGGAGATTGATTAATACACTATTGCAGTAATCGATGCGACTGATCACCAACATATACACGAGTGTCTTTGCAGCATCGTCGTCGTTTAAACGCGAACGAGCATCACGTATCAACCGCAAGTAGTAGTTGCACTTTCCAGTTTATATGTGCCTCCATTGTTAAATGCGAGTCAGCGAGCACTCCCAAGACTCGAGCAACGTGGGAACGTTTAACAACGTCATTGTCAACGTGTAGGCTACGGGTACTGATAAACTTCTCGTTGCGGGCACCTGTTATAACCAAAAATTCAGTTTTGACCTTCATCGATCATCAAGAACCCGATATCTTTGATGGCGTCAGAAACTTGAGCAAGGGCAGTGCTCTGTTCTGAGACTGAGCGTGGATTGAAGGCGTTTTTTAGACCAGAATCATCAGCATAAAAATGATGCAGTAGTCCATGCGATTTTATCAGAGAACCCAATGGCTTGGTACATTGAGAATATCCTCGTGGTCCAATTTTGGAACCTTAGGGTAGGGCGCAATCAAAGGTAATAGATTCCGAAAAAAATGCACTATCAACCTTAACACGTGCACAGCGATCATGAAGGCAAGATGTTATCCAATCGAGGGCTCCAACTTCGACACCAAAGGAGCACTCTAACCGGATTAGATAGATCTCATGATCTACGGTGTCAAAGGCGGCAGAAAGGTAGAGTAATGTGAGAAACACAGCTTGGCGGTTATTCAGTTGGATCAAAAGGTTACTGAACAACCGAATAAGGGCGGTTTCAGTACTATGAAACGTACGGTGAGCTGATTGATACTTTTCTTCCAAACTGTGGGAGGTGAGATGGACATTTAATTGCTGCCATATTGTCTCTTCAAGGATTTTGGATATAAAGAATAAATTGGAAACCGGGCGATAGTTCTTTGGAATGGTATCGAGATTTGGCTTTTTTAGAAGAGGATAAACGATTACTTGCTTGAAAGGAGCCGGAAAAGTGTTGGTAGAAATTGATACGTTTATTATTCTGCTAATGACAGGGAGGAGTTCATCAATACATTGTTTGAGCAAGCAGGTTGGGATTGGGTCGCTATCGCAAGACTTAGGAGATGAAGACATTATTATTTTTTGAACTCTAAAATTAATGAGCGGTCTAAAATTAATGAGCGAAATACCATCGAAAATCATCAAACAAAAAAGGATCTGTCGAACTAAAGGATGTTGCAATATTATCAATTTTTGATTTGAAGTATTGGTTAAAATATTAGCTAATGCTACAGGAGACTCAGCGTCAGGAAGCGAGTTTTGTTTATTTTGTGCATAATGATATTAGCAGTCCTAAAGAACTGTTTCTGGTCTGAACACTGCGTAATCAAGTTATTATAATAGTCAGAACTAGCCTTATTTGCCATTTTCCTATATTCATTGCGCAACCCGAAATAGCGGGCTCGATCTGCACTGTCATAAGTCTTGTTACGCTTGCGTTCAGCATCGCGCATTGACGATTTAGCCGCGCGTGTTTCATCCGTTTCCCATGGATCACTACGAGTGGAGTTCGATTTGTGCACAATAAGCGGTGCATGGGTATCCAGTAATTCGTGTAATTCACTATTGTAAGCAGTGACTAAACTATCAAGGTCTAATGACATGTAATTTTGGCACACTTTCATTTGTCTGATATCATTTTAAAATTTTGATAAATCAATTTGACTAATACGGCGATATGACGATTGTGTTTGAGGTTTATTGTGTTTTACAGCCTGTATATCGAAATAGACCAAATGGTGATCCGTTACAAGGTCTGCTGTAACTGGCTCAGATGGTGTAATTATGTCATATTGTCTTGTAATTAGATGGTCAATTATGTGACCACTTTGATGAGTGGGATGTCGGATTTCTTTGATCAGACCAAAAAAAAAAATACAATATTTCACTATAATGTTTTAAAAAACTGTTTGTTTGTGCATTCTAATGGATATTCAGATCTCCACCTATTACTAAGGGGCACCCACCTGAACTATAATTCTCTAAAAAGTCTGTAAATTCAGATAAAAATGCACTGTTGGAAGATGCAGGCGGCCTGTAAATGCACAATATTCGAACTGTTTGGCCTTTAGTCGATAGCAAAGCCAAGATATGCTTGAACGAAGAATAGGGTTTTGTGGCGAATGTTTAGGCTTAAGGCTGTCTTTACATAGTATCGCAATTCCTCCACCCTGCGGGCCGGTACGGTCCACCATGAGTAAGGTAAAACCAGTGGGAGTAAACATGCGAGGATTAAAAAGCATCGTCTGATTTAAGCCAGGTCTCGGTTACACATGAAACGTCAAAACTGTTTTCTAGAATCAGTGGCTGAATCAATGTATAGTTGGCATGTAAAGAACGTTGACCTTCCAGAAACAACAAGCTTTATCAAGCAAACCCCTTAGTCGGACAAACGCCCCCGCCACTTAACAGTGTGCGAGATGAAATGGTTTACCATAGAGCCAGAATAGGACATACATATATCACCCACAAACATCTTTTAAGAGGCGAGCCGGCACCCGACTGTGTCGGGTGTCAAGAACCCTACACCGTTAAACATATCTTAATAGACTATACCGATTTCCAAGACGCCCGCTCACGTCATTTCAGAGCTGACTCCTTGAGGCAGCTGTTTGATGAAGTAGAACCTAGCAAATTTATACAAATTTCAAAAGAAATCAACCTGTATCAGCATTTCTAGTCGCTTTTTACTTTATGATTTTAGAATATACACGGTTTTAGCGTACATTGATTTTAACTTGTAGTATTGTCTTCTAGTCACCTATTACTGACATATTCTGACACAATGTAACCCGCTAAGGGTCGATCGTGTCGTTAAACAAATCATATAACTAACTAACTGTAAAAAACGGTGCTAATCCTTATGCAAGAGTCTATGGAGGAAATATGAATTGGTACAAGATTCCTACGATTTACATTTGATTCTGAGTGTTGTATTTTAGGCGGAAATCGTGCATTCCTACGGAGACTAGTTATAGTTGATATTGGATTGATGTGGGTCAAGTTTTTGTTTATCTGTTTATGGTGCGACCATGAAGGTGTGTCTGGGGCAGGACACGTTATTCGCTTTGGTATTTGTTTGCCCACGCAACCTCTATTGACTGCGTTGGTAAAGGCTGACCGATATCCATTGATGCGTAATACATGACCGCAGTGTAAACACACAGGCTTATCCTAATAATCACGCTGAATGTAAACACAATCATAGCACACGGAATAGGCACAAGCAGCCAGGTGACAAACAATTGATAACATAGAGCCTTCTATTCTAATCCGATTACCGATTTTAATTTTGGATACTTAAATGCTCAGTATACTTTGCAGGCTTTATGAAAAATACTGACCAGATATAACATAAAGGTCACTTTTTAAAATGTCCTTTTTGTTTAAGAACCACTTTTTAAAAAGTAATCCTGACAGTAAACAAATTCAATATATACGAAACATTATCCTTAAATAGACTCAACGCTGAAATATTTTGCATTATATAACATGGGACAAATTGAGCCCCTCGTTGCACATATGCACTGCATATATTTCCTTCCTGTAAGGTTTGGTAAAGATCCAATAAATAGTTTTTGAGATATCGCACGGACAAGAAAAAAGCTTAAAGGGCGACGGACGGACAGACGGATAGACACGGGCCAAATTAAACCCCCATTACATATCTGCTCTATATATACTGTCTTCCTGTAAGGCAACGGACGGATAGACGGACTGACACGAGATAAATTGAACCCCCCCCGCCCCCGTTGCACATCTACACTATATATACTTTCTTCTTGTAACGTTTTGTGAAGCTCCGACAGATAGTTTTTGAGATATCGCCCGGACAAAAAAAGTTTACAGAAGAGGAACGGACGTATGGATGAGAGGTATTTATGTGATGTCTGCATTATGTGGTAGCATCTGATATGCCTGAAAGGAGTTAAGTGGTCGGTCATGAACAAGATTATTTGAGAATAAAAAATACTTACGTGGTGGTTTATATTTGCCTGTGCCCTTGTGTGGTTCCCAGCAGGCGTCTTATAAATGTCAATAATGTTATATGCTTCTTGTGTGTCATTTGTAAAACAACGGATTCTTTATGTGGTACTTTACTGTATAAAGATATTTCCCAACTTATCTTTCACAGCTGTTTTGATCTCGGTCAATCGGCAATATTTTTACCTCAGGGGTCAAGGTCTAATTGAGATCAAAGTAAATTTTCCACAAAATGGATTCCAAAAAGCTCCTTCTAGGTTTTGAGTCGACTGAGGTCAAAATATTTTTTAAAACGCCTATTAATCACGAAAACTGGCCATAAAAAGTGCTCAAATCCCAGTTTGATTATATAAAACGTATTCCGTAGGTGGTAACGTTCCATGCTGAATCTTGACCTTGAAGGATTATTATCTCGAAAACGGTTTTGAGCTCATTTTCGACCCTTTGGGCCTGAACAATGTTACATAAGAGGTACCTCTGTGACCGCGACCATCTGAGTCACGGTCAAGGTCAAAAACCGGAAGTTGCCTATTATCTTGAAAACGGTTAGATGTAGAGTTATTTTGAGCTCATTTTCGACCCTTTGAGCAAAAGCAACGTTATGTAACAGGTCCCAGGGTGACCTTGACCTCCTCGGTCATAGTCAAGGTCAAAAACTGAAAGTTGACCATTATCTCGAAAACGGTTACAGAGAAAGAGAGAGAGAGAGAGAGAGAAAGAGAAAGAAAGAGAGAGAGAGAGAGAGAGAGAGAGAGAGAGAGAGAGAGAGAGAGAGAGAGCGATTTTGAGTTCATCTTCAATCCTTTGGGCCTAAACAACGTTACGCAAGGGCTTTACCTTCTGAGTCACGGTCAAGGTAAAAAACCGAAAATTGACTATGATCTGGAAAACGGTTAGAGACAGCGATTTTGAACTCATTTTCGATCCTTTCGGCCTAAGCAAGCACACATAAGAGGTACCTAGGTGACCTTGGCCAACTCGGTCTTGGTCAAAGTCAAAAACCGGAAGAGCGATTTTGAGCTTATTTTCGACCCCATGGGTCTAAAAGACGTTATAATAAGCTCAAAAAGGTCGAAACTAAGCTCAAAATAGCTCTATCTCTAACCGTTTTCGAGATAATGGTCAACTTCCGGATTTTGACCTTAACCATGACGGAGGAGGTCAAGGTCACCGAGGCACCTCTTATATAACGTCTTTTAGACCCATAGGGTCGAAAATAGCTCAAAATGGGTCTATCTCTAACCGTTTTCGAGATAATGGTCAACTTCCGCTTTTTGACCTTGTCGTGACGGAGGAGGTCAAAGTCACCGAGGTATCTCTTATGTAACGTCTTTTAGGAACAAAGGGTCGAAAATAAGCTCAAATTCGATCTATCACTAACCGTTTTCGAGATAATGGTCAACTTTGTGTTTCTGACCTTGACCATGATGGAGGTCAAGGTCACCGAGGTACCTCTTATATAACGTCTTTTAGTAGGCCCAAAGGGTCGAAAATAAGCTCAAAATCGTTCTATCTCTAACCGTTTTCGAGATAATGGTCAACTTCCAGTTTTTGACCTTGACCATTACAGAGGAGGTCAAGGTCACCGAGGTACCTCTTATATAACGTCTTTTAGGCCCAAAGGGTCGAAAATAAGCTCAAAATCGCTCTATCCCTAACCGTTTTCGAGATAGTGGTCAACTTCCGGTTTTTGACCTTGACCATGACGAAGGAGATCAAGATCACCGAGGTACCTCTTATGTAACATCTATCTCTAACCGTTTTCGAGATAATGGTCAACTTCCTGTTTTTGACCTTGACCATACAAAACGACGTAAGTGACGGATGTACCGAAAATCTACCACATAACATAATGATTGTTGGCACGGACGGACGGACGGACGGACGGACAGACCGATAACAATAGCCTTGAGCCAATATTGGCTCAGGACTAAAAAGTGTACATCGGTTTACGAATGATAATGGCTGTGGATCCGTAAAGTGCACTTAGCGATTACTGGTCACCAAATCCGGCTTTACATGATGCATATGTAAGCAGCATCAAGGTAAGAGACCGTTTTATGAAGATTCAGCGTTATGGTAAAATTCCATGGCCATGGGGTGCAGTTGGTGCCCCAAACAAACCGGCAAAGCGTGGATTTAAAGTGTTCGTACTTGCCGTTGGAGTGACTGGATACGCATGATTTCATGGTCTACCTAAGAAAACAAAAACAAGTTGGTTTGACCAAGACGGTGGTAGAAAATCTGACTGAGAACTTATTCGAGAGGAAATCTCATTGTATTTGTCGACAAATTTTACATAGGTACGGATCTTGCATATTCCTTATTAGAGAATGGTATTTATCTGTATGTTTCGTTCAACACAGGAAGAGAGAACTGGCCAGTTGATCTTAAATCTCTGAAAAACGTGGTAGAAAGCACGACAAAATCCCTAGATAAAAGAGGAGAAAGTTTAACGCGCCAGTCATTCGACACAAAAACTTGTTGCAACTGTCTGGAAAGATTCGGCACTGGTATTCAATCTGAATACGTACTACTCCGCATTCGTCAACAAGCGTAAAGATGTAGTCGAGAGAAAAACTAGAATAAAAGTTTATGGGAAATGGATAAAGGAAACGTTTCCTTGTCCAGAAGTCACCTTACAGTTTAACATTGGTGGGGGGGGGGGGGGGGTGGATAGGAGTGACCATCAAAGGTCCAGCTATTCACTGGCACGATCTAGTTGCAAGTGGTGGCAGTACCTTGCGTGGTTTGGATTTTATTATCCAGATCTTACAAGGAAAATAGAGTATCAAAGGGCGAAGACAGTTGCGGGTAAAACAGTTAAAAAAAGCAAACAAGAGTTCTGGCAAGAATATGCTTCTCAACTCAACACAAATAATTCTCTTAAAAAGACCTGGAGCATGGTTAGAAAAATATCCGGCAAGAACACTTT
Organism: Protula sp. h YS-2021; assembly: GCA_949752745.1. Taxonomy (NCBI): domain Eukaryota; kingdom Metazoa; phylum Annelida; class Polychaeta; order Sabellida; family Serpulidae; genus Protula; species Protula sp. h YS-2021. The sequence goes on along the minus strand of OX457032.1, from coordinate 34,572,473 downwards.
TAACACAGTAAGCCATCTAGACGTTAACAATAATATAATCACCGACCCGAAGGACATTTTATATACCCCAGGCGAAACATTGAAGATAATTCATCTTCCGAAAAATTATAGCCATGAGCTTAGACGCTACAAAGAAACAGAAGAAACTAATCCTTTTAACTTCTATTCTGACAACAGCGAAGCGTATAATAGGCCATAGATAGTTACCATGATTCAGCAGCAGGGCCAGATGACATACATTACCAGGTGCTTAGACACTTGAGAGACCATACCCAAAAGATCCTTTTAGAACTGTTAAACCATATCTTTCCAGAAATATGGACGGAAGCCACAATAATACCAATACCAAAGCCAAACAAAGATCCACGAAATCCTCAAAGTTACAGACCAATTTCTTTTACTAGTGCCTTGTGAAAAACATTTGAGCGAATGATAGCTGAAAGATTAAAATGGTACCTGGAAAGAAATAACTTGCTCGTCGACATACAGGGTGCTTTAGGAAACAAATGAACACTCTGGACTATCTTGTAAGACTAGAATATTTGTGAAAGAAGCTTTCAATAACAACGAACATGTCGTTACTGTTTTCTTTGATTTGGAAAAAGCTTATAATATAGCATGGAAACACAGAGTACTAAAAGATCTTTTTGATTTCGGTCTCCGAGGCCGCCTGCCCTAGTTTATATAAGGATTCCTGGATGACCGTCAATTCAGGGTTCGTCTTGGTACAATATTCTCAGAATACTTTGAATAAGAGAAAGGCTAACCCCAAGGATGCATCCTTTCAATTCTACTATTCCTGATAAACAATATAAAAGATACACTCATACAGGGGATAGATAGGTCACTCTTTGTAGATGACTTTGCCATGTCGTGTAGAGGCAAAAGTATGGATTTAATACAGCGTCGTCTTCAGCAGAGTATTCTCTCTAAGCTTGGTTTTAAATTCTCACTAACCAAAACGGTTTGTATGCACTTTTGTAAAAAACGCAAACAACACAACAATCCAGTTTTACACATCTCCGATATGGAAATCCCTGTTGTCAAGGAGAACAAATTTTTAGATTTAAATTTTGATAACAAACTCAGTTTCACGCCACATATCAAAGACCGCCGAAGACAGTGTCAGAAGGCTTTAAATTTACTGAGATTCATCTCTTCCAACGATTGGGGAGCAGATACTAATGTGATACCAATCTCAAGTTGTATAGAGCTCTAATCAGATCTCGACTGGACTATGGCAATATAGTTTATGGCTCATCAAGACCATCCTATCTCAAGATGCTAGAACCGATACACAATCACGGCTTAAGAATATGTTTAAATGCATTTAAAACATCCTCAGTCGACAGTTTACACATTGAGGCAAATGAACAACCTCTCAATATACGGCGATTAATACTTACCACGCGGTATTCTATAAAACTTTACGCCAATAGAAATAACCCTACTCATCAGATTTTTTTGGGTCATATTACGCGGATAGAGGTACCAATGCTATCCCTCCCTTTGAAACCAGGATTATACCACACCTGCAAGAAGCAGGAATAGTAGTTGAATCTGTTGCAAATTACAAGATCCCCACCCAACCCCCGTTGGAAGCTAACGAAGCCTGTGGTCTTGAAGACTCTATCTGAGTCCACAAAAGAACAACCTAATCCGTGTGTGTTCCAGTTAATTGCAGAATTAAAGGATAATTATAATGACTACCATTTCATATGTACCGATGGCTCTAAACTTGAGGACAAGGCTGCAGCAGCTATTGTCACAGAAAATAATACATTGAAAACCAGGCTCCCTGGTGGGTTTTCTATTTTCTCTGCAGAAGTAGGAGCCCTACAGCTAGGTGTACAAATTGGCAAGATTAGCCGTTACAAAAAAATTCATATCCTCTGTGGGTTCCATGTCAGTGCTAGAATCACTAGAAAATCTATAGATATCAAACCCACTAATTTGGGACTTGATAGAAAAACGACGAAGTGGTAAAAGATGGCAAAGAGATAATATTTTGCTGAGTACCGAGCCACTTTGAAATCCCAGGCAACGAGGCAGCGGATAAAGGCGCCAAAGAAGCGTTAATTCAAGATTGCTCAGATTTCCTTATACCGTCATCAGGTTTTAAATGCCATATTTCCAGATATTTCAAAAATCTATGGCAACAACATTGGGAGGAACAAACCAACAATAAGCTATACCAAATTAATCTGGTGGTAGGCCGCAAATTTCCCTCCCTAAACGGTCTTCGCGACGATATGGTAATACACGGATTACGAATGGGACATTCTTACACTACTCACAAACACCTCTTAAGAGGTGAACCACAAACCGAATGTATAAGTTGTCAGGAACTTTATACAGTAAAACACATCTTGATAGACAGTATAGACTTCAATCACATGCGTTCCCATTATTATAGAGTTGACACTATGAGAGAGCTCTTTGAAAAAGTAAATTCAAACAAGGTCTTAGAATTGTTAAAAGAGATTAACATTATTCGCATGTATAGATTACCATTAATTTTAAACAGTATGTTTAAGATTTTATGTTATACTGACTTTTAATCAGTAAAGTATAAATGCAACAAAGTTACCAGGAATGAGACAATATGACCTGCAATAGGTTGGCGGTGTCGTTAAACCAATCAAAACTGACCAACTTGGATTTGACTTGGAGTTGAGCAATTCTTTCATCATAGGGAAGTCACATATGCCGAATCTTACACACAAGACCTGCTTTCTTAAGGTATTTATTTCTCACTAACTGGTGTAAATGAGCATAGTTACGACAGCACTTTATCGTGTTATAATTGCGTACAATGTTGAAATCAATGCAACAAAACTGCAATATAACTGTATTAATCAAGCACTGACTACAAAATCGTAAGTAAACAGCTTGAAGTTTCACATAAAGAATTAACTTACCAGAACATAATGTGTCATTTCAATGGTGTTTTAAAGAAATTGCTGATATTACCTTAATAAAATATAATATTAATGTCTACAAGGTAGCTCAACAAATGTACATACAAAGAGTGAGACTGGTAAAACAGGCAACACTGTTCAGCTGGAATTCGTAGCCATGCACTCTGCAGTTGTAAGGGAAGGTGCTAGAGCTAGAGGATGCACATACTGTATCCAGAAAAAAATACGAACACCAAGTGGAAGGTTCCGCGACACCATTTATGGGTGTCAGGAATGTCAGATTTATTTTCACAGGTAAGCTACAACTGGGAAAGTACCAAACTCCAATTTGTATTAAATGCAGTACACAAATGCAAACGGGTTTCTAGTAAGCAGGTAACTGATGTTTTACTGTTGTTATTTTATATTTTATTATAGTAAATATTTTCATTGTTCTTAACAGGATTGGGAATTCTCTTCTTTATGATGAATTTCCGATTACACGATGTTCTCTAATTACACGTTTTACTGTAACTTTGTGTGCAGGGAGTATTTTGCCAAATTCTACACCAGATTGTCGTGGTCCAGCAGTTGCATTGATGCCTATACTCAGACAGACGACAGCGAGCAACCGAATACGAGTAAAGGTACTTTTACAAACAGCCATTATTAAAAAAAAATGAAAAAGTAACACAAAAAGTAAACAGCTTATGGGGCAGGCTAACACATTATCTTTGTTGTGCTGCCTACCACAGTGGTCGAAGTTGAATTTGTGTTACTATTTACATAGGCTACTTTGCTTCTTATTGCGTCTTTGATTATGTTGCTTGTTGGTTTGCTTTCAATCCTTGATAATGTTATTCTTGTACAGAGCCCCGGAAATCTATTACAACCCCATCGAAGGAAAAACACACACTTCACACTTCACTGAATTGTCGAGTAAGTGACTTCATCAACCATTTTGGTTTATAGTTTTAAAAACGAAACTGCATTAGCTTCTCAATATCATTTTAAGTTAAAAGAATCTATCTAGACATTGTTTAAATAGAATTTTTACTTAAAATGCCAACTAACGTTAAAAATCCCACAATATGTAATATGTAAGTAAATACCGATACATTATGGTATATGAGTCAACTGCACACAAACTTTAATTGTTTCAGCGCCAGAGACGCCAACACAGAAAAGTGGTGCAGGAAACAAAAAAACACCAAAAAGAAAGTGCCGTTCGATTGAGAACCTCGCCACGTAAAAAGAAAAGACAATAATGTGTAGCAATGTTCCTTGTTTTGTGCAATACACATGAACAGATTAGAAAAAAAATCTTGTTTTGCAGTTAAACCGCACTGTGTACTGGTCGTTTGCTTAAGACCACTTGTAAATAAGTACTTATCTGTAGTTTATCATTTAAAAGCCTAGTTCCATGCTTCAATAGAAGGCCCGTTAACATTTCAATGCAGTCGTATGGTTTTGATTTGTGGAACTACAACGTTCTGAACCATAATAAGTTGTGCTTTTGTAAACCGTTGTAGTGTTCATGCTGCAGTGACATGTGCGTTTGAATGCGTTACTGACTTGGATAGGCCAAAGACCATGAATAACTAGACCGAATTTCGCTACAAGTAGCGAAATGACACCCACTTGCAATGGTGCAATCTATCTGGTCAAAGACACATTCTTCAGTCTTTCCATATTGTGGAAAATTGTCAGCTTTCGAATTATTATCTTGAACAAGGATATCGAAGTAAATATAATATAATCTCAAATAATCAAATTCAGTTTTCTAACCGTTTTTGAGATAATGGTCAACTTCCGGTTTTTGACCTTGACTATGACGGAGGAGGTCAAGGTCACCGAGGTACCTCTTATGTACAGTCTTTTATGCCCAAAGGGTCAAAATAAGCTCAAAATCGCTCTATCTCTAACCGTTTTCGAGATAGTGGTCAACTTCCGGTTTTGACCTTGACCATGACGAAGGAGATCAAGATCACCGAGGTACCTCTTATGTAACATCTTTTAGGTCCAAATGGTCGTAAATAAGCTCAAAATCGCTCTGTCTCTAACCGTTTTCGAGATAATGGTCAACTTCTGGTTTTTGACCTTGACCATGACGGAGGAGGTCAATTTCACCGAGGTACCTCTTATATAGCGTCTTTTAAACCCAAAGAGACGAAAATAAGCGCACCATCGCTCTATCCTTAACCGTTTTCGAGATAATGGACAATTTTTCTCTAAAGGATTTCAATACTCAAAGTTCACATGACATTGACCTTGACACTGAATGTCGAGATTCTATCCACGATGTTACTGCCTACTGACGTCGTACACGTGTTGAAACAATGATTTGAGCGCTATTTCCAGCAATTTTTCGTGATGAACAGGTTTTTGAAAAAAATATTTTGACCTTGAAGGTCAAGGTCAAAAAATTTTGCGGATTTCACGACAACTCATTATCCTCTATGTCTCTGCCAAATGTCGTCTTTCTTCTATAAACTGTGTAGGAGGAGTTTTCTGGAAACCACTTTGAGGTAAAAAAACTTTGACCTCAATTTGACCTTGACCCAGGAAGAAAAGGTAAAAAAATTGCAGATTTCACGACATCTCATCAAACTCTATCTCTGTGCCAAATTTCATTGTCCTACGTCAAATAGCGTAGGATGAGTTTTCTTGAAACCTCCGTGACGGAACAGAAAACAAAAAAAGGAAGGAATAAAAGGCCACAATTCTTTGCAAAGCATACCCATTTGCAAACTATGTTTGCACGTGGGAACAAGAGGTGTAGGCAGGTCATAAATATGCAACAGCCTGCCTCTGTCGAGCTGTTTTGACAACTGGATGTAAACAATGAAAACATGGATGGAAATGAAGAAAAAAGCTGTCTTTGAAAAAATGACCGTTCGACAATTTGTGCAGCATGGGGTTGTAATAATTACAAAGGAGTGGACAAGATATTTCATTTTTCACTTTTCAATGTTATTCGAGTAGATGTGAGATTTTTTTCATTTATTGAGCGAAATAGTTTGTGAAAAAAATAATAATAATAATAGTAATAATAATAATAAAAATAATAATAATAATAATAATAATAAGAAGAAGAAGACGAATATGAAGAAGAAAAGAAGAAAAGAAAAAGAAAAAGCCTTATAAGTGAAAAAAACTGACTGTAAGGGCCAGATTTTAGCTATTTTTCTCTTCCTCTGGATAAGTGTCACATTACAAGGACAAAGTTCTTTAAAGATGTAGGTTGCTATGAGTGTTGTCTGTTATTCTAAGAAAGCTTCCGAAACACATTAAGTGGTTACAGTGAAACGTCATTTTCTATCCCGTTTCAATTAAAACTCAATTTGTTAGGCTTATTAATGCGTTTGTCCTTAAATTCCAAACCTGAGTAATATTGTATATTTCTATGTATTCTTTGTGTGTTGTTGTGAAATCCGGATTGTTTTTCATCCACTTTTCTTGGAATTAGGTAATGTGTAGGTTTCTTGGTTTCTTGTGATTAATTCCTTCATGTATAAAAGGTCCAGAAATTCGTTAATATCTCAGTTATAAACTCACAAGTCAAAGAGTAATTTGTCGGAACAAGAAGTCAACAGGTTTTTGAGTCTTGTTTTAGGGGAGATAAAACCCGCATAAATACGGTAAGGATTATTCATTTTAATAGTCGTGGTTATTGTAATCAGTTAGGTTATTAATGCCGTGCTTTAATTAGCGTTCAATGTTTTAATTAAAATCATAATCTGTTAATTTGGCAATGGTAAACTTTGAGTGGAAATTAAAGGTTAATCTTAATTAGGTTTTCTAATTTAGTATGTCATGTGTTAGTGCATTTGTTAATTAGTTATCAATGTTTATTTCAGTCAATCTCACGATCACTCGCGAACTCACCCATAGTTAAGTTCAAGTCTCAGAGTCTTAGTTCGCTTTTCGTGTGCATTGCGTATATGTGGTAAATAAAGTTTTATAACGGCTCTTTATTGTCTCCCTTGATTAGAAGCGGCCTTTTAGTTGCTTCACTGACATTACATTTGTCAACACAAAAAGTTTATTTTTTAACCACCCCCCTCATAACCCACCTCCCTGGGGTACATACAGATTTGCCACCACCCAATTCGCCACCGAAAAACTCGCCACCGGTCAATTCGTCACCGGTCAACTCGCCACTCCTTATCCGAAAAAGGTAACATTCGCCACCAAACTAAAGTGCATTTAAATAACCACAAAAAAACAGTGTATTTCAACATCATAAATATAACAGAGTATACTGAGTTGTATTTCTTTCATTAACAACAAAGTTTTAATTGCTCCTTAAACTAAAAAACTGAAATGTCACTGTACTTGTACGCAGTTACTGTACCGCTTATAAAATCACTGCAACACACTAATACACTAAATTATATTCATGTTTTGAACCTTTCTCACAAATTAAATCTGAAATATATCCACTCAAACCGTATTCAGCTGTTCATATCCATACTTAGAACAACGTCGATTGTACGTATGTACGCACTTAAAGCGTATGCAGTGTCCAATTCCATTGAGAAATTCTTTCAAATTTTTTCTTTCTTCTACAAAATCTGTGCACAAATCTTTGATCAACAACAAATAAGATATGCATCTGTTTTAAGCTTTGCAAAGTTAGGGTAAAAATATAGGTTGGTTACGAGTACGACCTTTCTAAATTAAGTCGGTGGCGAACCCGCCGGTTGCGAATTTGTCGGTGGCGAATTGACCTACCCCCACCTCCCTTACACCCCAACCCCGACCCCTGCCATAAAAAAGCGTTTTTCTTGCCCCGACTGTTTTTTTTGAAGTGGTCCATAAATGAATCCGAAATAGATCCAGAGGACAGGAAATATGTGTTTTAAAAGAGAAAAAAATTGTAGTACATCAAGGTTATCAGTGCCACCAGTAGTGCTGACGGATTTTGTAGTAGAATGTGAATCACTTTTTTGCAATTTATTTGAATGCGTCATGCACTCTGACAAGAGTAATAGATACCGGCTGTTCAAAAGTTCTTTCATCTAAAAAGCCAGACTGTGATAAAATAGTGAACTATCTCATTGATCTGTATCTGACGGCTAAGATAACAATGCAAAATGCAAAATAGGGATATGCAAACAAGGGGCGGGGGTGGGGGAGGGGGCTCTCGAAATCGAAAGATTATGAAATTAAAACACCTGTAATATTGCATGAGAATACATGAAAATGTGTTAATTATAGCAAATAAATGTTTTATCGGTACCCTTATTGTTTTATTGATGTCACTACTTTAGTAAAATTTCAAAAATAAGAACAGTTCCAACAAAAAAAAAGGTAAGGTTAAAATGTGATTGTGTGAATGAAAAAGCAGTGTGGAAAACAAAGCAGCGAATGAGGCCTTCACCTTTTGTTATTTATGCTCTTCGGATAGGTTAACCACCTTTACTGCGCATACAAGTAACTACAACGGGTTACAGCGGAATGTATTTGTTTTTCCCGAAATGCCTGTTTTTAAAACGAACTATTATTATATCTCACACAAAGTTCTTCTCAAAATCGCTTATTAGAAATTGCACATCTGAATGTGTTTTAGTGTTTGAGCAAAGTATCCATTTCTGCGTTGAATACCTGTAGCGTTCTAAAAACTTTTTAAATATGATACTAGAAATATAATAAGTCCCTGTAGAGTTTCTTCTACTGTGATGAACACGTTTTAATACTTTAAGGAATTAACGAGTATTATCCACTTTGCTTTTCGAAATACAGCTGCAACGCTTTATAACAGGATTTCAGTGTTCTGCCTTGAAGGCTTGTAGCGCTCTAAAACTTATTTTTAATGATATAATCCTAGGAATAAAATTTATAATCGTTGTGGTGGTTCTGTTGATGTGACGGTTACGTTTTATTACGTTACAGGCTTCAAACATATTATATGCTTTGCTTTTCTCAAAACGACTAGAATGGTTTATAATATAATTCACGTGTTTTGCTTTGAATGCCTTTGGCGTTCCAAAAACTAATTTTTTTAATGATGTAATACTTGCAATAAAATTTAAAGTTGTTGTGTAAGATTGTTATTTGTAGCTCTTTTTTAAGCATGTTCAACTCACAAGTGATTACTACAAAGCATCATGCACATGGGTATGAGTAATATGGGATGGTCTAACCACAATAGGAAATGAGACATATTTCTGGATAGATAATACTACACCCCCCGTTGTTATTTAAAATTATAGTAATTAATTTCACCAATGTAATTAAATTTACTTAATTTTAAGACAATTACTCATTCTTTAAAACTATTATGCAAATAATAATACCTACGGATAGGGTTGTGCGTGAAGGCATACCCATACACAACTCCTCTGGGCTGTACCCATTATGAAGGGTAGTTGACCTGTACGCCAACAGGGCCAGGTAGGGCTCGCTAATTTTCTTCATGAGCAATTTGAACCTCTTCACAGCTGACTCTGCAGCACCATTTGACCTAACGTATCTCGGTGATGAAGTAATATGATTGAAGCCATATTTTGAGCTGAGAGTTTTAAAAATTCGGTGTCTAGCTATGATTGACTTAAGTTGAACAGTCACTGTTGAAGCTTTCATGTCTCTCAGTTTCGCCATCTCAAGATATCGCGAATAATAGTCTACTACTACTTAGAAATTGGATCCATTTAATTCACACAGATCCGCGGCAGCATGTTGCCAGATAGGTCATAGGGATGGGCTTAAAACAGCTTTTTACCATACTTTCTATTGTTTATTTGTTTGCTGAGTCCCGGCCACCACACTGACCTTATGGCACGGTCACGGCACTTCTGGATTCCGAGATGACCTTCATGGATTAGATCCAGAATTTCTAAGCAGGTTGAAATAACGAATCTCCCGTCTTTAAGCAGAACGCCATTTTGCAATGAGAAGCTCTCCTTGAACTGGAAATAGTGCAACATCACTGTAGGAATATCGGATTTCTCCGGCCATGCATCACATGTGAACTCTGCTATTTTGACACAGATCTCGTCGTCGTGCTGTTATTGCTTTATCTGCTCCAGACACTTGTTTGTGCACGGCAGATTACTCAAAATAGCATTGACATAATCCGACACTTCGTCGTGCAATGGAGACGGTTGAGAATCAATTATCGCTGCACGTGATAAGCAATAACTCGTGTACATCTTCCTCCCAAGTACAGGAGAGATGACGTATTTGTATCGCATTAAAGCTAATCGGAAACGCACTCTCCTCGGCGGTAACCTATCTTGTGGTTTCTTCCCCAACAGTGTAACCAACGGCTTCTGATCGGTTTCGATCGATAAATTTTCCATTCCCAGAATGTACTTATCGAACTTATTGCACGGGAACGCAAATGCTTCGGCTTCCTTCTCGATAATGCTGTATCACTGTTCGGCTGAGGTAAGCGACTTTGATGCAAAACACACGGGACGGTATTCATGGGTTGACGATGGTCGCTGTAACAGTACTGCACCATACCCATCTTTTGAGCTATTACTCTGTATTTTGGTATCGAATTTCGCGTTATACTTTGCGAGAACCCGCGGTGAGCAAATTTCTTCTTTCACCTCTTGGAATGAACGCTCTTGGTCCGAACCCCACATCAAGACAATTTTCGTGCTCAGTAGTGGACGTAACGGTGAAGTAAGTTCGGCTTACTTGCTTGAAAATTTCCTGAGTTGGTTCAGCATGCCCATGAACCTACGTAAGTCCGTCGCGCACTTCGGTGTTGGCATCACCACAATGGCTTTCACCTTTTTCTCGTCAGCGCTTATTCCTTCACCCGATATTTTGTGCCCGACAAACGTAAGTTGCAGCTTCATGAATTCGCATTTTTTTCACGTTTAGCGTAACTCCCTCGTCTTAGAGTTTGCGTAACACCGGAAACAGATATTTTTCGTGCGATTCCACGTCATCTTAACAGACACAAATATCATCAATAAGGCAACTCGTGTTTTCTGTGCCTTCGAGAATTTCGTCAATTTTCTCCTGGAAGTGATTCCGTACGGTAACTTCCGATAGCAGAAACGACACCAGGGCGTCAAACAGCTGGTCAGTAACTGCCACTTTTCACTCAACAAGGACTCATGGAAACCACTGTTTGCATCGAGTTTTGTGAATACGGACCCCGACAGCTGTGACAGCGATTCATTAACAGTTGGTAGGTTAAATCGAGGACGGATGACACATCTATCCAACTCCGTAAAGTCTGTACAGATTCTGACGTCACCATTCGCTTTAGGCACAGCAACCATTGGAGCACACCACTCACTCACCTCGTTAGTGTCCACTTCCGGATCACTCCCTCTGCAAGCATTTTGTCAAGCGCTGGTTTAACCTTGGGAAGTAGTGGCTGTGATATACGCCTTGGTGCTGACACTCTGAAAGGCTGTGCATTTTATTCAAACCTGATATCGTATTCGCCATTCTTTATGGTTCCTAATCCTGTAAATAGTTTAGGAAACGCCATAAAAATTCTGGCCTTGAAGTTTTCTGTGTAAACTTCATTTGTCCTCTTGAGGATGTTCAGCACACGGATAGCTGGTTTTCGTGAGTGGAATGTCTACCGCAACTTTCTTATGCAATGAATATTCGAGGAGTGACACATCCGCACCAGAATCTATCTTCCACGTGACTTTTTGTCCGTTTGTTGCAAGCTCAATTTCAAACTCTTTCTCGCTCACGTGTGATACACAACAGTTCCTAGAAATCAACTTTCATCATTAATATCCTCTGACTGAATTTTTGAACTTTTGACTTGCTTTTACAGCATTTTTTCCAGTGACCAATTTTCCAGCATTTTCAGCGTTTTAATTCACGGGCTGGACAACTTTGCAATTTGTGCAACGATAGTCCCCACCGATAGCACTTTTTTTCCTTTTGAGCACTTTCACTTGGGTTTGATTTGCCTTTAAATTGCTTTTTTCTCACGACATCTGCTTTCGAAATGTTAAGAACCTGCAGTATTTGCGACTGTTTTGAAACCATTTCTTTCGATCAAACCTTTGAGAGTTCCGTTTTGAAGGTAAGTTTATCACCTAACTGTAGAGCTTCACTTAATTTAGTGTCTCTAATCCCGAGTACGATTTGGTCCCTGAGTAGTTCCTCCTTCATTTCCCCGTATTCACAATGTTCTACCAACGCGTATAAATTATTAATGAACGATTCAATACTCTCACCCTCCCTTTGAATTCTGCGATTGAATCGTGGACGGTCGAAAATCACGTTTCGGTGGATAATGAAATGATGAACCAACCGCTCTTTCACCGTTTTGTAGTCCTTAGTTTGATCCTGTGACAATCCAAACGTCAGGAGTACATCCTCCGCTTGACTTCCCATGGCGCATATTAAAGTATTCACTTTAACATCATCATTGGTTATATTCGCTACGGTCAAATAGCGATCGAACCTCTTGATCCACTTTGACCATTCTTCGGGTCTTTGAAAATCCAGGTATCCGGTAACAAAATGGACGCCGCCATTAATTATTTTATTTGTTTAAAGTAATTTTCTATAAACAAATGCTCATTACGCTGCCACCATGTAAGATTGTTATTTGTAGCTCTTTATTTAAGCATGGTCAACTCACAAGTGATTATTATTATAAGCATCATGCACATGGGTATGAGTAATATGGGATGATTTAACCACAATAGGAAATAAGACATATTTCTATATAGATAATACTACAGTTGTAGTGTTTCTGTTGTTGTGACTGTCACGTTTTATTACGTTACAGGCTTCCAGCATATTATCTACTTCGCATTTCCCAAAACGACTATAACAGCTTCTAACATAATTTCAGTGTTTTGCCTTAAATGCCTCTGGCACTCTGAAAAAGTTTTTTTTCATTATTATATGATATTGGTTGTAAAATTTAAAATCGTTGTAGAGTTTCTTTTGCTGTGAGTGAAACGTTTTAATACGTTATAGGATTTACTATTGTAATGTGCACTGCAATTTACTGAAAACGTATTTTAATTTACAATTATTAATGAATAGTAATAATTAAAAGTAGTTTATTTTAATCGAGTTTATTGTTTTAAAACTTTCTAACATTGCTGTTGTTTGCTGTTGTAACTTTATTTCTGGTATTACTGTAATGTACAGAATGTGTAATTTAACAAATGCACTATCTGTATTATATTGTATTTTGCATAATTAGTCCTAATTAAGACACAAATAAAATCAAGATCGCAAGATTCAAGATACATTCATTTACTGTGTTTGTGACAGAATAAAATATTTTAAAATTAAAACATTAAGTTGATACAGCTTTGCTAGGCACCTTAAATATTTAATGTAAAGTACCTGGATTAATTACAGTACAGGAAAAAGTTTCGAAGCTTCTACCCTACAAATTCTTCGACGTCGGAGATGCATATATAATGCGTCGGCAATATCGGCAACATACGTGGAAAATACGCACATTTTTTCCGTTTTGCTCATCGTTTATTAGTCATTTATGCGCATATTTTCCGACGAAGTTTTTATACATATATTCGACGCATATCCGACGTATTACCAACCGTCGGCTATATGTCGGTTATACGTTTATGTTCCGATGCATTTCCGACGAACTTTCGATGATTTTTATACGTATAAAATGCATATTTCTGAGGTTTTCCAACGTATTTCCGACCAAGTGACAATCGGAAAATATGCGTTTTTTAAACGTATAAAAAATTCGTATGCACATTTGAAAAAAAATTGTTTCTAACCTTAACTGACCCATTGAACCCTTACCAACCATTCATAATTCACATATTCATACATACACCATAACATATTAATATACAACATAGCATATTTATATATTGCAACTGAACACTAGTACTTACTCGGGTTTGAACCGGGGACCTCTCGCATCCTAGGCGCGGAACATACCTCTACTCCATGGCGGCTGGGGCTGCCTCGGCAGTGTAATTAAGTGGTCTAACTATTTCGTCCCAAAAAGTTCTTACATTTTCGTTTTTTGTTACCGCTGGCGCTTTTAAATTTAGTTATTTGTTTTATTGTCTTTTCTTCCTTTATGTTTGCTGAGGGATAGTTTATTGAGGCAAATGATATTTTTAGTGTGATAGGTATAAGTGTACCCCAAAAACTCCTTGAATGGATGATCACGATAAGTGAAATAAATTAATTTGTGGCTTCAAAATTCATTGCTGATTTTTTTATTGCTTAATAGACGAAAAAACTGGTAAGTTCAGCTATTTAATTTTAACTCTCGCCCCTTTACATGTAACGAAGAACTTTACATAGTTACAATTACAGACGGTTGAAATTTAAAGTGTAAATTTAAGATGATTTTTGACTTGAATTTTTTTTGAATGATTTAAAATTATTTAGCACACTTAAACTTAATATTTGTCACACATAATATTATTTACATAACTTAAAATTATAAAAAAATATACATAAAATATATCGCCAATCAAATGAATAAAACATAAAATTCTTTTTTGGATTTAAAAATTATAAATTTTGACCATTAATATTATTTAAATCATTTTAAATATCAAAAGTTTGCAATAAATTTTAAAATGGTAATAATCAGAACACATGGTCACTGATGGTGTTGCAGAACACAGCCTATAGTATTGATAAGTTTTAAGTATATTCATAATGCTCCACTAATGATTCTTCATAATGTCTCCTACAAAACGTCAATCGATAAATTTCCGATGTCGAATAAGCATCGGAAAATATGCATTTTATAGACGTATAAAAATACGTATAATACACGTTGGCAATATCGGCATCTTTTTTCCGATGTATTTCCGATGTCGTTTATGCATAGGAAAATATGCATTTAATAGACGTATAAAATAATACGTATAATATACGATTGCAATATCGACATCTTTTTTCCGATGTATTTCCGACGTCGTTTATACATAGGAAAATATGCGTTTCATAGACGTTTAAAAAACTATATAATACGCGTTGGCAATATCGGCATCTTTTTCCGGACGCATTTTCGATGCATATACGATATTTCTAAAAATGCGTATATATTCCGCCGTATATCCGACGTATAAACGATGTTTCAAATCCGATGCCAACGCTGCCGATGCAATTTAGAGATTAACGACGTCGTTTATGCGTCGGCAGTTTTGTAGGGATATAGCAAGACACACCCAGTTTTTAGAAAGCACAAATTTTGACACCTTTGAAAACGTTGTAGTGATGTGCTAATACTTTGGACCCAGTGCTCCTAAAAATAGCTCCACCAGGCTATTCTTCTTCTTTTTTTTTTTGGCGATTCGGAAAATCTTAGTGAAAAATCAAAAAAAAAAAAGAAAAAAAAAAAAAAAAAAGAAAAAAAAAAGAATAAAAAATCAGCAAACTCCTGAATGCCGCCAGAGAATTAGCCTTGCTGTCTTTGTACTGTTTTTGGTGATTCGGAAAAAAAATTGCGGAAATACAAATAAAGAACTCACTTTTTTCGTAAAATCTTTACTTACACCACAAAATAGCGATCATTTGTAATTAACTTGATGTAACTGTTTTTATTCTTGATTCGAAAAAGAAAATAGCAGAAATATTGATCAAAAACTAATTTCTTAACTAAATGCTAGGGATATAATCTTGCTGTCAGAAAATTCACTTTACTACCTGCCTCACTTTTACATTTCTTTGGTGATCTGCTAGAACTGGTGGAAATATTGGATTAAACGATATCTTCTCTTAGAAACATATCTTCTTCTAGAACCTCTATGGAAACATAAAAAAATGTTGTTTAAATGTGTGTGTGGAAGAGAGGAGGGGGGGGGGGGGAGGGGGGAGAAGAGAGATAAGGGGCATAAATAAAAAAAATATACATTAAAATCTAAACTTACGCCAGATGAGGCATAAAAGTGTAGTCTTTATCTTACTCTTAGTATTTGAAGAATCGCCAAAAATTAGCAATAAATGTTGACTAAAATCCATTTTTTTGCTAAAAATGTATCTCCTCCTAAGAATTTACAGAAAAGTCTTCAAGTTTTGATTGAAGGCAGGAAGCACAAATATACAACTGGCTAATTGTGGTCGAATCGCTAGATATTAGCGGAATATCGACGTAAAACCAATTTTATTAACGCAAACAGGTCGTCTTAGGATTCAATCAAAATATAAAAAAAAAATGCTGATTGAATGTACTTTGAACAAGTGTCCACCGGGCTGTTATTTATAGTAGGTATAAAAGGCCGGTTTCACGCCACTTGATGACGTCATACTGTCTTGACCGGAAGTGACGTCATACTGTCTTGACCGGAAGTGACGTCATACTGTCTGGACCGAAAGTGTTGTCTGGACCGGAAGTGAGGTGATAGGCGTAGTCATGGCAACGTGTTGTTGTGATGGCAACGAAGCATGGTAACGTGACGTCATAGGCGTAGCCATAGGCGTAGCCATTGGCATAACCCTGATAACAAAGTGAGGACCCCCCCCAGACGGCAGTCGGAATGGACCCCCGCCCCTAGGCGGCAGTCGGGACGGACCCCCCCCCCCCAGGCGGCAGTCTGGACAGACCCTATGGTAAAAAGTGTGGACCCCCCCAGGATCGTGATATGGCTAACTTCAAGAAGGTATAACCTTAAAATTACTGGGTTGATTTATATGAAAATTTCGCTGTTTGATTCAGTTTTATGTAAAGTTTTGTCATAAAGTGGTCACAGGCTATTTTCGCAGCTGGATGTATGCATAATGTGACATGCCGCCATTTTAACTGTGTAAAAAGTGAAAAAAAGTGTGATAACTTTCGTTATAGTTGGTCAATTTCAATGAAAATTTCACCATTTGATTCAGGTTTATGTAAACTTTTGTTATAAAGTGACCATGGGCTAGTTGCGCAGGTTTCTGTATGCATTTTTACCACCATTTTAACTTTGTAAAAAAATTGGAATAACTTTCGTTATAGTTGACTGATTTACATAAACATTTCACCATTTGATTCAGTTATTTCCTGTGCTATCTCGCGGATGAATACTATTTGACTTCACCGTCAGATGTCTCTGCTTTACAGCAGTACAACTGTAAGTGAGATATTCATATACACAAGTAAAATTCTGCTGAGTCAGCAATTTTAACAATTTTTGAACAAGTTACACACCATATTTTGATTACATGGAAGTAGTATAAAAGCATGAGTGAAACATGTCAACTAGTCAACTAGTAATACATTCTGTCAACAAGTCAACAAGTGGAGATTGTGTGACGAGAAAATACTTCACAATGTCGGCATTACTTCTTGACAGATGTATGACTATGGACGACATCTTCAAAGTGAATTATACTAACTATGTATTTTCAAAGCTTCCTGCTTTTGAATGGGATTGGATGCAGCAAGTGAAGAATTTACATCTGCATTGGGAAGCTGTTGGAAAGGCTATTCCGAGTGATTGTTTCATCCACTCGTTTCTACGTGACTGTGAAGATCTACATATACTATCAGCTTATGACATTGATTCAGCATTTACCAACGTGAATACAATTTGGGCAGTGGAGCTCATGTTAGTTGTAGCTGCAAGAATCATTTTACTTTATGATGATGATGTTCCATTGACGACGAATGTGTCAGACCTTGTTCGATTCAACCATTGACGAGTTGAAGTGAATTCAAAGCTTTGCAAGAGGTTTGAAAAGGGAGCTGACTCAGCGGATGGTTGGGTATAAAAAGGGAGTGGACTCAGCAGAGTGAAGTCATTTCTCAGCAGACAGTTGGAGGGAGTGGACGTGAAGTCATCAGTTCATTGTGGCAGCCATGGAGAACACGACCAGCAGCTTTAAAATTAGTGCTAACTTAACCATTACTGTGGAGCATGGAGAATATGGGCCATTTCTACGCATCACACGTGGAGAGAGATGGTATGCTTATTCACCATCTTTGTGGAAGATTGTGTGCCAGAGCTTGAAAAATTTACGCGACATTGGCTTCAAACTATACTTAACGCAAACGAAGTGGGTTGAAGTCATTTCATACTTGGATTCGCGATAATTGAGTTTTGTGCGCATGTCACAGTGTAAAGGGAAAGAATACACGCATTACATCAACATGAATGATGGTGAATGGGAGACACTACTTCAGGAGATGGACAACATCAACTCAGCCCTATCACCATGTGAGGAATGTCATGACAAGAAAACGATCATTAAGCTGCAAAAGGATGGTCGGATGAAGGTGTCAAAGCTATCCAAGAAAAGACTGGCTGAAGTTCAGTTGGAGAACATGAACGTGCAAAATCAACTTGGGCTTACCTGCGACTATTGCGGTGCTTGTGGATATGTGGAGGATTATCATTGCCACTGCCACAAGTATAATTGCAAGTTGTGTGAACCAAACAACTTCTGCGGCAAGTGTGGAGTACTTAAAGTCTGTGAAGCAAAGTAGAAGCTAGAACTTGTTCGATTCCACGATGAATGAGTTGAAGTGAATTCAAAACTTTGTAATATGTTTGGATAGATAGTTAGACATAAAAGGAGTGATGTTTTCATTTCATTGTATAACCATGGAGAAGAAGAAGAAGACAAGCAGCTTTAAAATTAGTGCAAACATAACTGTTACTGTGCAACATGGAAAATTTGGACAATTTCTACGAATCAAACGTAGAGAGAGCTGGGTTGCTTTATCACCATCTTCGTGGAAGATTGTGTGTGAGAGATTTAGAGATTTACGCACCATTGGCTTCAAACTATACTTAACGCAAAATAAGTGGCTGGAAGTCATTTCAATCTTGGGCATGCGTCATATAACTTTTGCACATACATTGCTGGTTCACGGACTAGGATATACGCAGTACATCAACATGGATCATGGTGAATGTGAGACATTGCTTCAGGAGATGGATAACATTAACTCAGTCTTATTACCATGTACGGAATGTCATGTCAAAATCCTGTCAAGCTGCAAAAGGATGGTCGGATGAAGGTGTCAAAGCTATCCAAGAAAAGGCTGGCTGAAGTTCAGTTGGAGAACATGAACGTACAAAATCAACTTGGACTTACCTGCGACTATTGCGGTGCTTGTGGATATGTGGAGGATTATCATTGCCACTGCCACAAGTATAATTGCAAGTTGTGTGAACCAAAGAACTTCTGCGGCAAGTGTGGAGTACTTAAAGTCAGTGAAGCAAAGTAAAAGCCCACAAAACACTGAAACAAGATGGACGCATGTTTTAAAAATGCTTATATTGACTTGATGATTGCTAAACTAGCTTGCTGTGGCACTCCAGACTATAAACTTTATCATTTGGATGCTTTTTGGGATGTTGTACATCATAGTCTTGATGTGATTGAACTGCATTCAAGATTTCTTGGAGAATGTCATAAAATTGGAATAGAAGAAGATCCTGACTTTGACTTTGATTCTGCACTTTATTCTGCTCGTACTGATGTAGAAGTATATTTCACTGTAGTTGATCATTTGAGAAATTGTTGTGAACTACAAGAAGAAGAAGAGGAAACCGAGCAGCTTTATCAGGTAATTTTAAAGATATAAAAACCTTTTAACATCTTTGTAACAACATAGTGAATTGATAACAATGTTTTTCTTACTAGCAAATTTAGTTTTATGTGAGTGGTTTTAACGTAAACAAAGAAAGAATATGATAGAAGAGGCAGCAAATATATTAAAAGATATTTTATTACAGGAAGAAACCGACATGTCAGAATAAAACAACAGAAACAAAGTCAACATGGAGAATCTTGTACTATTCAGTGGTCACAAGGACGTTCTTTCAAACACGTTTGCAACACGACTTGAAAAGTATGGACATGTGTTCAACTCAAGTGAAGCGTTGTATCAATATGAGAAAGCAGTTTTTCATCACCGTCCAGATATTGCTTCGGCCATTGTGTCATCCAGAAATGGATATGAAGCGAAACGTATTGCTAAAGGGATAAAACCATGTCCTTTATGGCATACAGTAAAGAGAAGTAAAATGCAAGATGTTTTACAAGTCAAATGGAATCAGTGTGTATTGTTTCGCAACAAGTTGAAAGAATGTAAAGACAAGACTTTAGTTGAAGCAACGTATGATCATTGGTGGGGAGCTGGTGTGAAACAAGTGTCATCTGGATATCCTGGTCAGAATATTATGGGAAAGTTGTTAGAACTGTTGTGTGAGACTTGATGTGCAGACGTGTGAACATGTAAATTTGAAGTGTGTTAAGTGAACAACAACTGGAAAAAAC
Source organism: Protula sp. h YS-2021 (assembly GCA_949752745.1). Taxonomy (NCBI): domain Eukaryota; kingdom Metazoa; phylum Annelida; class Polychaeta; order Sabellida; family Serpulidae; genus Protula; species Protula sp. h YS-2021. The sequence continues at coordinate 34,552,404 of OX457032.1, read as the reverse complement.
TTGCTGAACTTGACAGACTTATGCTGCATTGCCAGAGCAGCATAACTTGACAGACTTGTGCTACATTGCCGGAGCAGCATAATTTGACAGACTTTTACTGCATTGCAACATATCACAAGACTGCATAATGGCGGACATGACACTGAGACAATATATTGTGCAAAAAGCTTATTGTGAAGAAATGTTATCAGCTGTAAAAAAGTTTGCATATTTAGTCTGTTCTGCTTGTCAACATGAAGAGTGTCAAGAACATGCTTGTCATACTGCATGTGTTTATACATATTGGAATGAAGCTAAATATTACATTCATTTAGATAAAGTGTTAGAGAATGCAAATCAACGTTGTGCGAAATATGGTGTAGATGCTATTACATTGGATGAACTCAGTCATTGGTTAGTGTTCATTGAAGACCAATGGTCTCCAGTTATTCATACCATTGTTACCATACTTGATTTGTAAAAACTTGTTAGTTAAATGCATGTTAGTTAAGTGATGTTGGTTGAGTTATAAAATAAAAGCTGTTCTGTTCAGACGTGTTCTTTCATTCATCATGTCGACGTGGAAAGACTACTTGACCAATATTTACTTCAAACCTGGACAGCCTGGAGCATTTGCTGGTCCTTACAAACTGTATCACATCTTACGAAAACATAATCAACCAGTCACACATTCACAAGTGAAGAAATGGCTACAGGATCAAGATGCATTTAGTTTACTACAACCTGTCAAATACAGGTTCAAAAGACAACATGTCATTACACGTGGTATTGATGATATGTGGGATATTGATTTGGGTGATATGGAAAACATAGCTCCCTATAATGATGACATACGCTTTTTACTCATTGTCATTGATGTGTTTTCCAAATATGTATGGGTACAGCCAATACCTAATAAATCACATACCAGCGTCATACAAGCTTTCCAAAAGATTTTTCATGACACACGACGAAGACCGCGAACTCTAAGGTCTGATAAAGGAACAGAATTTAAAAAAAGATGGGTAAAAGCATTTTTGAAGAAAGAAGGAATTCATGCTTATACCACAAAGAATGAAACCAAAGCCAACTTTGCTGAAAGAGTCATTCGTACTCTAAAGGGAATCGGTATTTTCTACATAATCAAACTTACCGTTACTTAGACATTCTTCCAGACTTGGTGTAAAATTACAACCATAGACCTCATGGTTCTCTTCCTAATAAATATGCTCCAGCCGAGATTTGTCAAGACAACGAATCAAAAGTGTGGAAGTATATGTATGTCGACAAACTGAAATTGAAACCGAAGAAGAAGAAGTACAAATTTAACATTGGCGATCATGTTCGCATTTCCCACATTAAATACGTGTTTCAACGAGATTATCACATCAAATGGACTCAAGAAGTCTTCATTGTCACACATCGTTGTAAGAAGCAAGGAATATATTTGTATCGTGTGAAAGACTTTTTAGACGAAGATATTGATGGTCATTTCTATGAAGAAGAACTGCAGAAAGTGACCAAAGATATTGAATCTATTTATAGAATTGAAAAAGTCTTGAAAATACGTAAAAGACGAGGAGGGGTGAAAGAATTATTTGTCAAGTGGTTAGGTTGGCCAAACAAGTTTAACAGTTGGGTGAAAGAAACAGACATTAAAAAATGAAGCATCCATTTACATGTTTGGTCTCTGGACCTACAGGCAGTGGCAAAACGTCTCTGGTGAAGGAAATACTAGAACAAAAACTGATTAAACCCTCTCCAAAAAGAATTTTATGGCTTTATGCAGCAGATCAGCCTTTGTACAAGGAAATGAAAGGCGTGGAATTTTACCAAGGCATTCCAGATGACATTGAAGAGCGTTTTAACCCGAAAAAACCAAACTTACTTATCATTGATGACTTAATGACGAAATGTCATAGTGATGAGCGAATGACACGTCTCTTTAGTGTTGGCAGCAGTCATCAAAATCTAAGCATTATCTTTATTGTGCATAATTTATTCAATCATGGGAAAGAGATGCGAAATATTAGTTTGAATACACATTATATCATTCTATTTAAAAATCCTAGAGACAGTCAACAAATTAGTACATTGGCGCGGCAAATGTATCCTGGAAGATCTCAATTTCTCATAGAAGCCTATCAAGATGCTACAAGCAAACCTCATGGTTATTTATTCATTGATTTAAAACCAAAGACAAATGATCAACTACGTATTCGTACAGGCATTTTACCAAAAGATGCACATTATGTATATATTGATAAAGCAGTGTATGAACAAGAACCAACTCATTTGACCATTCGCAGTCAAGATGTCTAAACGTATTCGAGCGAACCAGCCTTTTCTTCACTTGCTTGCACGCAGTGGGCCTAAACGACGTAAATTCTTGCTACAGCAAGCTACAAAGGAGGAATTAACAAGCTTGTTTGAAATTTGTTTGAATATATTGCAAGGACATTTACCCTTAAGCTCAAAACGGTTTAAGGAATTTAAACGTGAACGTCATACGCTACGTACTCTAGCAGATAAGAAGATATCCCTTCGACGAAAAAAGAAGTTGATTAATCAGAAAGGAGGATTCATTGGAGCTATTGCTAGATTGGCATTGCCCTTGTTAGCCAAACTGCTGTTAAAATGAAACATACTATGAAAATGGTCCTCATTCCTGAATATGAATACAAACTGTTATTAGAAAAGAAAAATGATATTAAAACAAAAGTCAATACACTTTTACGTGGGAAACGAACACGTGAAAAGGTTATGGAAATGTCTCAACTTCTTGGCCGTCATTTACGAACAAGTCAGTCTAGGCAAAAGCCCTCATCATTATCACCTGAAAAGCCAGAAAAGCTAGTGTTAAGTCATTTTCAACCTATCTATCATGGAAAAGTAGCACAACTTTTAGCAGAACTGAAGAAACATGGTGTAAAATGGACAGAGAAGAATGAACTTGTGTTGAAAACGGGCGATATTATCACAAATTCCAACATGGTTGATTTGATGAAAGAAGCATTGGTGGCGACATGAAGAAAAGAACGAGCCATACCACCACATGGTTGGCATCCGTTTATCCAGGAAATTGTAGATGCTAATATTCCAAAAACAATGTTTAGTAAAAAGACCACTCGTGACGACATTACAACAGAAATGAAACAACGTCAACAAAGACAGTTTCCTGAAGGATGGGAAAATTTTTAACATGGCTGAAAGAGCTATGTTGTTGTTGTTGGCGGCAAGAAGATAAACCAACTATTCCTGTGAAGATCAGATGTACAAGTGCTTGTTGTGAAGGAGAAGTTATAGACCATATAGATCATCATCATGATGTAAAAGAGGATGAGACTTTGCATACTTGGTCGAATGGCGCGCGCTATCGTGAAGTATATAGACAACGTCAACGCACCTATACCATTTAGTTCCCATCATGGAGTCGAATAGTTTTTACATTACTTTGCCTAGCAATGCTAGTATGAACTATTCTCCCAACAACAAAGCTTCGAATTACCAAATTCGTATGCCTCGAACCATCTATTTGAATGGAAAATATGAAGTGGCTTTAGCTGAAATTCAATATCCACATACATGGACAACGATGAGACATGGCATGGACTATTCTATTCAGTTTCGACAACAACCACTGATAGATACACTTGACACTATCAATATTCCCTATGGATACTATAGATCCATACCAGAGATATGCCAGGCAGTGAATGAAGAAGCGACTAATTCTATGAAAGATGATCTTAAAGAAGCTATTCGGAAAAAGTATGATAAAATTACACGACGTGTGTTTCTATTTCTAAATTATGGCTTTGAAGTGTCCTTTTCCGCTGGATTAGCTGAGATTTTAGGATTTATCCCAGATCAATGGTATACTGAAACATGTACAGCTGAACATAAAGCGGATGTGAAACAGGGATTTTTATACACTTTATGTGTATTGTAGCATTTGTGAACCACAAGTTGTTGGTGATTATTATGTTCCCTTACTACGTTCTGTTGGAATACAAGGGCATGATGGTGACATTGTTATGAAAAGTTACGGTGAACCGCATTATGTTCCTGTAAACACGTCCAAATTTGACGTGATAGAAATGAATATTAAGGACGACACAGGCTATAATGTTCCATTTCAAACTGGAAAGGTGATCTGTAAACTACATTTTCGACCAAAAGCAATATGAAAGCTTATACACACGATCCGTCTGCATATCGCAACTATTTTCTTCGTCAAGTGGGCGGGGAATTAAAGGAGCGCGAATCCAATATGGTGATGGTATTGGTTCAATACTGGGATCATTGGCTCGCAAAGCTATTCCACTACTTAAGGCTGGGGCTAAGATCGTTGCGCCACATCTTAAGAAGGCTGCAAAGAATGTCGCGAAAGATGTTGCGGGCCGAGTAGCAGAACGTGTGTTTGGAGAACAAAAGCGCGTGCAACCAACGAAACGTGCCAGAAGACGAAAAACAGCCAGACGGATAACATCAAAACATATTAAAAAAGATATTTTTTAAATCATGTCTCTCATTCATAATCATTCGTGTGAATGTAGTCTTTCTCCACTGGAATGGTTTCACGTACCACCAACGCAAACTGCTGTAGAGAAAAGTTATAATGTTGACTATCAACCACTTACAAGCATTAGAGAAGGTGCTCCAATAGAATTCTACATTCCTGCGAGTACAGAAGAATATCTGGATTTAAAGAACAGCAAACTTCATATTGTATGTCGCATTCTAACGGCTGATGGAACAGATTGTGGCGCAGATGATAATGTCTCTTGCATCAATGATGTGTTTAATGGGTTATGGTCTAATATTGAATTGTTTCTGAATGATCGTTTGGTTTCGCATAGCAACAATACTCATGGTTATACCAGCATTATCTCTCATCTCATCCATGATTCTGAAGAAAGTCTGCATTATGAGCGCTCTATGCGTCTCATGTACAAGGATACTGCTGGGTCAATGAATAGTCATGAGGTGAAAAGACCTAATCATGAACAATATGTATCCGGGTTTCATGTCAATGCTGACGGTGGTGACTTAGCTGAGCAAGGAAACAATGGCTTACATCATCGTTATTTGCATACACGTCTTAGCCGTGATTTTATGCTCACAGGTGGTTTAAGGATAGATTTGTTTGAGCAGGATCGTTATCTTCCGAATGGCATCAGTTTGAAATTGCGTTTCCATAGACAAAAAGATGACTATGTATTGATGGCTGCAGATAATACCTATAAGTTAGAAGTGAAAGAGGCATTTTTAATCATTCGAAAAGTGTGGGTGAGTCCAGGTATTCAGTTAGGACATACAGATGCATTGATGAAAAGTCCTGCCAAGATCATCATCACTAGAAAAGAATGTAAAGTCTTAGCTATTCCAGCAGGATTTCAGTCTTTTGTGAAAGATAACATCTTTTTGGGTCAATTACCAAATCGTACTGTCATTGGTCTGGTTCATAATGAAGCCTTTAGTGGATCAGTATTGAGGAATCCATATGATTTCAAACATTTTGATCTGGACTATATGCAACTGTACACGGATGGTGAACCAGTTCTATCCAAACCTCTCAAGCTTGACATTACACAGAACAAATACCTGGACGCTTTTGAAACGCTTTACAAATCGTTTGATCGATTGAATGGTGAGAAAAGTTCCATTATAAAACGGGAAGATTGGCCTAGAGGTTATGCTTTATTTTCGTTTGACTTAACACCGGATTATGATGGCGATGATCATTTTCCCCTGATCAAGCATGGGAATTTGCGGCTAGAAATGAACTTTGCTACGGCTTTGCAACATACCATCAATGTCATTGTCTATACTGAATTTGATAACATTATTGAAATAAGTGCAAATCGCAGCATCCAATTCGACTACCAGTCATGAACACGAAGCAGATTGATGCCATATTGAGTCATGATGTCATGACCAAAGACTTATTTCAAGGCGTGTTTGCCATGGACCAGTTACCATCTTTACAACGCGGTGCCTATATAATCAACACAGACGATCAAGATGAACCAGGAGAACATTGGGTGGCAGTGTATTATGATAAAGACCCTTCAGAATATTTTGACTCTTATGGACTGTTACCTCTCGATGATCGTTTAGACATGTTTTTAAGAAATGACTATATGTATAATTCCATATCATTACAAACGCCAATATCATCGTCTTGTGGTTTTTATTGTGTATATTATATATGGCATAGAGCTCGAGGTCAGAGTATGTTTGATATTGTGAATATATTAAAAAGAAAGGATGGTGATTTTATTGTGAAGGATTTTGTATATAGACATAATAAACCACTGTTTTATTAATGTTGTTTTATTGATGTTGTTGTTTTATTAATGATAGTATTGTAGTAGTTAAGTTATATTAGTTAAGTTGTTATATTAGTTAAGTTGTTGTTATATTAGTTAAGTTGTTGTTGTTAAATAAAACAACCCAAGTTTCAAACAGTCTTGTTTATTGTGTTGTACATACGTTTATTTACAAACTCTATATACAAAGTTTACAAACTCTATTTACAAACTTTTATTTGCAAACTCTATTTACACTATTTACAAATTCTATTTGCACTATTTACAAATTCTTAACTACAAACGCTATTTACAAACACTTAATTACAAATTCTTAACTACAAATTCTATTTACACTATTTACAAATTCTATTTACACTATTTACGAAGTTTTCATTTACAAACACTATTTACAAACACATTCATTTTTCCATACATTCATCAATGAATACCATTCGTCAGAATTTAAATTGATATAGGTATCATAGACATTATACCCGTATTTGTAAATGCTATGAAAGCTGACATAACGCACATGACAAAACTTTATCACTTTCGCAGTAACAGGTTCAGACAGTTTCAGTTCATATCCTTCTTCCAAGTCCATCAACCGCATCAGCCGCATAGGCTGTGTCAGCTCAATGAATTTGGTACCCCGCATAAGTTGTATTCCATGCTCTTTGAATTCAAGCATAAGACTCTTCCCAATCCAATGCTTGCAACAGCGCGTTCCATTCCACTGTGCTGAGGGTGATGATGTCGTAGTGTTCTGTAAGCTCGTCATGTTGGCGAAATTGTACAAACACATCTAGACAGTTCTGAATCACACGCACTTTTATATCATTTGAAAGGTGAAGCAGAAAGCCGGGTATTCTCAACTTGTCTAGATGATCCTTCAACACGGATTGTTCGTCAAGCGATAGTACGAGATACTGTCCAAAAAGTCGTAGCACAATGTCATCACATAAGTTTCTCATGTATGAGAATCCATACGTAATTGGTTCATAATCCAACACATAGTCTTCCATCTTTTATACTCGGATGATGTTGAACAGTGGATGTTGTATAGCTTCTAGGAATCGTAAAGCTGCGTGCCAGTTCTTGATATCAAAGAAGATCAACTGTGCATATGGTGTATCTGGCACAACTCTCTTATAATTCTTTGGATAATCCTGTAAAAGATTTCTACAGAATGTCACACGTATCTTAGAATCATATTCAGCCACGGTCACTTCCAGTTTATTTTCAAGTCTGCGTTCAAACCCAGGTTCAAGCGGTATGTTTTTAAAGTCTTTCCACACTTCAGGTTTAAACCGATAAGCAGAACTTCTCCGAGAACCCATCATCACTTCATTCCTCTCATTAACTTTAAGGTAAACACCATCGTCCAACATGAGTGCATTCATGATTGTTACCTTGTTATGACTTGTCGTCTTGTCTGTGAAGCCTTTTATCCACTTCTTTCACCTGCTTCTTCAGCATTTTCCATTCAGGTATTGTCAGCAAGATACCCTTTTTCGTCGGACGGTTTTTTTCAGTCCCCTCATCTCTGAGGTATTTGCGAATGTTTACCACGCCTTCATTACTTTGTTTCATAATCTTGATATACTTTCCATTGCCTAGAGAAAGCATTCCATCCCACGACTGTGGTGTTGGTGCTACCTTCGTCTCCACTTTTAATTTCTTGATGGTAGTATCAGGATGTTTCACATTCATGTCTTTTACTGTATCAGCAAGAGTATCCATATCCGTTGTTGCAGATCTTTTCCGATTCATGTTGACGCTTCAGTGTTCACACCTCAACTAACTCTAAAGTTGAAGTGTCTCCCCCTTATATACTGTAATGCCCATGCGCCAACGTGGAATAGACATCACTCATCACATATCGCTTGTCATCAAAGGGAGAGAGAGCCACTTTCCTCAACTTCTCCGAGAAAATCTGGTGGTCATGACTGCAAATGATGTGTCCTGTGGTCATCGTTTGCGTTTGATTGAACAAACTGTCTCTATACTGCTGATGTTTCATCCGTCTTTGACACGCGCGAGTGATACCTTTGGCCGTACGTTTTTCTTTCCCACCATATATCATACTGTACATTTTCGGTCGAAGTCCAACAAACTCTTCTATGGGAATGCCCGCCGTCTCATCTTTCATTTTCTCAAGCACTTTCTTGTTCACGTTGGAATGCAGGAAATGATCTGGGGGATAGTCACTTGTGTCAAACAAGTCGGCATCTTCCTGCATGTCTTTGTAGATATCGTCCGTTTCTATGTCATAACATAGACTGTCGGTGTCGCTGAACAAGAGTTTGGCGTCGGGATACTTGGTCATGATGTAGTTGTTATGAAAGTGGAACATGAGCACCTTGCTGAGGTCGAGAATGGTGAAGCCGACTTGAATGGGTTTATCAAGAAGCAGATCCACTTTGCGTAAACGTACCGCGGTTAAATCTTCGTTGAAAATTCTAAATTTGTGGAAGGAAGGTTTAGCCACAAGTTTCTTGAACCGCTTTTCCTGGTGAACAAGTTCAACATTCATGCGTTTTCTCACATTTTCCATGGTTTTACCAAACACAGAGTTGTTCATCAATTTGAAAAAGTCTTTCTCAAACGGGTTCTTGGCCAACTTTCTCTTTTCCGTGTTCAAGGAGATGTATTTTGCCAACCATTTGCTCTGTGCAAACATGATGGCACGATGCGCCTTCGTGACTTTCAATCCCAGTGAGGCATATTGCTGTAAATTTCTATAATGAAGTACATATTTCTTCTTGTCGCATAAGTTGGGAATGAGCTTTTCACTAGGCTTGCCTTTCATGTTTAGATCTTTCCGCAGCTTGTGACTATGTTTTGACAATTCTCCCACCTTCACACATTTCCGTTCTGGAGCCACTGGATAGTGATTACGACGATCATGCATTGAATATGGGTATTCCAAATCCACTTCTAAAATGTACCCAATCTCGTCATCTTCATCCATATCCATAAAGTCAATGGATTCTGACTCGCTCACCCACATAAATCCACTTTCTGGCATGTTTTGCGACATGGCCCAGCCATACAAGTTGTTTGCATCCAGGTACGTCAAGTAGTTGGTTGGTTTCCTGGGATCGTAATGTGCTACGTAGGGGTTATTTGCTTTCGCATACTTGTGTGTGATGACAGATATTCCTCCCCGTAGACCTTGTTCAACCATTTGGTACATATCAATGTCGTTAATCAATTCCAAGTTCACCTTTGTCTCTTTCAACATGGCATCCCACGACAGTCCTGGCGCTGTATAGTAGTGAGCAGGATCCAATTCATACGTGTTGAGACATACGTGACGAAAGTTTTCAAACACGTCAGCCAGCAGCAACACATCTGATTTCAGGTACAAGTCATGGTATTCGCCAAATGTAGTACAGTGGAATGTCTCACACACCTTCTGCACATGCGCATAATCCTCATCGTTAATGTCTTCTTCACTGAGTAGACTGTAAAACTTGTCCTTGGACGGCAGTTGTGTTTCAGCAAACTTGGATGGTTCATCCACGTAATCATAAGGGTACACTCCCTTTCTCAACAGTAAATCTTGTTGGTCGCTATCGTGAATGTGTGACGTCATGTTATAAAAGTTGTCTTTCCCTTCTGCTGCCAGGTTGGATACCAACTTCCGTAGAGAAGTACTCATGAACTGATAACTTTCTGTAAATTTCAGATTGCTCATGGTGAATGCAATATATTTCTCAACGGTGCTGGGAATGACTGTAATCGTCTCATTTTTGAACTTTCCAATTTCTTCCATGATCAAATGGCTGTCATAGCCTCGTAAATTGTGGAAAAAGACAGGAATGATGAAAGAATCTTTATCTCCCTGCTGATCTTTTCTAAGTCGAAATTGTAAATTGCATTCACTATGTGCAGCTCCACGGTATTTGCCATTGATATGGTCATGATCTCTCACATGATCTGCTCCTAGAGGCTCATGACAAATGTAGCAATCCGTAGCGTTCATATAATGCTCTTCATCTTCACGAGTCATGACTATTTTCTTTGGCTGTTGTAAACCATGCACAATACGATCACGCTCATTCACCATATGGTCTAAAAAGACTTTCACAGCATTATCTCCTCGATACACGACTGGGGCACGTGTATCATACTGGCTGACAACCACATAGGCAAAGCTGTTTGGACGATGATGCTGATACTTGTCTCCTTCATGTTTTTTCGTGAAACATTCAAAGTCTGCATAAATGACAAATGGTGCTCGCTGTTGTTTGGCTATATTCTTGAACTTGATGAAGGGTTCCTTGGGGAATGATAAACGTTGTGCTCCATGCTTGCCACACACTTCGCGATGCTTGTCTAACAGATCTTGTCGCTTAAACCCGTGAAGACAGTTGAAACAATAAAATGCTGCATGCTGATGGTTTGATCGATAAGCCATAAGCCTGCTGAAATTCTTGATGAGGCAGTAATGTCTTGTCTTGTCATTGCTAATCAAAAGCAAGTTGATTTCTCTCGCACTGGTGTTTCGACTCAGTTGTATGGGAACAACAACATCATGTTCATATCCAAACACGTTGATGGAAACATCATTCTCCTTTTCAAACTTTGGAATGTCTGTAATCGGTGTGGGAAATGTCATGCCTTCTACCTTCAATTCGTTCTCAAATGGTGTGTAATGACTCACACGATATGGGTGTTGATGATAATGGTGAGGGTGAAGGTGAGCCAGTACAGACCATAAGAAGCACTTGTTGTCTTTATTCTGAATGTTTAACACACTTAATGTATTCTTTACTTTCTTCGGCAGTGGGATAAAACTGCTCGCTTCCAGTGGCGCTGACGTAGCTGTATGTACTTCAATGAATAATATGTTATCCAACACTCAGCCAGAACCTTGTCGCTCATGTTCATCAAACCTGGTAAACAATTCTTTATAGGCTTCTGGCAAGTCCTTCTCAATATCTGCTGGATTGTATGCTGCATATGTTGGACTGCTGATGAAGGCATTATCCACTTGTTCTACCATCACACCTTCAGCATTTGGTGTCAATTTCTTGAAGCGTGCATGTACCACAATGTACCATTTCATGCCATGGTTTAACGTCTCTAGCAAATGTCTCTTAATCCGGTTCTCTTGTTGTCGCATTTCAAGTAGCAAATCCGATCCATCTTCAGGCTCAAACCGTCTTTCCTGTGCGTTTTCACCAAGACTCACTCTTCTGTCTCTGCCTACTTGTACCGTCTTTTGTTCTTCCAACGGTATACATGCATGTGTCTCAAATGCATCCAAAGATGGAAATATTTTGATGCATTTACAGCAGAGGACTGGATCAGGTCTTTCAACACCATCTTGTAAGGTCTTTCGTCTCTTGGCTTCAATCTGCTCAACAAGCTCTTCACTAGCACGTTTCAACTTGGCTGGTTTACATCTATGTGTCACGAACACTTCCAGTGATGGAAATGTCACATCACAATCATGACAGTAGACTGTTGCCATCGTTGTTGCTGCTGCTGTTGCTAGAGCTGAAATGATGTAAAATATACGTTTCACTCTTCCTTTTATACCACTTGGATGGTGTGTTAACTCAGCATAATTTATACCACTTTGATGTAATCAAAATATGGTGTGTAAAAATTGTTAAAATTGCTGACTCAGCAGAATTTATCACTGGTTGACATGTTTCATTCATGCTTTTATGCTACTTACATGTAATCAAAATATGGTGTGTAACTTTTCAAACTTGTGTAAAAATTGTTGACTCAGTAGATAGTTGCTTGATATGAATGTCTCACTTACAGTTGTACTGCTGTTAAGTAGAGACATCTAGCGGTGAAGTTAAATGGTCTGCTAAATGGTATTCATCCGCGAAGAACTACTGTAAACTGAATCAAACAGTGAAATTATCATGTAAATCAGTCAACTATAATGAAAGTTATCACAATTTTTAAATTAAAATGGCGGTAAATATGCATATAAAATGCTGCGCAAATAGCTCATGACTACTTTATAACAAAAGTTTACATAAAACTGAATCAAACAGTGAAATTTTCATGCAAATCGACCAGGTATAATGAAAGTTATCGTTTACAAAGTTTCAATAAGTTTCAATTAAGCAAATAACCAAAGTTTCTTTATAAAGTTTGTTTACAAAGTTTAAATTATGCAAATAACTAAAGTTTGTTTACAAAGTTTGTTTACAAAGTTTGTTTACAAAGTTTGTCTACAAAGTTTGTTTATAAAGTTTGTTTGCAAAGTTTGTTTACAAAGTTTCAATTATGCAAATAACTAAATTTTGTTTACAAAGTTTGTTTACAAAGTTTGTTTACAAATTTTGTTTACAAATTTTGTTTACAAAGTTTGTTAACAAATTTTTGTTTACAAAGTTTGTTTACAAAGTTTGTTCACAAAGTTTGTTTACAAAGTTTTAATTATGTAAATAACTAAAGTTTGTTTACAAAGTTTGTTTACAAATTTTGTTTACAAAGTTTTAATAACTAATGTTTGTTTACAAAGTTTGCTTACAAAGTTTTGATTATACAAATAACTAAAGTTTGTTTACAAAGTTTGTTTACAAATTTTTGTTTGCAAAGTTTGTTTACAAAGTTTGTTTACAAAGTTTGTTTACAAATTTTCAATTATGCAAATAACTAAAGTTTGTTTACAAAGTTTGTTTACAAAGTTTGTTTGCAAAGTTTGCTCACAAAGTTTTAATTATACAAATAACTAAAGTTTGTTTACAAAGTTTGTTTAAAAAGTTTGTTTACAAAGTTTGTTTACAAATCTTGTTTAAAAGTTTCAATTATGCAAATAACTAAAGTTTGTTTACAAAGTTTGTTTATAAAGTTTGTTTACAAAGTTTGTTTATAAAGTTTCAATTATGCAAATAACTAAAGTTTGTTTACAAAGTTTGTTTATAAAGTTTGTTTACAAAGTTCACTTTTGTTTACAATGTTTCAATAAACACTTACCGAAATGGTTGTCACTGTTGTTGTCTGATGCTCATCCCTTATATACCACTGTGATGTGATCCAATTGTGGTCTGTAACTTTTGCTTCCTTGCTCCACTCACCGATATGACTGTCACTGCTGGATGCTCATCCCTTATATACCCCTCTGATGCAACTTAAGCTGACTTGAGAGGATGTTGCTCGCAGGGGAGGAGGGGGGGGGGGTCGGTACATAGTATGTCCTAGGGGGGGGGGGCGTCGGTACATAGTATGTCCTGGGGGGGGGGTCGGTACATATTATGTCCTAGGGGGGGTCGGTACATAGTATGTCCTAGGGGGGGGAGTCCCGACTGCCGCCTGGAGGGGGGGTCCTCACTTTGTTATCAGGGTTATGCCTATGGCTACGCCTATGACGTCACGTTACCATGCTTCGTTGCCATCACAACAACACGTTGCCATGACTACGCCTATCACCTCACTTCCGGTCCAGACAACACTTCCGGTCCAGACAGTATGACGTCACTTCCGGTCCAGACAGTATGACGTCATCAAGTGGCGTGAAACCGGCCTTTTATACCTACTATTAATTAATTGTCAAAAAATAAAGGAAATATTGGCGAAAAAGCACTTTCTTAGTAAGATCTTAACTGGCGTTTTGTTTAAAGGCAACCGACATTATTACCTACATGCGGCTATTCCTTTTTTGGCGATTCGCCAAAAATTGGCGGATGTGTAGGCGATAAACCATTTTTGTCTTAAAATCTTGACTTACGCCAGATACAAAACCTTACTGTTTTGAAATTATCGTTACAGGTTATACTTATATGTCATAAATTATGACATCGGCATTCGTAAGCTGGGGTATTGTCCATGGACAATCTTGTTGTTAGTTATTACGTCACTCGATCTAATGGTCAGCGTTAGTAAGAGCCGAATGTGGCTACCGATTGGTAATTGCCTACATTCCAGTGTTGACAACTTTTTTTGGACAACCTTCCGGTGTTGACAACCTTCAAGGACTAATTTCCGGCATTGACCATCTACGATAGCACTCCGGTGTTGACAACCTTCTTCTGTCAGTATTTTCGGGTTGACCACCTTCTATGACAGCATTCCGATGTTGACCACCTTCTACCAGTACTTTCTGGTGTTGATCACCAGGGACAACCTTCTGATGTTGACCACCTATATATCCCAGTGTTCACTCTCCGACTCTGGGACAACGTCTTACTGTTCACTTCTTTCCCCTCGCCCATAAACAAAGAGAGAGTCTACATCCCACTGAAGGCTGTTGCTGCGGTGTATAGAAGAGACCGAAGAGAAAATAAGGTTTCCAAGGAGACGCCGTGAAACCGTGCATTTTTCAGTTTTTTTTTATTGTAGTTGTTTGTATTTGTCATTTAAACTGTTGTAAAAACGTTCTTTTATTGAAAAAAATAAATGCAAAAAAAAAGAAGTGTTTCTATTTGATCAAACCATGGCATTATAGAATGCCAGGACAGGACTGTGGAATTTGGTCATGTCTGTATGTCCGTTCTTAGAAGTACAAAGTTTGGCGGCGCAGTGTCCCTGGGACCATGCCGCCGGGTCGTGTTCTGTCTGTCCGTTCCTAAGCACACTGTGTCCGTTCCTAAGCGCACAGTTTGTGTGTTCCTAAGTGTACAGTTTGTCCGTTCCTAAGCGCACAGTCTATCCGTTCCTAACGCACAGTTCGTCCTTTCCAAAGCGCACACTTTGTCCGTTCCTAAGGGCACAGTTTGTCGGTTCCTAAGCGCACAGTTTGTTCGTTCCTAAGCGCACAGTTTGTCCGTTCCTAAGCGCACAGTCTATCCGTTCCTAAGCGTACAGTTTGTCCGTTCCTAATCGCACTTTTTCCGTTCCTAAGCGCACAGTTTGTCCGTTCCTAAGCACACAGTCTGTCCGTTCCTAAGCGCACAGTGTGTGAACGCAGTGTCCCTGAGACCCTTTCGCCGTATTGTGTTTTCTTGTTTGCCGGAAATACGTGCAAAGCCAGAATATTTTCATATGGACTCAATATTTAACTAATTTTTACCCTCAATAATTCTTTAAAATACGTCGGCCCAAATTCACACAGAGTTGCAAATAAAAATTGTTTAGTCTTTTTTTTTTTTCTTTTTTTTTTCTTTTGTAAACGCGTGGACTGTTATATATATTCCACATATTTAAAAAAAAACTCTTAAAATGAGCGAGGCACTGACGAAGGCGGATGTGTGAATGGCTGCCAAATGTCATCCACTTTCCAAAGATAAAGAAAATTCAGCAGTGCAAATCTTGCCCATTGGGGTCATGAAACACACAAGCAACATTTAGGTCAGCTTACAGCTTGCGGGATTCATAGATATTCTGCTCAAGTGGCTGTACTCCTGTTTCTTAACATGTTTTTTTTTTATAAAACAGTGGATAACCTGTCGTACGACCGCGGTTGTCACAACTCCTGTCGTCGCACGAGTCAAAACAAGTGCGCGTAACAGCCGTGATCGTGTTACTCCTTATCGCCACGATAATTGTTCCAAAAAAATACATCAGGAGGCTTTTTATCAGCCTGTTGGCATAAAGGAGGTGGGGGGGGGGGGTGGTGGTGGTGGAAGGGGGGGGGAGGCATTCTAGTTTCTGTTTCATGTTTATAGTAGAGCGCAAAATTACTTTTTTTTGTTTGCTTTTTTTTTTTTTTTTTTTTTGCTAGTATCAATTAAATTAGATGATAAATTCATCATAAATTGAAAAATTCAGCGTTTTTGTGTTGACATTTCTCGTTCTTCCGGCTTGGCAGTGAGAATGAGGACACGGAGATCAGCACAGTATACAAAGCGAGAGTAGCTAATCATTCGGTGAAAATTGAATTATTAACGCTTGTATCTCACCCAGCTATCAATTTTGGCAGACAAAAGTGTTAAAGCTCTTTGAGCCATTTTTTATCCATGACAAAAAATCCTAGCTATGTAGCGATACCAAATGTCATTTTTTATCACTTTTTTATCAAATTCAATCAAAATTTTAGTTACTTACTTCAGAGATGGTGACAGCTGAACTATGTAACTAAAAAAAAAAATAAATAAACAGAGAGAAGTGAGATATTTTAACTTCTGCTGGCCAACAAACAAATTTTGATTGAGTATAATTTTTATAGCTGAAAAGTTCAGCTGGCCGACCGCGTCGGTGTTTTAGGATGAGAAACAAATTTTGTTTTATGTTGGCCTTGTGTCACTGAAAAACTTTACCATGTTTCAAATGTCAAAATCCAAGTGCAATGAAGACTGCGAGAAATATGAAGGAGTGGTGTTATTAGGTTATGCACTTGCAGAGTGTAATTAGTTAATAATTAGTTTTAATTATCTCCATATGTTACCAAATAAAAAGAAATTCACAAAAAAATGCTTGGTTGATAACTGGGCTATTTCAAAGTTAACAAAATATTTCTTTTCCTTACAAGGTGCGGATTCATGAAATTTATTTCAAGAAAGACGAATATGTGTTGTAAAGTTGTGACAGAAAATATTCAAATGGAAATTCTAAAGAGGATTCGAGTTCGTACCTTGCTTGCGTTTTGTATGCTGCTGTTCTTTGCTTATGTCCATCTCTATGCGAGAGCGTCGAAGCAGGTAAGGCCGACATTGGGTTAATTTGAGTCAACATGCAATAGTATTGACCAGTAAGAAAGTGTTGCCTTTGGGTCAACATTTAGTAGTTGAAAAACGAGAGTCCGAGCACAGAAAGTGACGTCATCATGACGTAACGGCTGTTTTCGAGCTCTCATGAGAGTCCGAAAACAGTGACGTCATAATGACGTCATGTGGTGTTTTTGGACTCTCATGGGTGTTCTGGAACAGGTAATTGTTAAAGCGCGCACCCGTGCCAATGACGTCATCATGACGTCATTAGTCACGTGACCTGTCAATCATGTGTCACATGATCTGTCAATCATGTGTATGAGGAATATTTTCCCGATCATAAACCTTCTGGCCTGAATGGCTCAGTTGGTAGAGCGCAGGACCCGTAAGCGGACCCATGATCTGAAGGTCGGTGGATCGAACCCGCCCTCGGGCATCACTTTCATATCATGAGGACCCCCCCCCCCCTGGTGAAGAATTATATCATACCATGGGGACCCCCCCCCCCCCGGTGAAGAATTATATAATACCATGGGGGACCCCCCCCCCCCCTCAGGACATAATATGTACTGACCCCCCCCCCCCCTAGGATGTGATTCAACACTCCTATAAGAGCACATTGTCTGTGCACATATGCATCATTCATGCTCTGACTGCCGTTGGATACACATGGAAAAAAGTGAAAACAGTTGCTCTTACCTGTTGTGTTGTGCTGTGCTGTTGAAGAACAAGTGAAGGATTGACTGGAATACACATAGGAGACGAAGTGAAACATTAGTTATTCTTTGGAAAAGGAAAGTAAAAGATTGGTTATTCTTTGGAAAGGAAGTGAAAGATTGGAGACGAATTGGCAAAACAGTCGTGGTAAGTGACTTTTTTTTGTTACACTATGTAACATGTAACATTATGTAACTCAAACATTTTTTGGGGGTAACACTTTTACACTATGTAACATTATGTGACACTATGTAACACTGTTACACTATGTAACATTATGTTACATTATGTGACACTATGTAACACTGTTACACTATGTAACATTATGTGATATTATGTAACACTGTTACACTATGTAACATTATGTGACACTATGTAACACTGTTACACTATGTAACATTATGTGACACTATGTAACACTGTTACACTATGTAACACTGTGTAACATAATGTAACAGCATGTGCCACTATGTGATTATGTAACATCATATAGCTATGTGACTAAGTAATTCCTATGTGAACATAATTAGTCTAACGTATGTATGTCATTATCAGATCGTTCAACAGACAAGCCGTGATAGCTCAGTTGGTAGCGTAGACGGCTAGCAACCTGAGAGTTGTGGGATCGATCCCACCTCGGGGCAAACTTTTTTTTTGGTTTTTGGTTTTTATTCACTTATTCACTCTGTGACATTATGTGACGTGTGAGGAGTGTGTGAGAAAGAGAACAAAAAGGCGGTTTTTATAACTGGAGCAAAACAATTCTGATTTGTCAGTCAGCCTTGTTCATTCCCTTGTGTTCGTGTGTTGGGCATCCCGCGGCTGTCTGTGGGCTGGGATGGTTTGCTTACTATTTGTCTTGTGGAGCCGGAGGGGTTCGAACCGCCAGCTTTTCCTGTTCGATATTTCGCATTCGTCTCTTTGCTTGCAGGTCCTCTGCTCTGCACTCCCGGCCAAGGGGGCCCCACCACAACCACCCCATGATTGTGTGGTACCTTAATATATATATATATATATATATATATATATATATATAGAGCTGGTTCCCGATTTGTAAAGGTATTAGGCTGGTTACCGACTGATAATTGCGATCCCAAATCATCTATTTAACAGTGTCAGATTAAATCTTTTCAGGAAGAGAGCTTAGACGATGGTGTTGGTTAAGATTCTGCTCTCCACTTCATGCTCTTCTCTGCCTTGCTTTGCTTCTCTCCCTTTGCTTCTCCTCCTTGCCTTCCCCTCCCTCCTTCTCTCAATTCGCCTCTTCCACTTCCCTCCTTTTTATGTCACCTGCACCTCCTCTGCCCTGTCCTGTCCTGTCTTGCCTTCCTTCTCTCCCCTCCCTTCCCTCCCGTCTTTATCACCTCCCCTCCCTGCTCCTTCCCTGCCCTGTATCTAACATGCCGGAAGTGCGGAATTCTCGCAATTTTTGAACCAATCCCGCGCTCTTTTTTTGTTATGTCACATTCACTATCAGGGTGCCACATGTTCGGAAATATCAGGAAATGTCAGGAAAATTGATGAGCATGTCAGGAAAAAAAAATTCTGACATTCCTAAAAATGTTAATATTTTTTTACGGAATAATTTTGTAATTTTAAGTCTTATAGTTTAATCTGAATATTATATAATTGTACATGATATAAAGTGGTCGTTCACGCCTCTGGCAGATCTTATGGGGCATTATTACATAATTCTTACTTTTCAAAAAAAAAAAAGAAAAGAAAAAACTTCGTTCTGCTCTTGTGAGGTTTGAAAGGCTAAGCGAACCTTGCCTCCAAAGCTATTTAATTGAAGTCAAGTTATACCAGGTTTCCGTTATACGAAGAAAAGACAGTTATATGAGTTAAAATACGTAATATAACATCATATTGTTAGTTAACATGTAATATAACATCATATTGTTAGTTAACATGTAGTTTGTTAACTAATAGTTAGTTAAGATAAGTTCTTATTTGTTTGTTTATAAGTAGTTGACGGGTTTGTTCACTTCCGGTATCGTTCACCCTAGATGTTAATATGTGCGCATGCGCGTATCTGGCAATTCACAAAATGGGACCCACGTCCAGAATTATAGCTACCGGTACTATGGGATCCACCCAACCCTAATTACCTCACTGTGCCCTAGACACTATTATATTATACTTGCATTATTAATTTATGCATAGATTTGCACTGAACTGAAAATGATTTCAGTCATTCGCTCAAAGTGCATGTAGTCTACAAAACAGTAAAAAATACACAAATGTAACGAATGCTCTGCGCTAATCTTTTGTGAAATAGTTGTATAGCAAGTTTATATGTCATATATGGGATTCATAAGAATACTGTATATGTAGACATTTTGGAGTTTTTCTCGTATATATAAAACAACTGTACGGTCCTTTATGAATTGCGTGAGGAAATTTTCACAGCTCTTTATGTTCATTTTTTGTGGACATGGATCAAAATACACAAAGATTACTTTTAGAAACATAAGAACTGTAAATAATTATGAAAAATGAGTAAACAAAATGGCCTATTTATATTCTTCGCTCCGAAGTCGGATTAGAACAGTAGCAATGAAGATAAGAAAAAGAGAAAAAGCGTATGAGGCAAATGAACATGAAAGAAAGAAAGAAAGAAAGAAAGAAAGAAAGAAAGAAACCGAAAAATGCTAAAACATTACACCCTCAAATGAACTATCGACAACTCTGACGTGGTGAGGCAGGATATCGCCGTGACGTGGTGTGGGAGGATATCGCCGTGCCGTGGTGTGCGAGAATATCGCCGTGACGTGGTGTGGGAGGATATCGCCATGACGTGGTGCGCGAGAATATATCGCTGTGACGTGGTGTGGGAGGATATCGCCGTGACGTGGTGTGCGAGAATATCGCCGTGACGTGGTGTGGGAGGATATCGCCGTGACGTGGTGTGGGAGGATATCGCCATGACGTGGTGTGCGAGAATATATCGCTGTGACGTGGTGTGGGAGGATATCGCCGTGACGTTGTGTGGGGGGGATATCGCCATGACGTTGTGTGAGGATGATATCGCCATGACGTGGTGTGGGAGGATATCGCTGTGACGTGGTGTGGGAGGATATCGCCGTGACGTGGTGTGGGAGGATATCGCCATGACGTGGTGTGGGAGGATATCGCCATGACGTGTTGTGGGAGGATATCGCCATGAGGTGGTGTGCAAGGATATTGCCATGACGTGGTGTGGGAGGATATCGCCATGACGTGGTGTGGGAGGATATCGCCATGACGTGTTGTGGGAGGATATCGCCATGAGGTGGTGTGCAAGGATATTGCCATGACGTGGTGTAGGGAGGATATCGCCGTGACGTGGTGTGGGAGGATATCGCCATGACGTGTTGTGGGAGGATATCGCCATGAGGTGGTGTGCAAGGATATTGCCATGACGTGGTGTGGGAGGATATCGCCATGACGTGGTGTGGGAGGATATCGCCATGACGTGTTGTGGGAGGATATCGCCATGAGGTGGTGTGCAAGGATATTGCCATGACGTGTTGTGGGAGGATATCGCCATGACGTGGTGTGCAAGGATATCGCCGTGACGTGGTGTGGGAGGATATCGCCATGACGTGGTGTGGGAGGATATCGCCGTGACGTGGTGTGGGAGGATATCGCCATGACGTGGTGTGGGAGGATATCGCCATGACGTGTTGTGGGAGGATATCGCCATGAGGTGGTGTGCAAGGATATTGCCATGACGTGGTGTGGGAGGATATCGCCATGACGTGGTGTGGGAGGATATCGCCATGACGTGTTGTGGGAGGATATCGCCATGAGGTGGTGTGCAAGGATATTGCCATGACGTGGTGTAGGGAGGATATCGCCGTGACGTGGTGTGGGAGGATATCGCCATGACGTGTTGTGGGAGGATATCGCCATGAGGTGGTGTGCAAGGATATTGCCATGACGTGGTGTGGGAGGATATCGCCATGACGTGGTGTGGGAGGATATCGCCATGACGTGTTGTGGGAGGATATCGCCATGAGGTGGTGTGCAAGGATATTGCCATGACGTGTTGTGGGAGGATATCGCCATGACGTGGTGTGCAAGGATATCGCCGTGACGTGGTGTGGGAGGATATCGCCATGAGGTGGTGTGCAAGGATATTGCCATGACGTGGTGTGGGAGGATATCGCCATGACGTGGTGTGGGAGGATATCGCCATGACGTGTTGTGGGAGGATATCGCCATGAGGTGGTGTGCAAGGATATTGCCATGACGTGGTGTGGGAGGATATCGCCATGACGTGGTGTGGGAGGATATCGCCATGACGTGTTGTGGGAGGATATCGCCATGAGGTGGTGTGCAAGGATATCGCCATGACGTGTTGTGGGAGGATATCGCCATGACGTGGTGTGGGAGGATATCGCCGTGACGTGGTGTGGGGAGGATATCGCCGTGACGTGATGTGGGGAGGATATCGAAGTGACGTGGTGTGGGAGGATATCGCCATTGTTTCCACTTTTTTTATTACTGCTCATAAAAAGTGAAAAATTGACCTTTTTAATAAAAAAATATGCCTTTTACCATTGATACCCTAAATCCCGCACCAAAATACATGTACAACATCCCGCCCTTTTTCGGAGAAGGTGCGGGATTGGACGCACTTTTTCCAAATATGCAGATACAGCTCTGGTGCAACAAAACTTCACCTAACCCCCAATCCCTCCCCCCACCCCTTATCTCCCACCAACCAAACCTCCACCCTTCATCCCACACCCCACCCCGACCCCTCGTCAATCCAATGCCCCACTCTGATTCCTCCCCCCTAATCTCCCAGCCCACAACAACCCCCCACACCCCCCACAACCCGTTCAGTATAACGTCAGCTGATTATGCGAAACTGCGAAAAAAAATAGACAACGAACAAACAAGCAAGCAAAAACAAACAAAATATGAAGGCAATAATTTCTATGTAAAAAAGTAGACCCCCCCCCCCACCAAAAAAAAAAAAAAAAAAAGAAAAAGAAAAAAGGTAAAAAAAAGACAAGTTTTTTTTTGTCGAAATTACGAAATAACATTTGTAAAAGTTATTAACTTTTGAGGGAAAAAATCATAAAATTTGGACTTTTAGCTTTTACGTAAGACTTTTTTATCTTGGACAAATTGTTGCCTGTAACCAGAGAAATCCGTTTTATTCTAACACTTAAAAACTTTCTTGAAATGGCACAACTCCCTCCATAGGTGACAGTAAAATTTTCAGACTAGCCTTGCTTCTTTGGCTTACCCAAGGGGCCACTCACGTACCAACTGGTTACCATGCGTGTCCATGACCAACGGGGGTCGCACTCGGGTGGTTACCATGCGTGTCAATGACACAGGGGAGCCACTCACATACCAACGTGTTACCATGGGTGTCCATGACCCAGGGGGCCACTCACATACCAACGTGTTACCATGGGTGTCCATGACCCAGGGGGGCACTCACATACCAACGTGTTACCATGCGTGTCAGTAGTAGGGAAATGGGCGTCCGAAAACAGGAAGTGACGTCATCAGACCCCCCCTAGGGGTCGACTGTCAGAGGTGAGGACCCCCCCCCCTCTAGGGGTCGACTGTCAGAGGTGAGGACCCCCCACCCCCCTAGGGATCGACTGTCACCGGTAAGAAAATTTTGCGATTTCAGCATAGTTATCCGTTTCAGACGATTCTGAACAACTTTGGTTTTGAGGACCCCCCCCCCCGCGGCTAAGAAAATTTTGCGATTTCAGCATAGTTATCCGTTTCAGACAATTCTAAGCAACTTTGGTTTTGAGGACCCCCCCCCTGCTACTTAAAATTGCGATAACTTTCGTTATAGTTGACCGATTTGTATGAAAATTTCACCATTTGATTCAGTGTTATGTAAAGTTTTGTTATAAAATAGTCATGGGCTACTTGCACAGCTGGCCGTATACATATTTATAGCATGTAACCATTTTAACTTAAAACTGGGATAACTTTTGTTATACTTGACCAATTTACATGAAAATTTCACCATTTTGTTCAGTTATTTCTTGTGTTATTTCGCGGATGAATACCATTTTAGCTTGACCGCTAGATGTCTCTGCTGTACAGCTCTACAACTGTATGTGAGACATTCTGCTGAGTCAGCAATTTTAACGAGTTTGAACAAGTTACACACCATATTTTTATTGCATCGAAGTAGTATAAAAGCAGACCTTTTTGTTCTGCTTGGAAAAAACTTGGACAAACTTTTAGTTTTTGGTTTTTATGACTCTATGACATTATGTGACAACATGCGACTGTGACATTATGTAATCTATGACATTATGTGACTCTCTGTGACTTTTTTTTAACATAATAGCCATATTTCTATGTCAATTTTCACTATTATTATTATGCTAATATTTAATTAGTCATATTTCAATGGTTTTATTACAATAACCACACGCACACACAGCATAGGAATAAGTACATGAAAGGTCTCAGAGTGTGGGGAAACTAATTGATAAATTTCAGAGTGCACTCGTTCAGAGCGTTGGAACGATCAATAATTTGAGAAGGAATGGGATTTTCCCTACGTTAAGTCCAATGTTATGTTTTATGTTATAGTAGTTGGAAAATGGTTCAAACTTTAGCAAATGTAGTTTTTGACAACATATGATATATAAAATAAGTTTTAGCATTTTACCATGGTACTTATTCAAATATTCTGAAGTTATAGTGGTGCAGAAATGGCGGTTCTAGACCAACTTTAACAAATTTAGTTTTTCACGTTTCAAACAATTCTACCACTTGGTTGGTGGGTTGATTGTTGGAAAATGGGAAGTGAAAATGTGGATAGTTATGTAGGAAAACCGCGCCCATTCAAACATGTGTTCGAATGGCAAGCCCATTTAAAAGACGTGTTCGAATGGCAAGCCCATTCAAAACACGTGTTCGAATAATTTTTGGAAGATATTAGGTCGTGGTATTGTTCAACAAATTGTTCAACATGTTCAACATGTTCAACATGTTCAACATGTTGTTGTTCAACATGTTCAACATGTTGTTGTTCAACATGTTGTTCTTCAACGTGTTCAACATGTTCAACATGTTGTTGTTCAACATGTTGTTGTTCAACATGTTCAACATGTTCTTGTTCAAAATGTTGTTGTTCAACAAGTTGTTGCATATAAAACTATGTTTAAAGACTTTCTCATCATTTGAATAGTGTAGGTTGAACCGAAAGGATGTATCAATGCAACATTTGTTCAAAATCTTACAACTGGCCACAAAGGCAAACGTGGTAAAGTTATTTCTAAACATATTAAGTCAACTCACTATAAAGTATAAAAGGCAGCCGCCCTCAGACCTAACACACATTCTGTATCAAGATACTGAAGTGTGAACATGTCTGGAGTGAGCGAGCAACAACTACCATCTATGACAATGCCTGTAGAAAAGTCTGAGACAATGCCTGCAGAAAATTTTATGGTAAAGCCTGAGACAATACCTACAGCAAAGTCTAAGGCAATGCCCATGGTAAAGTCTAAGGCGAAGTCATGTCAGCAGCGTCAAAAGCGACCACATCTTAGAAAGAGAAAAAGAGATGAGTTACCAGCTATGACGCCGCCGTGTAAAAAGCGAAAAATTAAGACAGAGCCTAAAATGAAGCGAGAACCAGAGTGTAAAGCTGCTACCACCATGAAGAAGATGGGTGTAGACGATTTACCGGTTATGATACCTATTAATGGAGAAATATATATTAAATTGGGGAAATATCAACAGAAAGTGATGGTTAACATTCGTGAATATATTACGGATCATACATCTGGGAGGTTACATCCTACCAAGAAGGGAATTTTGTTGTCATTGAACGATCGGCACATGCTGAAGAAGCAAATGACGTCAGTGGATCTCATGCTTCAGCAAATGGATTTGTATAAATGCAGTGACTGTCAGAAGATTGTTGAGTAGACAGCGAGATGACTGTATACATTTTAACTGCATGAAGAGCTTAGTGAATGCTATGATTTCATCACCCTCAGTGTAGAAGATTGGACAAGAACTTGAAACTTAGCTTTGACTCATATGGATATATACATTTGATATGTAGTTCAAATAAAATTGTCTTCATATGTAGGCTATGAAATTAACATGATGTATGTTAATGTGAAGTTTTTGTGAATCTGCACATGTATTAACATAATATGTATTTGAAATAGTTTTGTTTGTATCATAATTGTGCATATTTGCGATATTCAATAAAAACACATATGATGCTTTTCAACTTTTTATTTTTCTCATACAATACTTGAATATAATACATAATAATACAAAATTAACTATAATACCTAATATATGATATATGGTTTACGGGTCAATTAAAACCACGTCAGGAACCTTGCGACTTTATATGTTGCAAAGCAAGACATATATTAATACACAACGCTTAAGCGAATAAAATATTACAACATTTATAAAGTCTTTATCATAAAGTTTAGTCAAATAAGTCTATTTTTCTTCATCTGTTTCACTCTGCTCACTCTCCATGTCACTTTCTTCATCACTGCTGTCATACTCCTCTTCCTTATCTAGTAGCTCTTCAAAGAATGCATTGTTTTTCCTTATAGCCGCCTTTAGTGCCTTTGAATACTTGTAATGTTTTTCATTCACAAAGTAATTAAAGTCCTTTAAAATCTTTTGATAATGTTGGCTTTCTTCTAGACGCTGGGTATATTTGAATAGTCTCATAAACAGTTGTTTAAGTCCATGTTTATAAATGGGTCGAAGGTCATAGCTTGCTATTTCACGCGGATCTTCAAGTCCTTGTTCTTCATATTCTGAAACCTTTTCTTGAAATTTGTCATCATAGGCATCGTAGACTTCTTGAACCATATCACACCAGACAGAGTCTATTTCTGACTCACTTTCAGAGTCTGTTTCTGACTCACTTTCAGAGTCTGTTTCTGACTCACTTTCAGAACTCCTGTCATCGGCATCCTCAACACACTGCTCCATATGTTTGAGCAAAGCTTCTTCGCTGTTGTATAATGCACAAGCATGTGCATTCTTTTCAGCCATGTTAACGCTTTCACTTTCCATAGAAGACTCATCGAAAGTTTCCGTGAAAGGTAGTTTTACAGGGTTCTCCATATCCGATTCTTCATCCACTTCTGACGTGTGAGCAACCTTTAAGTGTCTTTTAAGACTTTGTGGCCAGTTGTAAGATTTTGAACAAATGTTGCATTGATACATCCTTTCGGTTCAACCTACACTATTCAAATGATGAGAAAGTCTTTAAACATAGCTTTATATACAACAACTTGTTGAACAACAACATGTTGAACATGTTGAACAACTTGTTGAACAACAACATGTTGAACAACAACATGTTGAACATGTTGAACAACAACATGTTGAACATGTTGAACAACAACATGTTGAACATGTTGAACATGTTGAACAACAACATGTTGAACAACAACATGTTGAACATGTTGAACAACATGTTGAACATATTGAACATGTTGAACAACAACATGTTGAACATGTTGAACATGTTGAACATGTTGAACAATTTGTTGAACAATACCACGACCTAATATCTTCCAAAAATTATTCGAACACGTGTTTTGAATGGGCTTGCCATTCGAACACGTCTTTTAAATGGGCTTGCCATTCGAACACATGTTTGAATGGGCGCGGTTTTCCTACATAACTATCCACATTTTCACTTCCCATTTTCCAACAATCAACCCACCAACCAAGTGGTAGAATTGTTTGAAACGTGAAAAGCTAAATTTGTTAAAGTTGGTCTAGAACCACCATTTCTGCACCACTATAACTTCAGAATATTTGAATAAGTACCATGGTAAAATGCTAAAACTTATTTTATATATCATATGTTGTCAAAAACTACATTTGCTAAAGTTTGAACCATTTTCCAACTACTATAACATAAAACATAACATTGGACTTAACGTAGGGAAAATCCCATTCCTTCTCAAATTATTGATCGTTCCCACGCTCTGAACGAGTGCACTCTGAAATTTATCGATTAGTTTCCCCACACTCTGAGACCTTTCATGTACTTATTCCTATGCTGTGTGTGCGTGTGGTTATTGTAATAAAACCATTGAAATATGACTAATTAAATATTAGCATAATAATAATAGTGAAAATTGACATAGAAATATGGCTATTATGTTAAAAAAAGTCACAGAGAGTCACATAATGTCATAGATTACATAATGTCACAGTCGCATGTTGTCACATAATGTCATAGAGTCATAAAAACCAAAAACTAAAAGTTTGTCCAAGTTTTTTCCAAGCAGAACAAAAAGGTCTGCTTTTATACTACTTCGATGCAATCAAAGTATGGTGTGTAACTTGTTCAAACTCGTTAAAATTGCTGACTCAGCAGAATGTCTCACATACAGTTGTAGAGCTGTACAGCAGAGACATCTAGCGGTCAAGCTAAAATGGTATTCATCCGCAAAATAACACAAGAAATAACTGAATAAAATGGTGAAATTTTCATGTAAATCGGTCAAGTATAACAAAAGTTATCCCAGTTTTAAGTTAAAATGACTACATGCTATAAATATGTATACAGCCAGCTGTCCAAAAGCCCATGAATATGTCAAAACTAGACAGAAAACTGAATCAAACAGCGAAATGTCCAGGTAAATCGGTCAAGTATAACAAAAGTTATCCCAGTTTTAAGTTAAAATGGCTACATGCTATAAATATGCATACAGCCACCTGCGCAACTAGCCCATGATCACTTTATAACAAAAGTTTACATAAACCTGAATAAAATGGTGAAATTTTTTCATTGAAATCGGTCAAGTATAACAAAAGTTATCCCAGTTTTAAGTTAAAATGGTTACATGCTATAAATATGTATACGGCCAGCTGCGCAAGTAGCCCATGACTATTTTATAACAAAACTTTACATAACACTGAATCAAATTGTGAAATTTTCATACAAATCGGTCAACTATAACGAAAGTTATCGCAATTTTAAGTAACAGGGGGGGGGGATCCTCAAAACCAAAGTTGCTTAGAATTGTCTGAAACGGATAACTATGCTGAAATCGCAAAATTTTCTTACCGGTGACAGTCGATCCCTAGGGGGGGGGGTCCTCACCTCTGACAGTCGACCCCTAGGGGGGGGTCCTCACCTCTGACAGTCGACCCCTAGGGGGGTCTGATGACGTCACTTCCTGTTTTCGGACGCCCATTTCCCTACTACTCGTGTCTATGATCCAGGGGGGCACTCACGCACGAGCTGGTTACCATTCGTGTCCATGACCAAGGGGGGCACTCACATACGAACTGGTTACCATGCGTGTCCATGACCCAGGCGGGGGGGGGGGCACTCACGCACCAACTGGTTACCATGCGTGTCCATGATCAAGGGGGGGGCATTCACGTACCAACTGGTTAACATGTGTGTCAATGACCCAGGGGGGCCACTCACATACCAACTGGTTACCATGGGTGTTCATGACCCAGTCGGGTCACTCACGCACCAACTGGTTAAAATGTGTGTCCATGACTTTTTAAAAGGACCCCTAAACGCCGACTGCAAATTTTGAGATAATAAACCTGTTATGACGAAACGAGTCCAGTTCTAAAAGATCACCATGTTTGTGCAAAACACGGAGTGCTGAATCAAAATTACCTCCCCCCCTCCCCCCACTTCCCTTTTTAATGTAACTGGCACTTCCCGCGGACCGCGTCTTGCCTCAAAATTACCCTCTTTCTCCGCGTTTTTTTTTGGACATGCTTTGCAACACGTATCATACCAAGTGCCACCCCCTGAGGTGGCTTACCTCTATATAAAAACCAACAGCGCAGAGACGGCTATAACCAATCAGAGCCCTTATTCTACAGAGCCGAGAAAGAAGATAAAGAAAAATGCTACCCACCCATCCATCTTAACAGTGTCTTTTTGATTATTACGACGCAGCAAGTTCGTGTTTTAGGGGAGGGGGAATCTTACAAAGGTAACGCATTCTGTGGTCTCGCTTCAACGGCCACTGAAAGTTAAAAGACTGATTGTGGGAAATTAAGTGTAAGAAATTAAACGAGGGAGATACATGACTGAAAAAGGATGCGGCTGA
The DNA here is from genome assembly GCA_949752745.1 of Protula sp. h YS-2021. Classification (NCBI taxonomy): domain Eukaryota; kingdom Metazoa; phylum Annelida; class Polychaeta; order Sabellida; family Serpulidae; genus Protula; species Protula sp. h YS-2021. The sequence goes on along the minus strand of OX457032.1, from coordinate 34,522,749 downwards.
CCAGATCATAATGCCTCGAAAAGCAGAAGCTATCATGTGACCTTAAATTTAATAGAAATATGACAAGAAAACTTATTTCATTTTTCAATGTTTAGGATAGGTATGACGTGAAACTCGTGTGTGGAATATCAACACAATTTTATGGACACATGTTGTTGTTGTTGTTGTTGTTGTTTTTGAAATATATATTAAAACAATACTTGGGATAAAAAAATGCGATTAAAATTGGTCAGATCTTTCCTTGTCCGGGCATTCATATTTGTGGTTATTTTGCTGTATATAAAAGAAGAAGGGAATTTAAAACCACTGGTACAGGTAAGACAGTTCATTTTAGCTTATATATTGACCATTTATAGTGGCACCCGTTCCTGGAGCCCCGTCCTGACAAATCTGCAGCTTCTACCCTTGGTGTGTTTTTTTAATCTCTCCACTTAGAAGAGAAATAGTGATAAAAATACGTTGCACTTCTTCTTATAAAATAAAGATAATGGTAAATAATAAGTAATCATAATTAAAATAACAGTAATAATAATAATAATAATAATAATAATAATAATAATAATAATAATAATAATAATAATAATAATAATAATAATAATAATAATAACAGTAATAGGGCGGATGATGATGATGATGATGATGATGATGATGATGATGATGATGATGATGATGATGATGATGATGATGATTTTATTATGTTATATATTCTGTACACCAAAGTATGATAATAATAATGATAATAATAATAACAACAATTATAATAATCATAATCATCATCATCCCGTGATGGAATTTACACCCCACATATGCGGATGATGATAGTAATGATTCACTTCCTAATGTTACAAAGCTTTATACTTCTATCAAAACATTTTTATTCTTATCCATAACTGATCATCATAGCATGACTGACAATCACAACATGACTGACAATCACAATATGACTGACAATCACAATATGGCTGACAATCACAACATGGCTGACAATCACAACATGACTGACAATCACAACACGACTGACAATCACAACACGACTGACAATCACAATATGACTGACAATCACAACATGACTGACAATCACAATACGACTGACAATCACAACACGACTGACAATCACAATATGACTGACAATCACAACACGACTGACAATCACAACACGACTGACAATCACAATATGGCTGACAATCACAACATGACTGACAATCACAATATGACTGACAATCACAACATGACTGACAATCACAACACGACTGACAATCACAACACGACTGACAATCACAATATGACTGACAATCACAACATGACTGACAATCACAATACGACTGACAATCACAACACGACTGACCATCACAATATGACTGACAATCACAACACGACTTACAATCACAACATGACTGACAATCACAATATGACTGACAATCACAACATGACTGACAATCACAATATGACTGACAATCACAACATGACTGACAATCACAACATGACTGACAATCGTATGACTGAGCATCACAACATGACTAACCGTCATCATATGACTGAGCATCATGTTATGACTGACGATCATTTAACTGAGCATCACATTATGACTGAGCATCGCATGACTGAGCATCACAACATAACGAAGCTTATTCAAGAGGATAGTTTTGAACTGGATTTTTATTCTAAGTTATCTCCAGAATGTTTTTTTCTAGATATATTAATTCGCGAACTTGTATTCTAGCTTGTGCAAAGAATGAGTTTCAAGACAAAGGAAAACAAAACCCTGTGATGCTGCTAATGATAAAAAAAGTCATATACACGGTTACACTCGCCTCTAACTCTTATCTTTTTTGTGTTTAACACCTTAAATTAAAAAAAAAGAAACTAGAGCTGCCAGAGATCGGGTAATCCCACATCGGCTGTGGCAAATTTCTTACGTAATACAACACATGGAAGCAAGTTATGGTTTTTTAATGATTTTAGTTTCATTGTGAGCATACATTTATTATTTTATTATTATTTTATAATATTACTTATTATACTTCATTAGTGTATCCAGATTCAACAAGGAAATCTCAGCCGTTTTTTGTTAGTAATTAAAAAAAAAAAAACAATATACGATTTGCAAATCTGTGATCGGCGATCGCTTTAACTCAGTCAAAATGAAAAAAAAAGACAAAACAAAAAATCCCCAAAAAGGTGATTTTTTAGTACATCTGATAAATAATCCTGCACTAATTCCTGCAGCAATGCACAAAATGTTAAGACTCTAGACTGGGAAGTTGCACAGATGTGGCGTTCAAGAGACAGACAAACAGCCAGACAGATAGACAGACAAACAGACAGACAGATAGACAGACAAACAGACAGACAGATAGACAGACAGACAGACTTTTGATAGACAGATAGAAATCCGATCTCTAAACACACCACCCACGTAGTTAATCAAAGTAAACAAAACTTTATTTGTTTTTTTTTTGTTTTTGTTTTTTGTTTTGTTTTTTGTTTTTGTTTGTTTTTGTGAAGAAAATTCTCACGGACAGTTGATTTCAAAAGTAAAACAATAACGGCACATTACGTGGCTTGAACCCCTCATCTTCACGTCAGACACCTTCATAAAGCAGGAACCTTCGTTTTCTTATTTAGACATTTCCTGACTATCATATAGTTCTTTCTTGCTATTCACGCGCGACGTCCTCACGCCAATTTCTAACCCCATAATTCAATCTTATCTTTTTTTAAATAAAAGTTTTAAGTTTTTTTTTAAGTTTAAGGATTGTGCTTTCTTCTTTTTTGAATATGCCCAGCAAGAACGCTTGGGTTTGCACCTTCGATAAAAGTTCCACCATGGACCTTAAAGGGCTATAGGGTCGGAGGGAGTGGAGGGTGGGGGGGGGGGGGGGGCAAGGGGATCAGATGTGGAAAGGGGATATGGGCAGGGCTTGTTGGGGAGGTGGATGTGGGGAGGGGTGTGTGGGGAAAGAATGTGGGGAGGTGGTGTGAGAAGTGGGTTGGGGGAGTGGGTTTGGGTAGGGGATGTGGGAAGGCGGACGGGTAGGGGTAGTGGGAAGGGGATGTGGGTAGGGGGTGTGGGGAAGGAGTGTGGGAAGGGGAGTGTGGGGAGGAGGTGTGGGAAGGGGATATGAAGAGGGGTTAGCGGGGGGGGGGGGGGGACGACGCTATATTCTTACGAAAGTTCAGTACCTTTGTGATATGAAGAAGTGCTTTTAATGTTATCAAGGAGCTTTTTCATATTCTTAAGTGTCCTGTGGACGAGAATTTGAACTGTCTGTAATTTGTGATCAAATCAACATTTTATTGATGAGATGTTCAGAAACTTAGATTCCAAAACAGATTGCATTTTGAGGGTCAAACTAATTATCTTAATAACAAAATGCCATCATTGACTTGATGTTAGAACGCGCTTTCTGAAGTAAAAATAATAAGTTACATTCTGTTTATATCAATAAGAAACATCAATCACACAAGAGACATTTCTTCTCGTTGCTATGGGGTAGGTCACGTGCTTGACAACCGCCAACAATACCCACATGCAATGACCTCCGGGCAGGTTATACAAGCTCCCAAAATAATTCAAGACTTCTAGAATAAAATACAGGAATTATTCAAAATGGAGATTTGAACAAGATCTAAACAGCAAAATGTACATTTTGCCTGACAGAAGTTGGTGGTTTTAAAATCATTAAAATACCTTCTGTTCAAAAAAAAAAAAATCCGGTGAATTATGTATTGACTGTGCGTGGAAATTTAGTGTTTTGGTGGAGGGGAGGAGGGGACGAGAGGGGCGGGGGGAGGGGGTGCGAGAGGGGTGAGGGGGTGCAAGCTAGATTTTATTTATTACCCAGAGTCTGGCGCTGTTTAAAGCGTTCGTTAAAAATAAATGGCATGGCATCACAGAACGAAGGCAAGGTTGTGAAATATACCGCTCTTAAATTTTGACAAAATTTAAAGCAAAAATATAACCACACCCTTTTAAAATTGTTTGTAAATTAAAAAAAAACACACACACACACAAAAAAAAAAATAAAAAAACGTGAGATTTGTGAATTAATGTGGCGATAATTGTGTATAATTAATACACCCATACTGGAAGAGTTTGTCTGAGATCGAGGTTAGATGGATTGGACGAGGTTCATACCTGGTTTGCAGTGCACATGTGACAGTGCGCATAATGTAGTGCACATGTGGCAGTGCGCATAATGTAGTGCACATGTGGCAGTACGCATAAAGTAGTGCACATGTGGCAGTGCGCATAATGTAGTGCACATATGGTGATGCGCATAAGGTAGTGCACATATGGCAGTGCGCATAAGGTAGTGCACATGTGGCAGTGCGCATAATGTAGTGCACATGTGGCAGTGCGCATGTGCTGGTGTATGTGAAGGTTTAGAGAACGAAAGCAATATTTAGCCAGGTCATAGTTCAATCTTCGGCTGCTTTAACAAACAGAGAAAATACAGACAGCCATTAGCTTTCAGGGTTGCCTGACAACAGCGAGTATTGTAAATAACAGCCTTTTTTAACACAAGTAGCCATTACATAAAGGGAGTGACGAGGTGCGGCCTGTGTGCAAACCTCTCCATGCCGTAATTCCGTATAATTAAGGGAATCGCAAATTTTAGCGATTTTAACTATACACACACCACAAAAGCCTGAAAAAGGGGCGTGGTGTTGAATGGATGGTACTTACTTCCTACTCCCTGTCCCATTTCCGGTGCTAATTTCAATGCACTTAAATGTATCCTTAATTTTATTGATTGAAGACGCATCAATAAATAAAATTCTTGCAAAATACGAAATAAAATGGAGTATTTGGCTGCTATAACGCTCCCTCCCTCCCTCTCTCTCCAACCCCCCCCCCCCCCCCCCTATCTCAGCTTCCCGAATTCTATTTTCAGGGTAAGACGCATCCATAAGGGATATTTTGTTTACTTACTAAAAATTTTTGTATGGGATTTGTGTTCTGTTTGGTTGTTCCAGCAATCCTCTGATTGACTATGTTATCGGGTTGGTAAGCATAAAAGATCTCTTAAAATACCCTTGTATATAAAAAAACGAAGCTCTAAAAATTGTTTCGAATTTTCCATTTAGGAGAATGGTAACATGATAGTCCACACAGATAGAGCGTATATTAATTGAATATTTTTTCTATATGTTGCTTTTGTCATGGTGCGCCCGTTTTTTTCTACCGTGCGTTGATATTGTAAAAAATCTAGCCAGGGTATTCCAGCCGAATCTATGCAAATTGTGAACGCCGACGTCGTTGCCGTATCAAATCGACTCACAGCCGATCAAATCGATTGACAGCCGATCAAATCGATTCACAGCCGATATCAAATCAACTTACATTCGATCAAATCGACTCATAGCCGATCAAATCGAGTCACAGGCAATCAAATAAACTCACAACCAATCAAATCGACTCATAGCCGATCCAATCGACTCAAAGCCCATCAAATCGACTCACATTCGATCAAATATACCCATTTCCGATCAAATCGACTCACAGCCGATCTAATCGATTCACAGCCGACCAAATCGACTCACTGCCGATCAAATCGATTTACAGCCGATCAAATCGATTCACACCGATCAAATAAACTCACAGCCAATCAAATCGGCTCACATCCGATCAAATCGACTGGCAGCCGATCAAATCGACTCTCAGCCGATCAAATTGATTCACACCCGATCAAATCGATTCACAGCCGATCAAATCGATTCACAGACGATCAAATCGATTCACACCGATCAAATAAACTCACAGCCAATCAAATCGACTCTCAGCCGATCAATCGATTCAAATCCGATCAAATCGATTCACTGCCGATCAAATCGATTTACACCGATCAAATAAACTCACAGCCAATCAAATCGACTCACAGCCGATCAAGCCGACTCACAGCCGATCAAATCGACTCTCAACCGATCAAACTGATTCACAGCCGATCAAATCGATTCACACCGATCAAATAAATTCACAGCCAATCAAATCGACTCTCAGCCGGTCAAATCGACTGACAGCCGATCAATTCGACTCTCAGCCGATCAAATTGATTCACAGCCGATCAAATGGATTCACAGCCGATCGAATAGACTCACAGCCGATCTAATAGATTCACAGCCGATCAAATCGATTCACACCGATCAAATAAACTCACAGCCAATCAAATCGACTATTAGCCCGTCAAATCGATTCACAGCCGATCAAATCGATTCACTGCCGATCAAATCGATTTAAAGCCGATCAAATCGATTCAAACCGATCAAATAAACTCACAGCCAATCAAATCGACTCACAGCCGATCGAATCGACTGACAGCCGATCAAATCAACTCTCAGTCGATCAAATTGATTCACAGCCGATCAAATCGACTCACAGCCGATCAAATCGATTCACAGCCGATCAAATCGATTCACACCGATCAAATAAACTCACAGCCAATCAAATCGACTCACAGCCGATTAAATCTATTCACAGCCGATCAAATCGACTCACAGCCGATCTAATCGATTCACACCGATCAAATCGATTCACACCGATCAAATAAACTCGCAGCCAATCAAATCGACTCTCAGCCGGTCAAATCGATTCACAGGCGATCAAATCGATTCACTGCCGATCAAATCGATTTACAGCCGATCAAATCGATTCACACCGATCAAATAAACTCACAGCCAATCAAATCGACTGACAGCCGATCAAATCTATTCACAGCCGATCTAATCGATTCACAGCCGATCAAATCAACTCACTTTCGATCAAGTCGACTCACAGCCGATCAAATCGACTCACATCCGATCAAATGGACTCACAGCCGATCAAGGTTTTCATTCTTTTCGTGCACAATAAATACCGTTGATAATAGCAATAAACCATACCAGCTATACTATAAATGCTTTCACTACTACTACCACTAGTAAATGCCTAAACATCGCCCAAAGAATTTCATAAATAAGAAAAAAATTGTTAATTTATTTGAAGCAAAAAAAAGTATCAATGTTCGACTTCATTTCAAACTGTCTCATCGGTTTACTTTTCAAAAGAAACGTTTTTCTGCTGCAGAGTCTCCTGTTACGTATGTTACATGCGTTACATGTGTTACATATGTTACATATACAGTCAGTGATTCTTTTAGATATACGAGAGATGATGGTCTTTTTTATAATTTTTGTATATCTTTCTTTTATAGTTTTTTTTTGTGTGTGTTTTAACGAGGCGTTATTTATTCATATAATTTAATCAGCTTTTCGTTGATATTTTGTTTTTGTTTCATTAAAAAAATGAAAGAAAACATAGATTTATATCATTAACTGCTTCCAGTTATGGCACATATGTAAAATATACCCATAAAATTCAGGCACTTTATGGGCAATAAAATATCATAAACACGCAAAAAAAAAAGAAAAAAAAAGAAAGAAAAAGAAAGAGAAAAGAGAGATAAATGCACAGGTGAACGATAACGCGAGGAATGATTTCAACCTTGAAACGCGAGGTTTTATGGCGTAGGTTTTACGTGAGTGGGGTGGGGGTGTGGGGTTGGGGGTGGGTGGGTGGGGGTATCCTTTACCCTTTTTGCATAAGAAAAGTTGATGAAAATATTTAAAATACTTTGGAATGCACAAACCTATCTGTAGATTCGGTTAAAATAAAAATCATATTAATATTTATTTCACTCGGAAAATGGCACGTTGTACCAAGAAATCTTGGTTTTTGTCAAATAGAAAGAAAGTCAGGCAATCTTTTATTGAATGGATTCCATGCTGCTCCTGTACTATCTGGGCCACGCACCACTTCCCCATTTCAAATTAATGGTCTGCCCTGTAATGGTATTTTGGTTGTGGGGTGGGTGAGCTGTCGATCCTAGCATCCCCTCTCCCCTGTGAAAGAGAGTAACAATTTAAAAAATCCACTAGATATACGCATTGACAAACAATGATTATTTCAACTAATTCGTGTAAAGTTTTACTTGCGAGTAATTTTACCTAAACAGTTACGAAAGAATGGATATGGTGATAGCCCGAAAGTTCTTCCCCACAGAAAAAAATTGAAAAAAATCAAAGTATTAAAAAGTGTATAGAAAACCAGAATGAAATCGTGAGATAACAAGAAACGCTATCTACTTCTCTGTGTTTCATAACCGGGGAAAGTCGAAGGTATAATTGATGCCTTTAAGAGTATTATTTATTGTTCTGTGCTGTCAATGAATAATGCTGTGATTACAGGCCGAAAACCATGGGAGATGTCACGATGTAATTGTGAGCGGTACTAGGTGTATAGTGGGCATGGTGGGGGTGAACACCGCGTTCCTCACATAGCGGGTTGTGCTGGGGTGAACACCGCCTTCCCCACATACCGGGTGTGGTGGGGGAGTGAACACCGTCCGTACATAGAGGGCATCGCGGGGATGAGCACCGCCTTCACACAGCGGGCATGGTGGGGATGAACACCGCCTTCCCCGCATAGTGGGCATGGTGGGGGTGAACACCGCGTTCCTCACATAGCGGGAATGGCGGGGGTGAACAGCGCCTTTCCCGCATAACGGGTTGTGCTGGGGGTGAATACCGAATTACCCCCATAGCCAGCATTGTGGGGGTGAACATCGCGTTCCTCACATAGCGGGCGTGGTGGGGTTGAACACCGCGTTCCCCACATAGCGGGTGTGCTGGGGGTGAACACCGAATTACCCCCATAGCCAGCATGATGGGGTTGAACACCGCGTTCCTCACATAGCGGGCGTGGTGGGGGTGAACACCGCGTTCCCCACATAGCGGGTTGTGCTGGGGGTGAACACCGAATTACCCTCATAGCCAGCATTGTGGGGGTGAACACCGCGTTCCTCACATAGCGGGCGTGGTGGGGTTGAACACCGCGTTCCCCACATAGCGGGTTGTGCTGGGGGTGAACACCGAATTACCCCCATAGCCAGCATGGTGGGGGTGAACACCGCCTTCCCCACATAGCGGGCGTGGTGGGGTTGAACACCGAATTACCCCCATAGCCAGCATGATGGGGTTGAACACCGCGTTCCTCACATAGCGGGCGTGGTGGGGTTGAACACCGCGTTCCCCACATAGCGGGTTGTGCTGGGGGTGAACACCGAATTACCCCCATAGCCAGCATGGTGGGGGTGAACACCGCCTTCCCCACATAGCGGGCGTGGTGGGGTTGAACACCGAATTACCCCCATAGCCAGCATGATGGGGTTGAACACCGCGTTCCTCACATAGCGGGCGTGGTGGGGTGAACACCGCCTTCCCCCATAGCCAGCATGGTGGGATTGAACACCGCCTTCACACAGCGGGCATGGTGGAGTTCAACGCCGCCTGTATATAGCGGGCATGGTGGGGGTAAGCACCGCCTCCCAGATCCACCCACCACTTTTTTTTTAGATTCACAATTAGTGGGCGTTTTCACATCTTCAAGGTCCCAAAGTGTTTTATCAACCGCCCCCTTACATTAAAAGGGTGGCAAGGCTAAAAGGTAGTTGAAATGTCATAAAACCAAACGGGCATGGGCAAAATATAGTGAAACCTTTGAATGTGTTTTTATTTATTTATTGCATTTCAAGCCTTAGAAATTCTATTTTTCACATCTCAAAGCAAACAGAAGTAAAACATATACCACATAATACCTAAAGTGATACAAATTGGAGCGAGTCCGAAGTGGTAATGATCCGACATCGCCAATAGTCGTTTTATTTGATATAAATTTTCTTTCTGTTTTTTGTTTAATCATGTTTTAGTGGGAGAGAAGCACGAAATTGGAATGCGCCGTAGACATTCACCCAGGAGTGCTGTCGATGAAAATCGACACCGCAAATACAAGCATTCGTTTGATACACACCACGCCACCTATCGGCGCGAACAGCACATCGTCTGCCGCCACAAACACCACGCTATCTACCGGAGCCAACAGCACGCCGTCTGCCGCCGCGAACAAGAGTCACAGTGCAGCATCCACGCCTAATGTGAGCTAATCCTCCCACCTATAGGTCCGTTGTTATCCAACAGCCAACCTCTTCGGTGGTTCGGTCTGTTGTGCAAAAAGCCCCTTTGCTCAGCCGACCCACTGGGCATTCCGCGAAAAATAGCTCTAATTGAATTAATGGAACTTCTTTCAAAATCAGTCCTTGTAACAGATTTCTCCAGCTCTTTTATAGCAACTGCCATATTTTGGGGGTAGAGGCATGAACTAATCTCGAAACGTAAAAAAGAGATATTATTATTTTTTAATTAATTAAAGAAAAAAAAATGCAGGAGAAATTTGGAGAATATTTCATTTTTCGAACACAAAAAAAAATATGAAAAGCTGCATTTTTCATATTCGATCAAGATGTAATTCATCCAAGGAAAAAAGTCATGTTGTTCGAAATCCGGAAAAAAACCACCTTGCCCGTTCTTTGTTTTTGATTGCTGTCAGAGTTCCGGTTTAAGCAGCATGCATCATTGTACCGAAGTCTTTAATCTGAATCTGTATTCAAAGTTGAAAGGCTAACAGTGCTGGCAGAAACGTATTTTATGATATGTCCTTACGTTTGTCGTGTGATGTCACAACTTGTGGTTATTTTGATACCCCACAGTTCCAAATATATGAGAAATTCTGGTTCAAGTTTTGCCTATAGCGTCAAATAAGTTCCAGATAAACCTATAGCTCCTAATCCGAAAGATCGAAGACTACGAATGCTGGTGTTGTACCTCTGGGAAAAGGTGTATGTTCGCAGATATTATCTACGGCAGTTCACGATGAACTCACTAAACCGGCTGAATATTGAAATAACCGGGCTTTGTAGCCAGTTCCGAAAGAAGCTGGATGGTGAAGGGGTAGAGGGGTGAGGGATCGGTTAGGGGGAAGGGAGGGGGGTAGGGGGAAGGGAGGGGTGGGGGCGCTCCCTACAGAAAACACTATAACCAATGGTCACGTCTTAGAAAAAGGTCAACAGATTCCATGACAGATCTCAATCAGGGCAAGTCTATCTTACTAGTCAAGCCGCGTTATAATTCTCAACTTAGAACCGACTAATTTTGGGACTTTTAACGAGTTGGGACTTATAACGAATATCGAGTCCCTCGATGCAAATAGACGGAATTTCCATGGGCAAAATTCACAATAATTTAGACTTAAATAGATGATACAAATTTATTTATATTTTAAGCAAACATTGTTTAGCTTATCTCTTTATCATTTATTTAAAACGACAAATAAAAATAATATTTATGGATTTTTTAATTAAGTGTAAATTAAAGTCGTTTAAACCCGTAAATAAAATGTCCATTTTTCCTTTTCGCTAATTATCTGCTCACGGATCTGCTATTCATTTCGAGATACCATTTTCCAGAGAAATGATTAGCAATATCCTGATGCTATTTGCTAGGATGTGTCTTAGCATAATTTATAAGCTATATTTTTTTTATTTCAGTAAATGATAATCTTTTTCTTTTACGATCCATTATAATTTTGCTATTTTCCCCATTCACAAATCATTATTGACAACTAATAATGAAATACAACTCTGTTTGCTATCTTTATACACCGAGAACGATTTAGCCCCAATTGGCCTTATCACCAAGACATTGCGCTATTTGCCGGGATACACATGTCTTGAATAAACAAAAATATTAATAAACACCCCATAGCTATCTTTACATAACTGTAGATGCTTTGATCTATTGCCTAGGTGAGGAAATAGTGTATTTGCAATATTCGTGATTTTATCGAGCTGCTGTTGGGACTTAAAACGCGACATAAACTAGACCGAAATTCGCACAGCGAATTAGACCCCACTTGGAATGATAACTTAAAACTGAAGGTAGATGATATTGCTATTTGTTAACAATTTTCACATGTCTGTGTGTTGGACATCTTCCTAAATACTACCAACTATACCGCTAAGATCAAGGTCAAAAATTTGTATCAGGTGCACCACTTCAGATGACCCTTCATACATGTACCATGTTTGGTTGGTCTAGCTTCAGCGGTCTTGGAGGGGATTTTTGGAAACCGATTGCTCTATGTCTTATCGTTTTCGAGCAAAGAGCCAATTTCCGGTTTGGGGCTCGAAAATGACCTTGAGGTCAATGACACCGGCATTATACCTTACGTAACGTCGTATAGGGGGTGGAGGCCGAAAATGAGGCCAGAATTGCTCTATCTCTTTCCGTTTTCGAGATAAAGGCCAAGTTCAGGTTTGGGCTGGAAAGTGACCTTGAGGTCAAGGACACCGGACCTTCTCGGCAAACTATTTTCATGGCACTGTCTATTCACACCTGATGCCCTCGGTGTGAATAGACAAGGCCATAACAATAGAGAATACCTCGAAGTCAGGTATTCTCATATGCATATTGCTAATCAAAATAACACAGGATATGAATTACCTGAAAATAATTTCATTTAATGTAAGCGGTTTACATGACTTAAAATAGAATAGCTGTAATGAGGTTCCTGAGAAAAGGCAAAGCAGATATATATATATATATAAATCTGTTGCCTGGAATAGAAATTGGGGAGAAGGCCTTATATTTAAAAATCAAGGAAATGTTTGAAGCTGTGGGAAAGCCTGTTTATTAAGTAAAAATTGGAATATAACTTCCCAAGGCCCTTCTGAATGGGCCCGAATACAGTTGAAACGGAGATGCTAACTTTCATTGTCAAGCTGCGGAGAAAACCTATGCAATTTGAAGGTACGAGACCTGCTCATAATTGGGGATGGGGTGGTGATTTAATGTAGTACTAGATCCCAAATTGGATAAAAAGGGTGGAAGAAACCAAATAAATATACAGAGCCGTAATGCTCTTCTTGAAGTTATAGAAGATTTTAATTTGACGGACATATGGAGGGACAAAAAATAAATCGACCTAGGGGTACACGTGGTCTCAGAGATCACCCTAGGTGAAAAGTAGATTAGATTATTTTTTTACTACAGAAGTTGGCCTCAAAAGTGAGCTGAGCGTCCATTTCTCCTGGAATACACAGTGACCACTAGATCATTGAGCTAGATGTCAAACTAGAGAGTGTCCCGCGATGTCGAGGATTCTTTAAGTTGAATTCCTCAGCCATTCAAGAGCCCTTGTGTAATATAAACATTAGAAAAATTATCAATAATGCATGAACTAATTCAGATATTGAGGATATCGCAATGCGATTTGACTGGGTAAAATAAAAAAAAAACCATGAAGTTCTCAATTAGATACTGCAAAGAAAAACAAAAAGGAAAAAGGAACAGAGAAATAGAATTACTAGAAATTGTTGATAAAATTGCTTTGTGAGTCCAAAGCATCGGATGCCGAAATCACGCTATTTCCGGAATGCAAGGAAGAACTGAAAAAAAAAAATGAACGAAGAAAAAGCTCGGGCTGCATGACAGATCTCGTCCACAATTTATTGAACAGTATGAATAAATGCTCCCTATTTTAAAATAAATCAAAGAGTACATTTGAAAAAGGACTGTGACTAAGTTAATCTTTTGTGTTCCGGAAATCACTGACTACAAGGATATCTTAAATAAAATTGTACTATTTATAAGTCTCTGTATAAATCAGCACTAGTTTTAGATAAACAACAGATCCTTGAAAAAGTGTCCAGATCTGAAGTTCGTTTTAGCGAATCCAAGAAACAAGACTGTGAAGTTAATTTAACAGTAACCAAGTGTTGGCAAGCACTACGGCGTTTTAAGCCGAATAAAGCGCCAGAGACTGATGGATTGACCGCAGAATTTTACGTGGAAATTTGGGATGTACTGAGAGACCAATTAGTGGAAGCTCTAAACATTGGAAAAGAGCTTTTGGTATCTCAAAAAAGGGATATAATAACTGCTTTAGAAAAAAAAATGGAAAAAGATAATTCCATTTAGAAAAATTATCTGGAATTATCTTTTTCCATTTAGAAAAATGGAGACCAGTATCTCCTTACTAAATACAGACTACAAAATTCTAACTGAATGTTTAACAATAAGTCTAGAAAAAAACATATCACAAATGTTATTGATCCTGACCAGGCGGGCTTCATAGAAGGGAGGTATATCGGTGAAAACATAATATTTTAGCGAAGATCTTATAGAACTCTGCGACAGCGAAGATCACTCTAGAATACTCCTGCAGCTTGACTTCGAAAAAGCCTTCGATTCGGACAAGTGGCCCTACCTATTTCCAGTTTTGAAAAAAATTTGGTAACGATTTTTACATCATGGGCTAAATGTTGTTACGCAAACTTCACAAGTTGTGTGTGTAACAAAGGGCATGCAATACATTGTTTCAACCTTCACAGAGGTTTTAGAGAAGGGTGTCCGCTTTCGACGTTTTTGTTTCTTTTCTGTGTTGAAATTATGGGAGCCCAAATAAGGAACGATAAAAATGTAGAAGGGTTTAAGATAGATAAGAACACGCACAAGTTGAAACAGTTTGCAGATGACTGTACTTGCACACTGAGAAACACAGGTCAGTCCTGAATTTAATCGATTTCTCAGGATTCTCTAGTTTAAAACTTAATATCGATAAGTCAGTTCTGTTTTGGCTCGCACGTTGGAGGTACAAAACAACTACTATAGAGCATAGAATTAGACACTTTGGAACTTTTAGGAGTGTATATAGGGAGGCAATTTGAAACAAAAATGCAAAAGAACATTGACTTAAAAATTACTAACATGATTAATAGTTTCCATGGCTGGTCTCAAAGAGTTTAGCTTGTACGGTAGAGTTCTGATCGCAAAAGCCTTTGGCATCTCTAATCTTGTGTAGTATATGACCATACTGCCTATCGCAAAATAGGGTAATGAAAATTCAGTTGGAAATCACGAAATTCACTTGGAGATATAAACGACCTAAAGTTAAACATTCTGTAATGATACGTAAGTATGGTGAGAGCGGTATCAGTTCCGTTGATGTGGACTCACAGCGTAAGGCATTAAAGTTAACGTCGTTGAAACGGATTTTAGAGGGAAAAGGGTGGAAGGTGGAATGACATAAGTAATAAAAACTTTAGTAAAATGGGGTAGTGCTACTTCTTAGGTGTAATTACAACGTAAACTAAATTACCGAGGTTGCCAGTATTTTACAGGACAATCCTCTCGGCCGCCCAACAAATTACGAAGGCAGAAAATGCAGAACTTGGCATTTGGAACACTCGCCATATCCTAATTAATGGTAAAAGTATTTTACAAGGGTTGGTTGGGCAAGGGATTTGTCCTTGTGCAGGACATTCTCAACGACATGCAAAAATATAATATAAATATTAATTTTGTATCATATTATAGAGTGACTCAATCGGTAAAAAAGCGTTACCTTGTCAGCTTGTCCCAGCAGATGAGAGAATCCATCCAACTTTCCTCAGCAACAGCTATAGTTTTAATGCGATAGATGGCAAAAAGTTAAATACAAGGAAAACGAAAAGTAAAGACTTTGCGCGTCTTTCTATTTTTTACAGGCTTAAAGCCGCTACTCAGATGACAAAATGGTACATTTCCCATCAAATACCCAGGGATGTTTTTATAACAACATGATATTAACTAGAAAGTGCACCACGGAACCACAACTGATAACGTTTCAATACAAGATCGTCCATAATATTATAAACTGTGGATCACCTTTTGAGGTGAAAAAGAAAAGATATTTCCTGTTGTTAATATTGTGCAAGTGATATAGAAGACACATTAATTCACTCACTTATTGGTTGCAAAACCATTAACTCTTGGATAAAAGACATATTTACGTTTTTACCTTGCTTTCTTTTCGGCGTAAAAGACCATTCAATCAATCTCACATGCTTAATTCTTAAACAGGCTATTTGCAACGCAAGAGAAGCCAAGCAAACATTCGTGACTCCTCTTGCGATAGGAAGAATATATCAGAAAATAATAATGGATAAAAATATTATGCCGCTGCGAAATTTCAAAACAAATGGCCTACATATGGAAAAGTTCTGGAACAAACGTTGAATTTGGTAATGACTTAGTACTATATTTTGCCCAGGTTCCTGTAATGGAGAGCACATTGCTTTCCTTGGTTGTTTGTTTGTTTGTGTCTTTCTGGTAATTAACGCTTGACAAGCCTTTGGCTTGCAAGGGTTATATGAATTTGTGCGAGCAAAATTCGTACTTTTTTCTTCTTGACAGTTTTTCCGATTTTTTGTGTCTTCTTCTCTGACACTATGGGCCCTACGGCCATGAAACTTGGGACTGATGAAGAGCTTGATCTGAACTTGTGCATGTCACTTTTTATTTTCGTCTTTGATTTCTTTCTTTGTTAAAACGCCATGTGAAAAGAGTGTATTTTCTGCAAGTAAATGCGCAGCATTTAACACAGGCACAGAACACCACAGTTAGTCAGCTCTGTGCGAGCTCTTACTGCGTGAACAGATAACACAGCATATGCCTGATCAGTCACTCATACCTCAAATCAACAAAACGCAAACACTACCTGGCTTATAAGGTGTATTCAAGCTGTGTTGTTTGCTAATATATTTAGCTGGTATTTAGCACTTGGCAAACCTTTGGCTTGCAAGGGTTATATGAATTTGTGCGAGCAAAATTCGTCCTTTTTTTTCTTCTTGACAGTTTTTCCGATTATTTGTGTCTTCTTCTTCTCTGACACTATGGGTCCTACGACCATGAAACTTGGGACTTATGAAAAAAGAGCTTGATCTGAACATGTGCATGTCACTTTTTATTTTCGTCTTTGATTTCGTTTTCTTTGTTAAACGCCATGTGAAAAGAGTGTATTTTTGCAAGTAAATGCGTAGCATTTAACGACAGCACAGAATACACATTTGCTAAGTGAGCTTTGTGCGAGCTCCCACTGCCAAAATAGATAACAAGGCGTATGCCTGATCAGTCAATAAAACTTTAAGTCAACAACAACCAAACACTACTCGGCTTATAAGACGTATTCAAGCTGTGTTGTTTACAATGCATTTTTCAAGAAATAACCCATTGAAGGAAGTATTTTCGCGTTTTAATTTTTGTCAAGTGTTTAACATTTCGCTAGCGGAATGAGCTTCTCGTTTTTTGTTTCATTTGTTACTCATCTATCGATCTTTTTGTTTTTTTCTTTTTTCGAGGTGTTAACATCGGTGTTATAAATACTATGTGATATTTGCTTAATGTTGCATAGATTACAGATATTCAAGAACAGTTATACATGTGTAAACGATGGAACTCAAAGGAATCAGTCTTTATTATTTACATACTCAAACGGAACACGAAAGGGAGATGTCATTTGTATGTCTGTAAAAGAAGAGCACGTCGGTGTGTGGAAGAGAAGGTGGCCTTAATTCAAAATTAATGAAAATAAAAAAAGTAAAAAGTGGACTAAAGTGGTAACAACAGGAGCATTATATTGCAAAGGATAGTGTAAAGGATGCAAAAACACTTTTATAATTTGTTAACTTTTCCACAATCTAAAGTTTTATTGGAGAAATAAATTTAGTGCCCTTACCCCCCCCCCCTTCCCCCTCAAGGTCATCTCAGCTTCTCATTGGATTTTCAGCGGTCTGAAAAATGAACATTTTCAACAAAAAAATACCGGAAAACCGGTAAAAACAGGAAAAGTATCATATCTACAGCAAAATTTATTCACGTTTACCTCTCAAATATAAAAAACAACCTTTGTATTGCTCCTGGTAAACGGCGTTAAGCCCCCCCCCCGGCGAAAACCCCCTACATTTTGCCACCCTAGGCGAAAAGCCCCCCCCCCGGCGAAAAGCCCTACCGGCAGACCCCCCCCCCCCCACGGGCATTTTATTTAGTACATTATTTGAAAAATATAATTTTCAAGGAAATGTAGGTCATTCGGTAAAATTCAAATATTATGCTATGTGAAAACCACAAACCACACAAAGTTGATTGATGTGGAGACCACAAAGGCGTCACCGTCCATACGGATTTGAACTGCACCATAGACTATAGTAAGCTGGATCACACTGAGCCCCCTCACTATTATGAGGATATGAAAGCCTCAAAGCACAAAAAGTTGATTGAGGTGGAGACCACAAAGGCGTCACCGTCCGTAGGGATTTGAACTACGCAATAGACTATTGTAAGCTGGATCACACTCATAATCCCTGAGCCCACTCCTATTGTTGCACTTCATCGCTGATACCACACCTTCAAAAAAGTTGCCGTTGAGGATGAAAGGGTAAGATGCAATCGAAGATTAATCCTCCCGGAGTTTATGGTGGCACCTCCCGAGTAAACTAGCTTAAGAAAAAAAATGACCGGGGAGGGGGGGGGGGGGTTTCTGCCGGTAGGGCTTTTCGCCGGGGTGGCAAAATGTAGGGGGTTTTCGCCGGGGGGCTTTTCGCCGGGGGGAGGGGGGGTTACGCCGGCATTCATTGCTCCTATGCCTGATTCCAATTGTTTCACCTTGGATTCACAAAAAAAGTTATTAGTAGTCATTTGAAATTGTTCGAGCGAGTAACCTATTACATACACAAATATATATATATATATATATATATATATATATATATATATATATATATATATATATATATATATATATATATATATATATATATATATATATATATATATGTCGTCTAGGCAACAGGATACCATCCAATAGAAACGTCCAATGCCACAGCGGCATCTGGTGGGAATTCCACGACGGCCGTACCAGCTAAATCTTTGTCGTCAGTGAAACCTTCTACAAAACCGAAACCTGTAGCCAAAAGGTGGAAGAGAGTCCGAAGGATAGTCAGGGTAAGTACATACTTGAGGAACTGTCTCACAAAGTGCATTGATCTGTTGATACTGGAGCTGTCTTTTATCTAGTCGTTGGGGAAAACCCAGAGGTTTTAAATCCCAAAGTAAAAGTATTGTTATTAGATAATAAGACAATAGATCGACTTAATACAGGAGGGAGGACGGAGATTTTGTCTTGTGGTTGGCCATTCCCTTTCTGTAACCAAATCCATTTCAGTAGGTTTTACATTAAAAACATTGTTTTTTTATTAATAAATACAGCCTTTTTTATCAGACAACCTGAACCTTTTGGAGAAATATAATATCCATGTAAATAACCTACTGCCACAAATATTTACCTTACAAAGTTTCATCAAAATGCAGAGCGTCTTAGCATCCCCTTTGCTTCGTGCTGCTCCATAAATTTGCACCTCACCTTCTCTGTCTTATAAAAATTTTCAAAGTGCCCTATTGCATTCTGAATCGCAACGTGTACATTCCAAACCAGTTTCTTAAAAAATAACTCAGATAATTTCAACTTTTGCAAATTTTCTTTTCGGAGTGTGCTTTTATTTAATCAATCATTTAAACAATTGAAAATATTTTTACAGGTGGTGCGCAGATCAAAGGTTATTGTTTTTATTGCACTGTTTGATTAGTAGTCTTTATAAGACGCTGCATGCTTGTTTTTCTCTAATTATAACCGATTCAAAAAAGTTCATAAGATCTGTTTTACTTCCTTCAGTATCATAAAAAGTGTTGCTATAAAACAGCTGACCTCTGAAGAGATCTCCCTGTTATGTATGAACACAGGGCGGATGGATAATTTAACAAGTGGTCAATCCCTTTTGTAAGTGCTATTTTCGCGGCATCCCTATAGTGGGTCAGCGGTCGTAAAAAGGTGTTCTACACAACAGGCCGAAACGCCGAAGAGGTTGGCTGTTGCATAACAACGGGCTGCAAGAAAGGTGCCGCGAGTCTGTTTAATTCTTATTATTTGCTGAGTAACATAATAATAAAAATACTTTTATTATTATTATTTTATTTTTGGTTATATGATTAATCTTTATAAGTTTCAGTCACTTAAGTTGTCTGTCTTGATTTGAGCGTGTTCGTTGGTCCGTTTCTTTGTCTGTATATATTTATGAACTTTGACTCATTAAATGTTTCAAATCTACCCACTAAATATGTTTGCCTAATATAATATAAAACGCCAAAAACATTTTCTAACTAAATTGCATTTGATTGTGAACAATATGATCATATATATATATATATATATATATATATATATATATATATATATATATATATATATATATATATATATATATATATATATATATTGCATCGACCTTTTATATTTATGTTAAAATGTGTTGTTAACAAATGACGTAGCGATTCAGCTATAGTGACGCATTCGCCATTTGAGATACTTCGGTACTCGCGGCACATATGTAATCGCTCTAGTTGTCATTGTTGTTGATTGTTTTTCTTAATTGCTATATAAAGTGTTTTAATTGCTGTTTGGGTAAAACGCTATTTTTAGATATGAGAGACTTCGGGGCGGGGGGATGACGTCATTATAACGTCTTGATGACGCCATTCACACGGGCGCGCGCTCTATCAATTACCTGTTCCAGAACCCCCATGGGGATTCTAAAACATCTGTTCCTTAACCCTCATGGGGATTCTAAAACATCTGTTCCCGAACCCCCATCGCTATTCGAAAACACCTCGTGACGTCATTATGACGTCACTTCCTGTTTTCGAACCCCCGTTTCATCCCTACTTGCGGCTCAGACTACAGAATAATAAACATATTCGTTAATGTGGAAAATGCACCCAAAATCTGCGCGAAACCTCCGCTCGAAGTGTCGTTTTCGAAGACAGGCAGTGACATAAAATAGCACCCCCCCCCCCCCCCCTGTGGAGATTATTCATTCTTGTTTATCGTGACATAAACACAGCCAAAGAAGACTCTGGTTACATTATACAATGTACAAGTTATCATGTTTCTAACCACTGAAACATTCCCATTGTCTTCTGCTGTACTCCTCCAATCATACACGTTTGTTGAGTGAGCTTTTTTTTTTTATCTCACTTCTGATCTTTATTATTTACTCTATAACCATGATAAAAGTCATTAACAGTTACTGAACTGTTTTTCTTATTTTCTTCCTTCGTGAATGTCTCCTTTTTATTTATTTTATTCATGGAAATACTGCGTCAATGGTATAACGAAGAACCTCAGATATTCGCCTGAAATATACCTCACAATGACCTTTTTGCTGAGAGTTAAAACAGTAAAACGTTTTGTCAAAATAGACTTGAATTTTTTTTCTTAAAACAAACTAATGAATGCATATCATGCTTTGCAAAATATCAAACAGTAAAAATAGGTACGATATGCTTAATTTTGAACTGGGCCTGTGCTACGGACCCCGGTGTGTGTGTGTGTGTGTGTGGGGGGGGGGGAGGCTGGGGCATTGTTATCATATGTGTTATCACGTATGCCCCCCCCCCCAAAAAAAAAAAAGAAAAAAAAAAAACACTGAGAAGCGGGCCAGATAATTCTGAGGCCAGACAAGGTATGCGCGGAGTGCCAATTTCGTTAAAAAAATAAGGAGAGGAGGGGGCGCACGTAAAAATTTTATTTGGTACTCTGACCGCATGGTAGCCAGTAGGTAAGTGAGTGACCCCCCTCCCGGGGTACGTATCAAGAGTCTATCACTGTTTATCCAATGCCAATATGACGTGGCTTCTTTCACGGTATGCTCTGTGGAAAAATTTTCATGTATATAGGCAAGAACATAATAATTATTGTGCGTTGCCAAGTGCATTCTTTGTTGCATAGTAGCGAAATATTTGTCGTCTGAATTGTATCTTGTTACACGCAGTGATTTTTTTTAATCTTTTGCATCTAAAATCGTTACTTTGAAAGCGTTGAGTTATTTGACTGAGGCACACTTTAGGAGTTAAATTCACAGATTTTTAATCCTTATATATCTGAAGAGCCATCTACAAGATAATGATAGAATATTTGATTCATTCTGATAGCTTGTGTCTTTAAACTGCCGATCTTTCAGGTGCAGGAAATTAGTGGGCCTAAAAATAAAATCAGGATCATATTGGTAATTCAGGATCATGTCAGCAAGTAAGGATCATATCGGGGAATCAGGATCGTGTCAGGGAGTCAGGATCATATAGGGAAATCAGGATGATGTTGGCAAATGAGGATCCTATCAAGTATTCAGGATCATATTCTTGCGGACACCTTCATGCAATGCATTGTGGGTAACCGAGGGCATTATGAGCGATATTTGGAGTTTAACGCACTGTTTTATACCAATACAAATTCTTCGATATTTAAGTTAAGTAATAAAATTTTTCTAAACGGTGAAAAGTATTTAAAGAACTAACTTCCTGGCATGTGACAAGTAGGCCAAAATGTATGCAATCGGTCCAGAACAAGAAAAAATACCCTGTTATATTTGGTATAAAAGAGAGAAAAAAAAATATGCAGGCGCTGGCACTTTTTGGCCACGTGATGAAATGTTAATTCTCATTGATGGATGTAAGGTTGTGACGTGAACTCGTCCTCAAGAATCCTGGAATCTGGGTCATGTCGAGAAATCAGGATCAGATTAGGAAATCAGAATGATACCGGGGAATTAGGATCATTTCGGCAAAAATCAGGGTCATATCAGCTGTATGTCTTGCTTTTCTCGATATATAATTAAGACAATATAATTTTGTATCACTGCCACATTGTCGCATCATCAGTTTACGTCATAAATGTACGTCATATGTAGGGTAAAACATCTTGAGGTAAGTTTTAATGACACGCTGTCAACAGTTTGTTTTATGTTACTGATGAAAGTATGGTAACGTTTGGGTGTGGTCTGGTTTTGTGCTTTGTGTTGAATTTGTGGCATTCCCAAGGCTTTACCCTTAAAACAAGATCTATCGCTTTAAATTTTCACTGAATGTCTTTTTGCAGGGGACAAGAAAGCTGCAAAAACAGGTTTCCACGGTTACTCATATCTATTTTTGTTTCATAAATGAATAACAGCTTGACTAAAACTCAAATGCTAGACAAATAACGTGCTGGCATGTGACGTGCTTGCATATGATGTGCTGGCATGTGACTTGCCTGCATGTGACGTGCTGGCATGTAACGTGCTTGCATATGACGTACTTGCATGTGACACGCTATCATGTGTCGCGTTAGCATGTAACTTACCGGCATGTGTCGTGCTGGCATATAACGTGCTGGCATGTGTCGTGCTTGCATGTGTCGTGCTTGCATGCGTCGTGCTGGCATATAACGTGTTGGCATATAACGTGCTGGCATGTGTCGTGTTGGCATATAACGTGATGGCATGTGACGTGCTTGCATGTATCGTGCTGGCATATAACGTGCTTGCATATAACGTGCTGGCATGTGACGTGCTGGCATATGACATGCTGGCATGTGACGTGCTTGTATGTGTCGTGCCGGCATATAACGTGCTGGCATATAACGTGATGGCATGTGACGTGATGGCATGTGACGTGCTGGTATGTGTCGTGCTTGCATGTGTCGTGCTGGCATGTGTCGTGCTGGCATATAGCGTGCTTGCATATAAAGTGTTGGCATGTGACGTGCTTGCATGTGTCGTGCTGGCATATAACGTGCTTGCATGTGTCGTGCTGACATATATCGTGCTTGCATATGACGTGCTTGCATGTGACGTGCTGACATATAGCGTGCTGGCATGTGTCGTGCTGGCATATAAAGTGGTTGCATGTGTCGTGCTGGCATATAACGTGCTGGCATGTGTCGCGCTGGCATATAACGTGCTGGCATGTGTCGTGCTGGCATATAAAGTGCTGGCATGTGTCGGGCTGGCATGTAAGTTGCTGGCATGTGTCGTGCTGGCATATAACGTGATGGCATGTGTCGTGCTGGCATATAACGTGATGGCATGTGATGTGCTGGCATATAACGTGCTGGCATGTGACGTGCTTGCATGTGTCGTGCTGGCATATAACGTGCTGGCATGTGTCTTGCTAATGTAACGGCGATTTCGCATGATTCCATCTCCTTTCATTGTTTGTTTTGTGATGTAAGCCAAGGATGATATTAGATTGAACGCCCATATGATAACACCTGCACTGATTATAAAATCCCTTGACACGGAATAATTTACAGGGGGCATCCAAAGGTTTAATTCATGTGGTTTAAGGTAAACAATAAGAAGAGATCAGTATTTTATGTTTTGTATTTTTTTTGGGTAAAAATATCGAGTAAAAAACAAATAAAAATAAATCAAAGAAATAATAATAAAAAAGAAAGTTATATTCGAGCATTTGCCAGCATAGGTAAGCGTTGGCTACATAAAGCTTATTTTATTAACTTAGCACATTCTGATATTTTGAACATTCAGAGATGGGATCCGTTGAGAACAACTCAAAAAAGTTTTTCGCAGCCAGTAGGTATTTATTGCGCTGAAATGCAACACAATTTGTGTTGTGTTGTCGCAACTGTGTTGTCCTAGCCGAAACTGTATTCTCTTAACCGAAACGGTGTTGCTTTAGCAGAAACTGTGTTGTCCTTGTCGAAACTGTTGTCTTAGCCAAAACTGTGTTGCTTTAGCCGAAACGTACTGTTTGTCCTAGCTGAAACTATGTAGTCCTAGCCGAAGCAGTGTTGCCTTAGTGAAACTGTGTTGCTTTAGCCGAAACTGTGTTTTCCCAGCTGAAACTACGTTGTCAAAACAGAAACTGTGTTGTCCTAGCCAAAACTGTGTTGTCTTAGTCTGAACTGTGTTGTGCTAGCCGAAACCGTTTCCTAGCCGAAACTGTTTTGTGCTGGCTTATTCCGAAAAAAACAGAGTGCACAAATAAAATAATTAATACTACAGATTAGCGGGATTCGGTCTGGTTACCGTATGATCGAGAAACACGCCAGTAATTTACCATTGTCAGTTAATTAACACAAAACGAAAGGAACTAAGCTTGTTTCGTTTCCCCCGGCCGGACCACGAACTTCAGAAATAACTCACGGAAGAATAAATAAGAACAACCCCCCAACCCTCCTCTCCCCCGCCCCTCCCCCAACCCCGGTCTTTTCTATTTTATTCTGAAAACAAACATCAACGTTCGCTGGCCGATCTGGTGAAATTGAAATAAAATGGAATGAGAAACAAGACTAGTTGTCTTTCAGTTCGTATTAAAAAGTGACTCTGTTAGAGAGGAACTGATCACCGAGTCCTTAACATTGGCTCTTGTCTATTTTGTAGATATGAACAACGGTCATTAATGAAGTTCAATTAATAATTTTTGGGGGTACGAAGGTGCTGCGAAATGAAAAAAAAGACCATTTGGTTCTAATCTTGTGCGGGGCCAGTGTACGAGTGCGATGGGTTGGTGTGTGAGTGCGAGGGATCGGTGTACGAGTGCGAGGGGTTGGTGTACCGTGCGATTGGTTGGTGTATCAGCGTGAGTGGTTGATGTACCAGTGCGCGGGGTCGCTGTGTGAGTGCGAGGGGTTGATGTACGAGTGCGAGGGGTTGGTGTACCGTGCGATTG
The DNA here is from genome assembly GCA_949752745.1 of Protula sp. h YS-2021. Lineage (NCBI taxonomy): Eukaryota > Metazoa > Annelida > Polychaeta > Sabellida > Serpulidae > Protula > Protula sp. h YS-2021. The sequence continues at coordinate 34,497,498 of OX457032.1, read as the reverse complement.
GTTGGTGTATCAGCGCGAGTGGTTGATGTACCAGAGCGCGGGGTCGCTGTGTGAGTGCGAGGGGTTGGTGTACGAGTGCGAGGAGTTGGTGTACCGTGCGATTGGTTGTTGTACCGTGCGATTGGTTGGTGTGTCAGCGCGAGTGGTTGATGTACCAGTGCGTGGGGTCGCTGTGTGAGTGCGAGGGGTTGGTGTACGAGTGCGAGGGGTTGGTGTACCGTGCGATTGGTTGGTGTATCACCGCGAGTGGTTGATGTACCAGTGCGCGGGGTCGCTGTGTGAGTGCGAGGGGCTGGTGTACGAGTGCGAGGGTTGGTGTACCGTGCGATTGGTTGGTGTACCGTGCGATTGGTTGGTGTATCAGCGCGAGTGGTTGATGTACCAGTGCTCGTGGTCGCTGTGTGAGTGCGAGGGGTTGGTGTACGAATGCAAGGGGTTGGTGTACCGTGCGAATGGTTGGTATATCAGCGCGAGTGGTTGATGTACCAGTGCGCGCGGTCGCTGTGTGAGTGCGAGAGGTTGGTGTACGAGTGCGAGGGGTTGGTGTACCGTGCGATTGGTTGGTGTATCAGCGCGAGTGGTTGATGTACCAGTGGGCGGGGTCGCTGTGTGAGTGCGAGGGGTTGGTGTACGAGTGCGAGGGGTTGGTGTGCGAGTGCGAGGGTTTGGTGTACGGGTGCGAGGGGTCGGTGTACGGGTGCGAGGGGTTGGTGTACGAGTGCGAGGGTTTGGTGTACGGGTGCCGGGGGTTGGTGTACGAGTGCGAGAGGTCGTTGGCAGTATGGGTCGCGTATTACTGTGCATACATTATTTTAAATGGTCGCCCGCGTTTTTTATGTTGATGGCTAAAATATGAAGTGTTTTACTTTTTTAATTGGCAGTAAAATGGGTTTGTTTCGTTTTTGTTTGAATACCATGCGTTATTTACATTAATAATAAAAATTTTAGTTTCATTGGTGAACAATATAAAAACAACAGAACATTACCACACAGAGACAATTTATTATTGCATATCATTCCTTCACTCAGATGCATCGTTTCAGATTTATCAAAATACGTTTAAAACTAGACCGAAATTCGCACAGCGAATTAGACCCCACTTGGAATGATAACTTAAAACGGAAGGTAGATTATATTGCTGTTTGTTAACAATTTTCACATGTCTGAATGTAGAACATCTTCCTAAATACTACCAACTATACCGGTAAGGTCAAGGTCAAAAAGTTTTATCAGGTGCACCACTTCAGATGACCCTCAATACATGTGCCTAGTTTGGTTCGTGTAACTTAAGCGGTTTTGGAGGAGATGTCTGGAAACCGATTGTTCTATCTCTTACCGTTTTCGAGATAAAGGCCAACTTCCGGTTTGGGGCTCAAAAGTGACCTGGATTTCAAGGACACCGGAAGTTATACCTTACCTATCGTCGTATACGGGGTAGAGGTCGAAAATGAGGTCAAAATTGCTCTTACCGTTTTCGAGATAAATCATTGTTTTTCTTAAATAAGTTTTTTTTTGGATTTGACCTTGACCAGTAAGGTCAAGGTCAAAATTTTTATCATTTACACCACTTCAGATGACCCTCCATACATGTGCCAAGTTTGGTTGGTCTAGCTTTTTAATGCCAAGTGGGAATAAAATTAATCTCCATTACAGCCAAAAGTTTTGTAGTGGTATCGGATAGCGAAAAATACTGCAATTCTCGTGAATTTTTTGCCCATCTTCCCCCTCCCCATTTCAGGTTATAAATTTGATTCAGGTGAAGGATGTATGAGGTTGAGAATCATACCTTTTAGTATATTAACGCGCCTGAAATTTACACGACAAAGCAGCACTTAAAAGCTGCAGAATGAAGCACCGTATTTTAGAGTGAATAGTTAACATAAGCAATGCGCGACTTTCATTGGCTTTAATGCTGAGATTTATAACGACAAAATGATTGTTAAAATGGCCTTGAATTTTCTCAAAAGAAACTAATGGCTTAGATTCATGTCTTTTTTAGGGTGTTCATTCAGTACTCCGTGTTTCCTATAAAGAGCTGTTGGTTAAAAAAGGGGGTATTAGTTCAAAATTGCCAGTCCGCTCGGACACGCATGGTAATGAGTTGGTACGCGAATATCCCGCCCCATCCCCCATATCCCCTCCCCCTTCCTCGGGGGAAAATCATCCAGGGATTTCGTTTGAATGATACCTCACCGCTTACCTATTGTCATACACGATACAGGTCTATGAGATAACCGATAACTTTTTGTGGAAAATCTTAATACGGTATACGTTATCTGACTGGAGGTTTCACTGACACTGGGTCATTTGATAAGCCTCAGTCAAAATCAGAATAAAACAAATAGATTTAATAGCTGAATGCTTCATTAAAAGGGGTGAGTTTTTGATGTAGATGTTGGATCTCTAGCATCTTTCGTTTGAAAGCAATTGAGTGGAATTTGTTTGGTTTGTTGTGTTTAATTATTTTAAGTAACGATCAAAAACCGACGTTAATTGCTATCAACAGAATTGAAATACTAGTTTTATATAATTATGATTAAAATTCAAGATGTTTTTTTTAACCAAAATTCTACAGTTATTTGCCATCTACGTTATAAAATATGTGTCATAAACGACGATAGGGACTGGCCCTGCATGGCTAAGTATTTCCCACTTGCAAACATAGTTTGCAAATGGGTATGCTATGCAAAGAATTCTGGCCGTTTATTACTTCCTTTTTTTTTTTTTTTTAGTTTATTTTCCGTCACGGAGGTTTCCAGAAAACTCCTCCTACGCTATTTGACGTAGGACGATGAAATTTGGCACAGAGATAGAGGGTGATGAGATGTCGTGAAATCCGCAAATTTTTTTGACCTTGACCTTCAAGGTCAACCTAAAAGACGTTACATAAGAGGTACCTCGGTGACCTTGACCTCCTCCGCTATGGTCAAGGTCAAAAACCGGAAGTTGACCATTATCTCGAAAACGGTGAGAGATAGAGCGATTTTGAGCTTATTTTCGACCCTTTGGGCCTAAAAGACGTTATATAAGAGGTACCTCGGTGACCTTGACCTCCTCCGTCATGGTCAAGGTCAAAACCCGAAAGTTGACCATTATCTCGAAAACGGTTAGAGATAGAGCGATTTTGAGCTTATTTTCGACCCTTTGGGCCTAAAAGACCATATCTAAGATTTACCTCGGTGACCTTGACCTCCTCCGTCATGGTCAAGGTGAAAAACCGGATGTTGACCATTATCTCGAAAACGGTTAGAGAAAGAGCGATTTTGAGCTTATTTTCGACCCTTTGGACCTAAAAGACGTTACATAAGAGGTACCTCGGTGACCTTGACCTCCTCCGCTATGGTCTAGGTGAAAAACCGAAAGTTGACAATTATCTCGAAAACGGTTAGAGATAGAGCGATTTTGAGCTTGTTTTCGACCCTTTGGGCTAAAAGACGTTATATAAGAGGTACCCCGGTGACCTTGACCTCCTCCGTCATGGTCAAGGTGAATAACCGGAAGTTGACCATTATCTCGGAAACGGTTAGAGATAGAGCGATTTTGAGCTTATTTTCGACCCTTTGGGCCTAAAAGACGTTATATAAGAGGTACCTCGGTGACCTTGACCTCCTCCGTCATGGTCAAGGTGAAAAACCGGAAGTTGACCATTATCTCGAAGACGGTTAGAGATAGAGCGATTTTGAGCTTATTTTCGACCCTTTGGGCCTAAAAGACGTTATATAAGAGGTACCTCGGTGACCTTGACCTCCTCCGTCATGGTCAAGGTCAAGAACCGGAAGTTGACAATTATCTCGGAAACGGTTAGAGATAGAGCGATTTTGAGCTTATTTTCGACCCTTTGGGCCTAAAAGACGTTATATAAGAGGTACCTCGGTGACCTTGACCTCCTCTGTCATGGTCAAGGTGAAAAACCGGAAGTTGACCATTATCTCGGAAACGGTTAGAGATAGAGCGATTTTGAGCTTATTTTCGACCCTTTGGACCTAAAAGACGTTACATAAGAGGTACCTCGGTGACCTTGACCTCCTCCGTCATGGTCAAGGTCAAAAACCGGAAGTTGACCATTATCTCGGAAACGGTTAGATATAGAGCGAGTTTGAGCTTATTTGCGACCCTTTGGGCTAAAAGACGTTATATAAGAGTTACCTCGGTGATCTTGACCTCCTCCGTCATGGTCAAGGTGAAAAACCGGAAGTTGACCATTATCTCGAAAACGGTTAGAGATAGAGCGATTTTGAGCTTATTTTCGACCCTTTGGGCCTAAAAGACGCTATATAAGAGGTACCTCGGTGACCTTGACCTCCTCCGCTATGGTCTAGGTGAAAAACCGAAAGTTGACCATTATCTCGAAAACGGTTAGAGATAGAGCGATTTTGAGGTTTTTTTTCGATCCTTGGGCCTAAAAGACGTTATATAAGAGGTACCCCGGTGACCTTGACCTCCTCCGTCATGGTCAAGGTGAATAACCGGAAGTTGACCATTATCTCGAAAACGGTTAGAAAACTGAATTTGATTATTTGAGATTACATTATACTTACTTCGATGTCCTTGTTCATGATAATTAGTCGGAAGCTTACAATTATGTGGAAAGACTAAAAATGTGTCTTTAACCAGAGAGATTATACCATTGCAAGTGGGTGTCATTTCGCTACGTGTAGCGAAATTCGGTCTAGTTTAAAGTACATTTAATGGGATGTTTTACTGTATCTGAAAAAGTTTCCCTATTTCCATACGTAATGTATCGCTTTAACGTGAACTTTTCATTGAATGTTTTTGCAGGTGACAAGCAAGCCACAAAAGCAGGTTTTTAATAATTACTCATACTTAGTACTGTTCACAGATAAATAACTGCTTGACTAGAGCTCAGAAGTTAGACCAATGGCATGCTGTAAGATACGACTAATGTGATAGCGACAATCCGTGATATTACGCTTCAATTGCTATTATCTGCTTTATTAAGAATTACAATGTCATATCAGACCGAATTCACAACTGTAGGATAACACTATCTGACCCGTAAAAGCTGTTGTAATAATTAATGGGACTATTTTAATGGCTTGCTCAAGATATGACGTAACCAATTCAAAGATAGTGACAGCTATGAACGATTCTTTTTGTTTATTGCAAAGATATAAAGCAAAAGAATAAACATTTCTGAAAGTTAATTCAGTTACCTGCATGATAAAAACGTCACCAAAAGTTTAATGAGCTTGTCAAGTTCTAATGTTTTGGGATGGTCTGAATAATGAACCATCCAAAATGACCTTGTCCAACAATTAACCAACAATACTGAGTGTTGCCTTACTGCAAAAATCATTTTATAAATTTATTCCGGCTGAAACTAAATATAAGAGCGCACAAGAAAAACATAATTAGTGCTCCAGATTAGCGGGATATAGGCTCCGTTCATAAAGCGGTTAACTGGGATTTGCTTAATTTTTTTTTCAAGTCGACCGCGATTAAATAAGCAAAGCTGATCCTGTTATGTTATCCTGCTTCTTAAACGTACTGCTAAACTGATCATGACCGGTCTAAATCCCAACCTTTTAAAACTGGATTTGCTTAGGATTAGTTTACGCACTATATGCATCAGAACATGACGTCACTCTTCACCGTTACGTCATTACGTTATTTAGATTTTTAACCTTCACAGTATGGCTTTTGTAGAAATAACTGATCCAGGCAGTATATATAATCCCGAGTGAGCCCTTTTCATACCGCGGATTTACTGAGGATTAAATCTGACCCTAGGCAGATCTACAGTAAGAAGAGGGCATTAACATTGCTACTGTACGATCGAGAAAAATGTTTGTTTTTTCTACCTCCTCGCTCCCCCCCCCCCCACCTCATCGTTTATTGACATCTTATTGTAAAGTTAAATTCTATTAAACTGAAGATGTAGAATCTTTTTTAACAATATAGCTTGCATTTAATGTGTAGATGTGAACAACAGTAATAAGCGACGTTATAACAATGCCAGGGTTGAAAGCTGTTATAAAGTAAACGGTTATGGAACTATTAACTAAAAAAAAAAAAAACGAATACCGGTGGAAAAATATTAGTTAAAACAGTGATACAGGTTTTATGGCCAAACAGCCATAAATGGCCACTTGTCATTACACTTGTCATTACACTTGTCATTCCACTTGTCATTATAGTATAGATATATCATTACATTCGTCATTACACTTGGAACTTTCAAATTTTAACTAATAAAGTTTCTTTACTTTTTTCCGCACCTGTCAAAACTGTGAATAACAAGCAAGTAGAACATTGACATGATTGTAGGTTTTAAGCATATTTTCAAAAGCTAAATTTTCGAAAACAGCTCCCAGCAAACATTGTGACGTCATAATCACGTCATTTTTTGACGTTGGACTGACGTGCCAGTTTTGGTAATATTTGAAATGGAACCAACGTCGGATTTTAAACATCAAAATGATGTGGGATTCCGATGTCAATCCAACGTCGGTTTTTGGTTGTATATGAAATTGAACCGACGCCGGATTTCTAACGTCAGTATGACGTAAGATTCCGACGTCCATCCGACGTCGGGTTTATGTTGTATATAAAATTGAACTGACATCGGATTTTCAACATCAGCATGACGTCAAATTCCGACGTCAATCCGAGGTCGATTTCCAGGTTCAAAAGGATATTAATTGGAATTCAAGACTCCAATTGACTGTTTTATTCCTATTGACCACCTTAATTGTTCAACACCACTTAACAGAGATTGCTAAATACACCCAAAAACATTAACCTAAACATATATTACGTTAAAATACGTATTTTATGTTCAACATCCGACATCTTTAGAATGTTTGCGAATCGTTAAGAATCCAAAGCTGTTTTTAAACTTCGCTTGGAATTTTACCAATAAAATAATAAATTAAGATACAAAAACAACCGGCTTACAACCACAAGGCATTTTTTTTTCAACTCGCTAATAGCGCAGATTATTTTGTAGGAGCGTTCCATAAGTACTAAGTCATGGCGAAAGCCACGTCCCAGCAAACATATTTACGAGTTTTACACGAGATTCAAATGTGTTTGCGCACGAGTTATATACGTTTTTTTCTCGTCTACATCTGGTCTATTTTGAAATGTCTATTGGTGGTCATGTGGAGTTTCAGATTACTTTTCAGACGAGGAAACGGGATATAGATTAGTTCCAGACGAGTATTTCCAGATCGGATTAGTTACCTTTTTTTATTTTCGAAACCTAAAAAAAACCTTCAAAGAGCGTTTTATTTTCGCTATATATGAAACCATATGTACGAAATCATTCAGACAACACTACAACACTCAACTTAACATACATACCTGCCTGGGATTGAACTCGGGACCTGTGGCATACTACACGTCGACCTTGCCTAAACGTCACCACGCATCCGATTAACGACGAACAATTTGGCTACCAATATTTTGTTTCTATGTGATCTCCTGTTTTTGTTTAGTGGTGCTTTTAACATTATTATTTTAATAAAAAACGTGCATTTGGCTTTCATAGTGGTTGTTTGGTTGGGATTAGTTTATCGAGGCAAATAATATTCTTAGCTAGAACTACAGAAAGAGCGTGAGCTGACCTCCCCCGCCCCCCCCCCCCACCCCTGAAACTAAAACTTAAATCAAATGAATGATACCTAAAAGTCAATATTATATTTTAAAATTATATATTTAAATCTTTATTAGTATCTAAAATTTGCCAATTTATTTGAAAGTGGTATTCAGAACATACCCAGCAAAGAACCGACGTCTTTTTTGGTTGAAAAAAGGTTGAATTTTGGTCGCGACGACTTCACAACCATATTCTGACCTATTACCCGAAAAACCCGACTTTATTCCGGCGTCGAGGCGACGTCGGTTTTCTGACGTCATTCCGACGTTGCAAAAACGACCAAAAAGCGATGAACATTGTTATCGCTCACCGGAAATGGAAGTCATTTTGAAAAAGACCAAGAAAAAACGTAATTTTTACATGAAAATTTTAGAATTTTGATGGCGCGTCGGTATTTTTCTTCCTAGATTGTAAAAATTTACATTACATTGTAAAAAAAAAAATGCTTTCGTATTTATTTCACAACAGCAGTTGAATGATTAATTATCTATTAATTATATAACTCTAGTCAGTTTCAGGTCGGAATCCGACGTCGGTTCCAATTTCATATACAACCTAAAACCGACTTAATTCCGACGTCGGATTTAGGTCGGAACCCGATGTCATTCTAACGTTGAAAACTCGACGTCGGTTCCATTTCATACACAACCAAAACCGGCACGTCAGGCCGACGTCGGAAACGTCGGGTCACGACGGCGACCCGACGTCATTCTGACGTCTTAATGTTTGCTGGATATGGTTTCCCATGACGCTCCAATACACGACACCCAATAATTTTGACTTTTCATAATGCTTCATTACGAAACATTTGATATCTCGTCTGAAACTGGGCGAGAAAATAAATACGAGATTCCGACCAGTTTTACATCCTGAAACTCATCTACACCCAGCAAACATTAAGACGTCAGAATGACGTTAGGTCGACGTCGTGACCCGACGTTTCCGACGTCGGCCTGATGTGCCGGTTTTGGTTGTATATGAAATGGAACCGACGTCGGGTTTTCAATCCGACGTCGGAATTAAGTCGGTTTTAGGTTGTATATATACTTGGAACAGACGTCGGATTCCAACCTGAAACTGACCTGAAACTTATATAATTAATAGGTAACTAATCATTTAACTGCTGTTGTGAAATACATACGAAAGCACTTTCCATGTAAAGTTTTACGATCTAGGAAGTAAAATACCCACGCGCCATCAAAATTCTAAAATTTTCATGCAAAAATTACGTTTTTTCTTCCTCTTTTTCAAAATGACTTCCATTTCCGGTGAGCGATAATAATGTTCATCGCTTTTTGGTCGTTTTTGCAACGTTAGAATGACATCAGAAATCCGACGTCGGGTTTTGGGGAAATAGGTCAGAATATGGTTGTGAAATCGTTGCGACCAAAATCCAACCTTTTTTCAACCAAAAAAAGACGTCGGTTGTTTGCTTGGCAACTAGTAATGACGAGTATTATAGAAACAAATGATTAAAATTATTTTTGAAAGGATAACACGCTTTTCTTGTTTATTGCAGAAGGAATTTGACGAAATAAAAAAAAATAAAGATATTTCTACATTGACTTTTACACAAAACGAAATATGTGTGAAAGACATAAAATCAGAAAGTCGTCCAAAACTCGTTTATGAAACTGGGCGAGAAAATAAATACGAGATTCGGACCAGTTTTACATTCTGAAACTCATCTAAAACTCGTAATGACGAGTATTAGACGAGATTTAGAAATTAATGTTTGCTGGGTACGTAGTGCGCATCAGCGATGTTCTGCAACATAACACGACATTTCAAAAGTTCAGATTTTGTTGTATTATAACGCCATGACCAAATAACAACCATTTTTATAACCGCAAAAGGCGTCGGATATGTTTGCTGGGCTGACTGTTCCTTTTATAGAACTCTCAGTTATTATTTGGAGTACACCACATTTTGCCTTTCACCGAAAAATATTTTTGCAAAAAATGCCTGCATTTTTACAGGCGGTACGTGTTTTCGAATTTCGATTTTTTGCGGTATCTGTTCTTTCACACCTCTATCACTTTGATCCTGCCGTGTGTCTCATATGTCGCCTAAAAAAATGCGAATTTTTAAGGGCTGTGGCTGAATTTTGCTTTTCAACTAAAATAATTAAGCTTTTAGAGCTTGGCCTTCATTAGATAGATATATTGCTGCCAAATGTGAAACAAAAATGTCCGTATCCTTGAACGAACTGAAAAAAGGGGGGCTGTGTTGACATTGAATGGCCAGTGAGGAACATTAAAACAGTAAGAACTCTCTAAATCCCTGCAAGTTGTGTTTAATGCGGATAACTTAAAACGCATATATCTGTTTATTTCATTCTTGACAGATGCGACAAGCCAACATTTAAAGCATTACAGTGACATTAAAGGGATAAAGGTGGGGGGGGGGGGGGGGGGGGTTGCGGGGAGGGGAGGTAGCACAGAAAAGGGGAATTGAACAGTGGGTGTAGTTTTTCTTTGAATCATTGCCACAAGGCTAGCTAAGGCATTTCATATAAATAGCGCATGCTGAGATTTATCTACATTTTTCGCAATTTCGGTTTGCGTTGTCAAAATTCGTCGCTGTATTACAGATAAGAACAGAGTGTTGCAAATAATTATAAAACCACATCAGCGGGTGGTGGGCTGATCCGAACCTTGCCCTCCCCTTCAACCTTTAGCCCCGGGGACGGGGAGGGTGGGGGGGGGGGGCACTCACGTACAAACTGCTTAATTACCATGTGTGTCCATGACTTTAAAACGACCCCCAACGCTTTGTGTTGATTTTGAAACACCCCCTTTTTAATCAAACGCGGAGTGAAATTCTGAAATAACCTCCCCACCCCGCCCCCTTTTCTGGGAAACGCGGAGTACTTAATGAAAATTACTCCCATCCCTTTTTGAACGAAATTGGCACTCCGCGCGGACCGCGTCTAGCCTCAAAATTACCCCCTTCCCTTTCTCCGCGAGCAGTACGCAAGGCCAAGGAAGGATCAGTCCAAATTCTAGTGTCGGTTTTATGTCTATTTCATGATTTTCGGTTGATAGCGTGATAGAACAATCTAGAAATGTATAGCTGTTTCTCAAAGAGTATATTCTACGCTTCTAGTATCTTCACTTTAATGATGAAATTGGTTCTCGATAACTTCCGTATTAACGCCATTGTTCAAGTATGTTCACGAATGTATCTGGTCCTCTTGTATAAATACTCGTAATTTGTTTAAACTCGTTCTTCGATCGGCCCTTCGGTTAACACAGAATCAGCACAGCGTTTATCAATTGTAAATAAATCTTGACGGATATTGAATAAAGAACTGAAAGAACCCACGAAACTTTGACAGATAGAACCCTCTATATTCAATTAGATAAAATTCATGTTCTTTTAAGATGTTTTTCCTCACTTTCGTTTTCGATACTGGAAGAGTGATGCGTACCTACTCCGTCACACGACTGCGAACCCGTTGTTGTTCAACGGCCAACCTCTTCTGCGGTTCGGGCTGTTGTATATAATATGTTTTCACTCCGCAGACTCCACTCACGGATAATACTCATAAAAGAGCGGAACTACTTTGTAAAATATCAATAAATCCCAAATATCAATAAATTGAGATCACTTTTGATAAACCCCAAAGCTTGTCTTATTTCTTGGTTTCCAATATAATGTTAAGATAATGTGTATAAAAAAAATGCAATGTATAATAATTACCAAAAATATAGCTCTTGGGGAAAATAGTTTTTTTTCTTAAACTCACTTAAAACCAATCTGAACTGTTTTTATTTTCATCAAGTATATAGAGAGGGATCCTGGATCAGTTATAATCTTGAATGGCTTTTTTTTTATTCACACCCAGTGAAGGTCAAAATCCCGAGATAAGACCACTCTGGAATTAAGACCACCTCCACGAAATGAGACCACTTTTCTGACGTCCCGTTTTAGTTCAGTCCCAGTATACAGAACCCCCCCCCCCCCAAAAAAAAAAAAAGGAACCAGTGCAGGCCCGTAGCCAGGAAATTTTTCGGGGGGGGGGGATGTCCTAAGTTTTCTAGTAGGATTTTTTTTGCGAAAGTGCAGTTTTCCAGTCTTTAATGACTTTCGCATCTAGAGGGGGGGGGGGGGGGGGTTCTCTAGAACCCATAGAAACCCCCCCCCCCGACTACGGGCATGCAGTGGGAAGTACGACCCTTCTGAGCAGTTCCACAGATGGTCTTATGCCTGGGATTCTCGCCTACACGTTAACTCCGCTATTTGATTCAGACTGCTCCGCCTACAAACTGCACGACGTACATCACAGAAGGGACGTTCAACTACACAGTGAGTCATAGCATCAGTATTCCATACAACGCACAAAGTGATGACGTCACACTTCTGACACAGCTGAACACTGGGCGCGTATTCATGCTTAAGGATATAATACAACGGTGGGAAGGTAAGACGCAATCAACAAACTATCGAAGAGAGCATAGCACTCCCCCCCCCCCCAAAGCTCAACTGCAAATCCAAGATAGCGGTCATTGTGACCTTGAATTTGGGTCAATGTCAAAATAAAAAATAACGTGCACCTACCCGCTATTATAGGGCAACTATAGACCAAATATAGTAGGAAACGGTTTATCAGGGTGTAATAACCGGGGGTGGACGGACAGAGGGCGTCCAAACCTATAGCCCCACCTGCAGGGCCTAAAGCCCCACTTTGGTGCTAATAAACCATGCTATAGTAAAGGTCTATGACTGTAATAAAAAAAAAAAAAAAAAAAAAAAAAACATCGTGAGAGCGGACTTGAGACAAATAATTTTGATGAAGGCGAGGAAACTGTTTCAGAAAAACACGCATCATTATGATGATTGCCGCTTTTGTTTGTTTGTTTTTTGTTCGTTTGTTTTTGTCCCTTATTTACAAAGCATTTCATGCACGTAAACATCTTTATACAGGACGTATGTTAACAAGGAGCAATTTATGACACAAGTAAAAATGGCGTGGCACTCAAAACACAATAATAATAACCCTCCTCCCCCCTCCCCCTAAAAGTGATGTGCTTTATTTACAGGAAGGAATATTGACTCAGAGTTAAGTACCTCGCCAAAGGGTCACGTATAAATTTCAGATTGAAAACAAAATAACTTTTTAATGACACCAAGTAAATAAAACTGCCGTGTTAAATATCTCGTTAGAACACTAAACGAGTTTTTATAAATCGAGTTTTTAGTAATTAAGGGAGCTTTTAGAGGAGTCGACTTTGTCGGGCTGGTCTTATCATATCACATCAATAGAGCGGCATCCGTCATCTGTATGTACGTTTGTAAACTTTTACTTGAAATGTTTTTCTCCTTCAATTTTGATCGGATTGCTTTCAAATTTTGTACGAATGCTCTCTAGGTCTCTCTTGAAATTTGTTTTTGGCGATCGGCCAAAAATTGGCCAAATGATTGGCATTTAAAAATTTTCGGTTACCAGTTTTCAGTAGTATGATAATGACAGTTCTGGGTCACTTTGTGACGTCATACTGTCTGGAAATGACGTCATCATGTCTGGAGCGGATTTCTGGGTCACTTTGTGACGTCATACTGTCTGGAAGTGACGTCATCATGTCTGGACCGGAAGTGTTGTCTGGACCGGAAGTGTTGTCTGGACCGGAAGTGTTGTCTGGACCGGAAGTGCTGTCTGGAGCGGAAGTCATGATAAGCGTTAGGATAGGCGCGACCATCCATGACGTCATACTGAGGTGATAATGAGGTGATAATGAGGTGATAATGAGGTGATAATGAGGTCATGCTGTGTGGCGGCTTCCTAGGGTTTCAGTCGATGATCGTCGAAGTCAATGAAGTCAAGCTTTCATTTCCGAAGTCAATCGACAACAGACCCGAAGAAACATGTCAACTAGTCAACTAGTGATACATTCTGCTGAGCGCATCGCTACCCACATACGTTGCTTCACATGACGAAATATAACATTTCGCTCCTGTTCCGTGTGCAGTAGGCATTTCGTCGAGACGATCTCGTCACAAGCGCATCGCTACCCACATGCGTTGCTTCGCATGACGAAATATAACATTTCGCTCCTGTTCCGTGTGCAGTAGGCATTTCGTCGAGACGATCTCGTCACAAGCGCATCGCTACCCACATGCGTTGCTTCACATGACGAAATATAACATTTCGCTCCTGTTCCGTGTGCAGTAGGCATTTCGTCGAGACGATCTCGTCACAAGCGCATCGCTACCCACATACGTTGCTTCGCATGACGAAATATAACATTTTGCTCCTGTTCCGTGTGCAGTAGGCATTTCGTCGAGACGATCTCGTCACAAGCGCATCGCAACCCACTCCAGCAGGGCTGCAACCACATGCACAGCTATACACATCACTGTTTCACTCCACTCATACTCCAATGCAGTAGTCCCACATAGCAACCGTTGCTATGCAGTGGATCCGCATAGCAACCGCCGTTGCTATGCAGGCTATTTTCGCATGCGGCTGTATGCATTTTTGTAACATGCCGCCATTTTAACTTTGTAAAAAGTGAAGAAATGAGATAACTTCCGTTATACTTGGTCGATTTACATGAAAATTGCACTGTTTGATTCAGTTTTATGGAACGTTTTAACATTAAGTGGTTATAGGCTATTTACACCGATGGCTGTATGCATAATGTGACATACCGCCATTTTAACTTTGTAAAAAGTGAAAAAATGAGATAACTTTCGCTATAGTTGGTCGATTTGCATGAAACTTTCACTGTTTGGTTCAGTTTTATATCTAGTTTTTGTTATAATGTAGTCATGGGCTATTTGCGCAGCTGGCTGTATGCATAATTTGACATTTGCCATTTTAACTTTTTAAAAAGTGGGAAAAGTGTGATAACTTTCGTTATGGTTGACCGATTTGCATGAAAATTTCACCGTTGGATTCAGTTTGATGTCTTAGTTTTACAGTAGTTTGTGCATAGGTGGGTTGTTGGAATGGCGCGCGCCCACCATTCAAACATGTGTTTGAATAAGTTTTACGTCAAACTATTGTTCAACAAGTTGTTTAGCAATTGTACAACAATTGTTCAACAAGCTGTTGTTGAACATGTTCAACATGTTGTTGAACATGTTGAACATGTTCAACATGTTGAACATGTTCAACATGTTCAACATGTTCAACAACATGTTCAACAAGTTGAACATGTTCAACATGTTCAACAACATGTTCAACATGTTCAACATGTTCAACAACATGTTCAACAAGTTGAACATGTTCAACATGTTCAACATGTTGTTGCACAAGTTGAACATGTTCAACATGTTCAACATGTTCAACTTGTTCAACAACATGCTGTTTAACAAATTGTTCAACAAGTTGTAGTTCAAGCAAAGAAAAAACAAGACATATGTTGAATAGGTTTATTAATACATTTAAATACACTTAAATACACTTAAATATATACAGCTTAAATCTATAACAATATTATAACATTTATTGATTTACAAAGTCTTTATTATAATGTTTAGTCAAATAAGTCTATTTTTCTTCATCTGCTTCACTCTGTTCACTGGCATCCATATCACTTTCTTCGTCACTGCTTTCATCTTCCTCCTCCTCATCTAGAAGCTCTTCAAAGAATGCATCGTTTCTTCTTATAGCCGCCTTTAGTGCCTTTGAATACTCGTAATGTTTTTCATCAACAAAGTAATTGAAGTCTTCTAAAATGGTTTCATAATGTTCGTTTTGTTGTAGACGTTGGGCATATTTGAATAGTCTCATAAACAGTTGTTTAAGTCGACGCTTATAAATGGGTCGAAAGTCATCACTTGCTATTTCACGCGCATCTTCAAGCCCTTGTTCTTCATATTCTGAAACCTTTTCTTGAAATTTCTTATCATATTCATCGTAGACTTCTTGAACCATATCATACCAAACAGAGTCTGTTTCTGACTCACTTTCAGAGTCTGTTTCTGACTCACTTTCAGAGCTGCCGTCATCATCACCCTCAATACAATGTTCCATATGTTTGAACAAAGCTTCTTGACTGTTGTATAATGCACCACATTCTGTACAAGCATGTGCATTCTTTTCAGTCATGTTGACGCTTTGACTTTCCATAGAAGACTCATCTAAAGTTTCAGTGATAGGTGGTTTTACAGGGTTTTCCACATCTATCTCCAATTCTTCTTCTTCTGAAGTGTGAGCATTCTTTAAGTGCCTTTTAAGACTTTGTGGCCAATTGTAAGATTTCAAACAAATGTTGCATTTATACATCCTTTCGGTTCAACATGCACTTTTCAAATGATGAAAAAGCCTTTAAACATAGCCTTATATACAACTTGTTGAACAACATGTTGAACATGTTCAACATGTTGTTGAACATGTTGTTGAACATGTTGTTGAACATGTTGTCTATGCCTAGGGGAGTTTAACGTCATGACGTCATTATGACGTCATCATTATGACGTCATTATTACGTCATCATTATTACGTCATAATGACGTCATTGGAACAGGCGCATGCTTTATCAAAAACTGACTCAGCAGAATTTATTGCTGTTTGATATGGATGAAATGCATGTCTCACTCTTCCTTTTATGCTACTTAGATGTAATCAAAATATGGTGTGTAACTCGTCAAAAATGCCAAACTTGTAAAAATTGCTGA